>OZ025262.1:17185154-17478642 GCA_964019135.1 Arenicola marina
GATTCTGGGAATTCTTAGGTGTGTCTGTCTCGCCACTGCCTTCTGTTGAAAGGGTGGTAACTGATCTAATGGGGGTTCCTGTCCCGGTGTAGCGATCGAATGTTTGAACAAAACACCAAACCAGTCCTTTTAAAATGGCACTTTGAGGCTGTCCAAGCAAGAAGTGGTTATTGGTATACTTCGATAAGACAGACCAGAACAGAGACAGAGAAAACAGTCTATTCGAACAAGCCATTATTACTGTGGGTTCACCATAGCGTTTTCACTGCATTTATGGTAATAATAAGGTCAAAGGGTGAAAAACCCACTTACTTACCCACATAACTTTCCAAAGGAAAGTGCCCACACTTAAGACAACGTACCTTTTGTATCACAAAAGCGCATCCTCACTTAAAAGGTCAGGGCTCCCCTTCCCTCGCCTCCCCCCTGGACCAGCCACTGGCCCGGTTTGCGTTCCATCCAGGGCCTGCTATGTCTATGGAAGCAAATATTACCCCCCCCCCCCTTTAATATCGCTCATCATACATGCCAAAGGGGCCGCTACAAATCCACATTACCATGTATCCGTAACGCTGTGCGTCATCTCCGCTAGACTATGCGTCAGTTCACAACGAGCTTTTAGCCTACCAAGCTTTGCTGGGGCCTGGGCCTTAACAAGTCATTGTTTGTCTGGGTGAGCCAATATCGTATCTCATGTGAGGTAAGGTTAAAATTAAGAAGCTTTAAGGATTTACGTCGGGTCTCACAAGATGTTTGGATTCCTTTTTTTACTTGAGGTTGTGTGTTGGGGTGGGGGGGGGGGGGCGGCATGGAGGGAGCACAATTAAGGGGCATAACCACGACGGATCAAAAAGTAAACTGATGACCGAAGACCTCCTTGTAGGAAAAACACCTTGGAGCTAACACGCATTCCTCAACACTGGGAGGGGCATCGTCACCCCTCCCTCCTCGGGCCTCATTAAATTTCCACGATAATTCTCGTTTTCTACACCTATGTAATTCCAGTGAGTACTTCTGGAGAACTGCCATTGAGAATCTCATATATCCAAAATAAGGACGTGGCTTCACCACTTGTAATATAATAGTCACCTTATCACTGTATATCCATCGCCAACATGTTAACCTATAAACATGATACGATAAAGTTGTCCGGGTTACCCAGATTAGGGGTCATTATTACTATCACTACTATTAAATAGGAGTTCTGATCGGATCCAGTTCGGTAATCGGTGGCTACAACCACCACACAACCAAATAGCGACATTGGCCGCGATAGCGTAGTTTGGCGACGCTGGGGGTCGCGCTCACTTCCGGTTTACATCCGGGTAGTGACACCACCACACATCGTGTAGGCCCCATTGGTGATCGACAGGATAATTGTGAGTGAAGAGGCGTGGGGGCGAAACTAGATGGATGTGGGGGTGGCTGGCTTCAAGCGGAGTAGGGAGCGGCCAGAGTAGGAGGCGGAGGCGGAGGCGGGCGGGGGCAGGGGGGGGGGGGTTAGTACGGAATGATGAATACTTTTTATTGAATACGGAAAGGCCGATGGCCCAATGGTAAATACAAGACTTGTTGTAATGGATTGTAAAAACAACTTTTCAGTGTCATTCATTCGCATGTGGAAGGGCAGGTTTTTGTGGACCAGAGCAGTACAATTATTCATAAAGAGACATAATACTATTGTTATGTCAATCATAAAAAGGACGCAATTCTAAACAAGTATACACAGGCGTAACCAACTTTGTGCTTTACTCCAATATGTCACCAGCCACTGATTTAAATAACTTATATTAATTAGTTTACGTGCTACACAGTCACAAATGGTTCGTGTGGCGATGTGGATATCAACAGTAAAATATATTTATATCGGTGGTGAATGCCCAAGTCTGTTTTATTGTTCTGCGCCAGGTACAGACTGAGGGGGAAGCGGGGTAGTGGGTAGTGGGGGGCGGGCGGGACTGGCTGGGGGAGGGGAGGCGAATGGGGAGGAGAGAAGAGGGAGGGGAGCGGGGAAGGGGTGAGGAGGAGTGGAGAGGAGGGGAGGGGAGGGGAGGGGGGGCTGTGGGAAGGGATGGAAGGGGAGGTGAGGGGGATGGGGAGGAGTGAACGGGGTGGTGGGACGGGATGGAAAGGGAGGTGAGGGGGATGGGGAGGAGTGGAGGGGGTCCGTTGGGGACGGGCGGGGGCGGGGGGGGGGGGGGGGGGGGTAGGGGGGGGGGAGTCACACGCAATGCCGCCGGGCCAACCATTGGAGTGTGTCCGATCCGCTGTGCCCCTCAGTATATATTGACACTGGACAGGGCCGCGGGCCAGTCCTTTTCTCAACATAGCACGGTTAAGGCATTGCATTGGACGATGGCCCAGCGTGGGAGAGGGGTGGGGGGGGGGGGGAGAGTGGCGTGGGTGAAGGGGGCTGGCAATTGTCGAGGTGACCAAGCCAGCTACATTGGTAAGACTCCCCCCCCCTCCCCTGCCACAGACATGCAGGTATCTAGACACTGACCTATGCCAACTATGCAGGACTATATTAACGTGTAGCAGGCCAGTGAGTACATAACCTCGCCATGTACCTTATACGCAACGTCGGGATATACAGACATATTGGGCAGCGGGGGTGAGTGAATGTGTGTGTGTGGGGGGGGGGGGGGGTGCACTGCATGTAATACGTGAGGCGTGCAGTTCCGTATGAGCCCCGTCAGGGCTTGAACGTACGCAAACTGCCGGCAGGAATCGCCCAACCACTAGACGCACATGAATTTAGAAAAAAAACATTATCTGCGTTTTACGCCACTTTCGTGCCCCAGAGGCTGGTACAAGTAACATAATTACACGGCTATTTAATTACTCATTACACATATTTTTCGTGCGGAGATAACCCCCAAGGTTCATCTCAGCCTGCTAACGTTCCAGGAATACAATGAGTACATTATTATTAATACAGATACTAATGTAAGAGGAAAAGCTGACGTCGGAAGAATAAAGCGCCCACGCCCACGTCGCTCTTACACTAGATGGCGCCGCCCAATACTCGCCTAACAACACTGTAAACGGAACAAATGATATTGTGGAGTGGCGTTGGAGTGGGGATGGGGGTTTGGATGGGGGTGCGGGGTGGGGGTGACAATGGGGTGGCAGTTGGGATGGGGTGGGGGTGGGGGTGATGGGGGATATATCAATGCCCCTCCCACACACACTATATGCCCTTACCTGCGTACACATATTGTAACCGACCGCCTGTATTTATGGCGCTTACCCGGTCGTAACCAGCATGCCGTTTATGGCATATTATGGCTCTGGTCCACCTAACATTCCGTTATAACTAACGTAACAGAACAAATATCGTAAATACAGAGAAAGCGACCTGTGAGAGCTGGTTTACGGCGTGATAACAGGGGATCAGGCCGGTTGTGAAGGTGGCTGATGGTCGATATATATATATATACATGTACATGTATATATATAACAAGGATTCTGGATTCTAGGAATCAGGTAGTGAGATGCAAGTTGCGGGTTTCGTCCAGGGTTCTGATTGAGGTGATCCTGCTCTATTCAGGATCATCGCATTACATTGGCAACAGGGATCATGAATCCGCAATGAAGAATCAATGGTGGTTTTTCGAACTATGAAGCGATGCAGTTAGCGATTACGGATCAACGGTTACACGGTCATTTCACTTAAGACTTGTATTGTCAGGTCTAGAGGAACGAAATAAGGAAAACATGAATTTGAATGATATTGGCTGGAGAATAAATGACAACAAGATGAATGCACCCTACTAATAATAATTGTATATCGCTTCATGTTGTTGCTCGTAAATCTATTATCGCTCTGTAACAGCTCGTAACTATTAGTGAAACGGCCTCCAGCCATTACAAAGGATCAGCAATAAGCCATTACGGTTGTTAGGTTGTATATTCAGGACGCTTTAACCACTTTTGGTTATATCGCGTCAATGGGAGAAGGGAGGGGGAGTGGAGCCATGTCCCCGGGGGTGACCCCCTACTCTTTACGAAGAAGGACATGGGATCTTTATCCTGCGACCACACAGACATGGCCACAGCGGGACTCGAACCACCGACCCACGTGCCCCTCAAGCTCTCAGGTGGCCATAGCACTCAATGCGAGCGCTTTAACCCACTAAGCTATCGAGGCGGCCTCACCAGCCATTAAGGATCAGCCACCAGCGATCAGGGATCTTGTGATACCACTACGGGACTAGTTGATTGGGAATACGCTGTGTGACTGTCTGATCGCCACAGGCTTCTACCAGGTCTCAGTTGACATGTCCGTCTGTGTCACCTCGTGATACACGTGCCGACGTTACCAGCCAACTGACGTCTGTCGTATAAACAGACACCGCCCTCGCGTCGGGTTAAGTGTCAAGGGGCAAAGGTCAAGGAAGACATGGCGACATACCGACACGTCATGCTGACGGCGTCAGGGGCAAACGTCGACTGACACCGAGCGCGAGGGGCGTCAAAAAACGTCAATGCGTCACAAGATGCCAGTCGACAATACGTCAGTGCTGTCACAAGACGCCAGCCGACAATACGTCAGTGCGTCACAATACGTCAGTGTCTCACAAGACGTCAGTGCATCACAATTCGTCAGTGCGTCACAATTCGTCAGTGCGTCACAATACATCAGTGCAACACAATAATGCGTCACTGCGTCACAACAAGTCAGTGCGTCACAAGACGCCAGCCGACAATACGTCAGTGCGTCACAATACGTCAGTGCCTCACAAGACGTCAGTGCATCACAATTCGTCAGTGCGTCACAATACATCAGTGCGACACAATAATGCGTCAGTGCGTCACAAGACGTCAGTGCGTCATAAAACGTCAGTGCGTCACAAGACGTCAGTTGGTCGAAATACGTCAGTACGTCAAAAAACGACAGTGCATCACAATACAGCAGGGCGTTGCAAGTAGTCAGTGCGTCACGGGACGCTTGTCCGTCTCCCGAAGTCATCCTGCTGTCACAAGACGTCAGTCAGGCACAAGACAAACATCTCCTTGACCTCAGAGTTTTGCTTCCACCACCCACCCATCCATCCACCCACATACCACCCCTCGGTCGGTCAGCGCTCCCCGAGAAACCTATCGTCCATAGCAGCCCAGTCCAATCACCCACCAGTCACGTTAAATCTTACGTCATCAGCGGCCAGTCTCCCATCCCGAAGCGATTGTGGCGCCACCTGTTAATATGACAATGCCACCAGGCCCCCAGGCATCCTCTACCGGCCAACAATGGCCGCATACGTTACCCGCATACACTGTACAATAACAGCTGATATGGCTCTCACATATCGCCGAGCAGTGTACAAGGTCATGGTGTATACTGCTTACATGGCGGTTAAATACAACAGGATTTGCAGTAGTCCGGTGAACTCGCCACAAACACAGTCGGATGGCTTGACCGATTTACCCGCTATGGTCATGTGCCGTTGACCGACACTGCTAAATGCAATATAATCCCTACCGAATGATCGACCAATAGAGGTGAAAACGATCAATATTTAGAAATTATCGCTAAATAGAAGTGATCCCTATATAGAAGTGATCCTATTTAGAAGTGATTCATATTTAGAAGTCCTCCATATATGGAAGGGATCCTAATACATGGAAGTCATCCATATATAATTTAAAAGTGATCCTTATATAGATTCATCCAAATATAAATGTGATCGCTTGATAGAAGTGATCGCTTTATAGAAGTGATTGCGTTATGGAAGGAATCGCTTTATAGAAGTGATCGCTTCATAGAAGTGATCGCTTTATAGAAGTGATCGCTTTATAGAAGTGATCGCTTTATAGAAGTGATTGCGTTATGGAAGGGATCGCCTTTATAAAAGTGATCGCTTTATAGAAGTGATCGCGTTATGGAAGGGATCGTTTCATAGAATTGATCGATGTATAGAAGTGATCGCTTTATGGAAGGGATCGCTTTATAGAAGTGATCGCCATTAACAGAGTTTTTCTATCTCTTAGGACCGACTGACCCATGTTCAACTGCTGTTCACATGGAACCCTTAAACACTTCAGTCTTTAAAGTACTCGTTTGAATATTTGCTAAAGCGATCGCTTTATAGAAGTGATCGCTTTATAGAAGTGATCGCTTTATGGAAGTGATCGCTTTATAGAAGTGATCGCTTTATAGAAGTGATCGCTTCATAGAAGGGATCGCTTTATAGAAGTTATTGTTATAGAGAAGTTATCGACGTATCGAAGCGAAGCGATCGAGTTAAAAGCGACTGTAGCTTGTGAATCGGGTCACTTTTTTGACGGATTGTGCAATTACTCCAGAGATTTAAGCCAGACAGGTGCCACATTCTTATTTGGAATGAGAGCACACTGTACTCGGCAACCCTATGCATAACCAAATAACTACTGCCTGCTACGCCATAATTAAATGCTCACTGTACCCGCCCGGGTGGCTCATGGTTATTTGATTATTAAAATGATTAGGTAGTTTTTGTTCCGGATGTGAAGGCAATCACCCTGGACACTGTCTATGTATCTATAGGTCACAATCTGTAG
Source organism: Arenicola marina (assembly GCA_964019135.1). Lineage (NCBI taxonomy): Eukaryota > Metazoa > Annelida > Polychaeta > Arenicolidae > Arenicola > Arenicola marina. The sequence goes on from OZ025262.1 coordinate 17,191,698, forward strand.
CATTTATCACAGTATTATAGAGGCGTATATGGTGTGCTTGCAGTTTGGTTGTTCCGGATATAGTCATAGTTTTCCCGAGCTGCCAGTTTTCATCACGTCCGCTATGTAACAGTGTTCATGGTAGGTAGGTAGGTAGGTAGGTAGGTAGGTAGGCAGGGGGCTCTCCTTGAGGTATGGGAGGCAGCCTCTCTAGCTAAGAGGTCGTGAACACGAAATCTGGCACCTGTGTCTGATGCATGTTTCATCTAACTCTATATTTCATTGTCTCTTGGGTTTCCTGGCCTAATGTAGACTTCATGGTCACAATAGTTGCTTAAAACACCAGCAGTTCATATCATTTAAAGTCTGTGAAGAATTCCAAAGGATGCCAACTTATCGGTCACTGAATGGATTGGTGTTCCCGCCACATTCGCGCCCGCCGTCGTGGGTTAGGCTGGGCCAAGCTTATATGTAAAGCAGCAGGGTGGAAATAAAAAACATATCCATACCAAATAATCTTCATCGTCGGTTGGTTGGTTGTGTATTCAAGACGCTTTAATCACTTTTGGTCATATCGCGTCAATGGGAGAAGGAACGGAGAGTGGAGCCATGTGCCGGGGGTAACCCCTACTCTTTGCGAAGAAGGACATAGGATCTTCATTCCTGCGAACACACAGACCTGGCCACAGCGGGGCTCGAACCATCGATCCACGTGCCGCTAGGCTCTCAGGTGACCAGAAACACTCAATGCGAGCGCTCTAACACACTGAGCTATCGGGTCGGCCTCCACTGAGCCACCGGGCGCTCCCCTACTTATGGGAGATGATCAGGAAGTTCATTTCAATGGCGAATTCCGTAGAAAACACGTGGTACGTTCTGTGGTACTACATGGTGCAGGACTCCTAACAACAGTGCAGTGGGCGTGGAGTAGTATCGTCGTGGGGACCGGACAAAGTGCCCGTATGCTGTTTGCCACGTGACTGACCGTATGGAATAGAGGCATATTACATATCAATACAATATATACACGATGGATTATGTCCACCCCCCCCCCACCCCCCCAAACCAAACCACGCCTGCATGACACATCCCAAAAGAATGTTTGTCACCCACATATATAATATATATATATATATAATATATACAATCTAACTAAGGGCTAAATCTGCTGACGTGCGCACATTTTAATGAGTGGGTGTTTAAGGCCGATCTGGTGCTAAACTGGGCCAGAGAACTTCCCGGACAACGAAGGATGAATGGATGAAGCATGCCCCAGATTAGGTGTCCCGCGCCCGGATTCGAACCTAGGACGTAATGATCTGCGGTCTAGTGCGGTAACCATCACACCAGGGAAGCTCCCCTCGTCCATCTTATTAGATGCTTTGTATAAGAGAAAGAAGCAATTGCTTCTTTCTCATATACAAAGTATAATATCCAATATACATAGACCCCAATATGCCAATTAAAAAAATATACAACGAAGAGCATTAGTGTATTTCCTTAGGTTTGTTTCAGCGTGCCAGCAAAAAAGGTTTGCAAATAGTGTCTGGCCCGACGGAGTCTGAAGATACAATATCTAATCAAGCCATTAGACCCTATAACCCTTCTACGTCCAAAGGTCACGGTCATTACCCTTGTTAGAGAACATGGACCGACATTGTGGCAGGAAGAACTCTCAAGAAGTCAAAATAACTGTAGTGACAGCCTTGCCAAGCTAAGAGGGAGGAGGGGGAGGGGGAGGGGGAGGGGGATAGGGAGGGGGAGAGGGGGGGGGGGAGGGGGAGAGGAAGGAGGAGGCTGAAGGAGCAGGAGGCGGAAGAGGAGGGGGCGGGGGGGGGGGGGGAGGGGGTACGAGCATAGTCAACAACCGGCTCACTTCTAACGTGATAACAACAGATAAACAGGTCCTCCGTGGCAATCAGACAGTTTCTCGAGGAAGTTCCTAGGTTGTGTATAGCCGTGTACAACATTTGGAAGCCTAGCTGTGTAACTTAAAAAAGCGCATTCCCTGTTTCCGAGGAAACGCTTGTTCGTGTTTGCCTATAGATAACAAAATTGAGCATACAAAGAATAAATCAGGGGAAGAATCCAGCCGGGACATTGAAATGGGGATAGTTAAAAACATGCCGGATATGCAGGTACCAGGGTTCGAACTCACGACCTGTGGATGCCCAGCTCAGCCTGCTGGGGACACAGATTTAAACTTGCTTTTAAACAAGGTGGTGTTTTTTTATTATCACAGCTTACATCGTCAGGAATGACTGCGAATCCTGAAATCTGTGTATGCCATCGGAGCTTCAGACCTCTACGTCCCGGACTTGGTGGGTGCGGACGCCTGATTGATCCATTCACCATGGTCAGAGTCCAGCAACCCCAGGAGGGGTAGGCAAAGTGTGATGGCGGGGGGTGTACGGGTACGGGGGTGGGCAGTGTATGTGGGGAAGGGCAGGGGAGGGCAAGGACGCGCGGCGAGGGGATGGGTAGGGTTTGTGGGGAGAATGGGAAGAGGAGAGGTAGGGGGTGGGAGTGGGTGCACGAAGCTGAGCAGTATGTGGGGGGTGAGGGGGCGGGGGGTAGGAGAGTGAGCGTGCACGGCGCTGAGCAGTGTGTGGGGGTGGAGGGAAGAGGTAGCAGAAATTGGTTGGGCAGTGTGTGTGTGGGGGGGGGGGGATTTGAGGGGAGGTCGAGGTCGGTCAGACCGGGCAGGTGTGAGCGCTAGACCTGTAGCCATTCGCCTTGGTGAACCCACCAACCCCCAGGGGGGTCCACCCCCACTGGCCGGGAGGGGCAGAGCAGGGAATAGATCTTCACCGAGACCGGAGGCCATTAAACATTGGAGAAGGGCAGCTGGGTCCGTCCCTGTGGCACTCTACCACCCCACCCTAACCATACCCATACATAAAAGAATGTTCTGTACAACCCTTGATATATACACCCAGGATCTCCGCGGAGGGCGTTCCGCGAAATCGATGTGAGGAACAAGCTCTCTCTATTGAGAGAGTGACATCCCCCCGTCCCCACCCCCTCCTCCAACTCCTCACAAAGCCACGTTAACCAGGTCCAGGACCTGGATTTGATCCCGACAGCAAGGTGCATTTAGATTCAGGAGCAGAAATCCGCTGACCTACTTAATTATTTCAGAGGCTTCAGGTAATATGGCGGGCCATTCTAACCTTTATTCCTTGATATCAAGAATAAGGTAATAAATGTTAGGATGGCCCGCCATACCAGAGGGTGAGGCAGGATTTAGCCAGTGGTCTGGAGTAATAACGAAATCGGAGGAGGAAGGCTTGTCATAAAGTTTGGGTGCAGACCGCAGACGATGGCCGACTGAATGGAGGAGCGAAGGGGGCTGGCAGCTGGATGGATTTATCTCATGCCATTATATACAGACAACAATCTCATCCATTCTTGTATGCTCTTCACCTTTTTATGATAATATCGTGACTGATGCTTTATGGATTACCTACATCTCCATTGGCGTTAGTACAGCTTTTAAGTAGAGATCTATCATCTCTATGTATTATACCCTTATTGGCCGTACCGCATCATGTATAAGTTTCTCATCTCTCCATAGACGCTAATTAACACCGCATCAACTATTCAGGAGCCATGCCCCGGGGGTAACCCCCTACTCTTTGCGAAGGAAGACATGGGAGCATCAGCTATGATATGAAATGCAGTATTGGTGATAACGCCATAATTAATTAAGCCCATGAAGGCTAAATTGGGCTACGGAACTTTCATCTCTGGATTCAGGTGTTTACCGTCTAATTGCCACCGCGCATCGGTACAGGTCTCTCATCTCTGGCTACATATAGTTACAGCTACATATAGTTACAGCTACATATAGTTACAGCTACATATAGTTACAGCTACATATAGTTACAGCTACATATAGTTACAGCTACATATAGTTACAGCTACATATAGTTACAGCTACATATAGTTACAGCTACATATAGTTACAGCTACATATAGTTACAGCTACATATAGTTACAGCTACATATGTAGCCACAGCTACATATAGTTACATTTAGTAAGATATAATACATTTGGCCTGCGCTGGGTTAAATAAGGCCACCGTATGTCGCTGACAGGCTTCCGTAGTGAGGAGACAACCCGGACGGCGTGAAGACTTGACTGACATGGCGTCCAATGTAAACAGAGTGGCAACAGCCCGTGAATCCCAATTAACCATATGAATCGGGTGGTGCTTATTTACAATAATATGTATATATGTATAGAGACATCGTCATTATATTGCAATAGTGCCATAGCCAGGGTGTGGGTATAGAAGTACAGTATGGCCAGGCGACGTTTAAATGTGGGCATTCCACTGTTGTGAACGGCGGTCAGTTATGGGGGGGCCCACTCTGCTAATACGACTACTTGACTAGGGTTAGGCTTTATTGCTCTCTTGTTTCTGACGTATCCGTGTTTATAATAGCAGTGGCGGCGCCGCACCCCCCCCCCCCTCCGCCTCCCACAACTCTCCACCCCGCACTCCCAACACCAAACAGGCTCCCCCACCCCCATCATCAGCCCCACCCCCACACTCGATAAACCAGATCAGATTTTGAGGGGATTAAGGCTCCCCCACCCCCGCCAATCCGCACCTTAATTTTCGAAGCACACCCCGTTGTACAATTATTGCCAATAGCAACAAAATTCGCGTTCTCCTACCCATGCCAACAAAACTCGGAGTAGGTCATTAACACTGCCCACACACACGCTTCATTAATATGAAGTGTAATGTTAAATCCGCAGTGAGTGGAAACCAACTGGAGCACCGAGAGCCACGTGTTGTGGTAACCCCCCCCCCCCACCCGCTCCCCCTGAATCTTGCAATTCTCCGTTATTACATCACAAAATGACGACAAAAACCATTTCATGAGACTGACGACGGTATTGTCGGTCTATTCGCCGCGGTCTCTTCGGACAAATTCCCAACACACCAGGCAGACTTCTCTATCATCTCTATCATCTTTATTCTTCTCTTTTTATATGCACAACTCTTCTCTCTGTCGGTCACTCCCCCAACTCCCACACAATCCTATCCCGCTCGCGCACTCCGCAGAGCCGGACACCAGTTAGCCAATCCTGAGAGAGCGCGGGACTCGGCGCGTCTCCCTGGGAGAGCCGGTACGGTGAACGGGAAACTGGCTGAGAGGCGGGAAACGGAGTGACCGCTCGGACAGGCAACGCTCGCTGAACACGAGGGCAGTGGGGCATGGCATTAGATCCGCCCCCGCCGGCACAGGAATACATACTACGAGACTCACCGATTGCGACCGACCAGCTCCCAGTCCTTGACGAATATCTTAAGGCTGTCATCGGGTCTGAGCGCCTGGCCCTTCAGGTCAAACTCCAGGGCCTGTTAAAGACATCAGAGACATAAGAAAGCAGACTCCACAGCATATCAACATATCAGGCAGTAGGGATTAGGGATGAGATAGTCGGCAAACAGTGATCAGAAATCGGGCAACAGTTATCGAAGATCTGGCAACGGGGTTCAGAGATCCGGTAACAAGAGATCAGATATCCGGAGACAGGGGTCGGCGATCTGACAAGAGGGATCAGAGATCCAGCAACAGAGATCAGCAATTAAGAAATAAATTGACCATTAAAGATCAATGATCAGAGATAAGGGGTTGGGTCTCGGATATACGGGGCATGGAAGGAGAGGGGGGGGGCTTCCTTGGTGTAGTGGTTAGCGCACAAAACTGCATGTCCTTATCTCTCAACCGTTAATAAATATGTATATATATCATAATGCGTAAACCCTTGGTTGATCAGCAAGCTGGTAAAGCCGATACGGATTTGTCCGAAAGTCATGATCCGATAATACGTGGACAACTGCATATAATTATTTAACATTGAGATTTATGGGCCTATATTAGGTAAACTGTTTCATGGTGACGGCTGAAATGTTAAGGCTATAAGACGCCTTATTATCAGGCCGTCGTTCTGTTTTAATTGCTATAGGGGATGCAAACACTCGCCAAAACGTAGCGTGTATGTTGCTAATCCGGCTAATCTGTGTACAGTTGGCCGCCATCGTGTCTATGTTTCTATAACGTTGCTACAACGTTTATACAACGTTTCTCTGACATGTCTCCAACGTGTCTATTTGTTACAGCGTTGAACGTCTTTGATGTAGGGTACCTCGATATTAATCATGTAGAAAACAGTCTGCCATGTAGTGTTGCTCTTTGACAAACTAACGTGAATTATGGAAATAAATGATATATATATATTAAATACAGATAATATATGAGGGTATAATGGGGGAGCTTCATAGTGATGTACATTGCAGGTATAAATAAAACTTTTTCAATACAATGTGGACTCTAGATGCTATATATATGTACTATCAAATAATTTAACATTGGAAATACTCTCTGATATTATGATTGACTGGTCAGAAATATAACGCCAATGCTAACATGGGGACTAGCGGCAATGTCTCCACCAATTATTATAGTAAAAATCTAGAGGTAACCGCGCTATGTACACTTCCGAAACCTTTTCACGCACGGCGTACAACTCAACGGAGGCGAAAGGAACGGTATTGTCACGTCAATAGTGCTCACGATTCAATATGTCTGTTGTGTTAATAGAGATTTCGCTGTATCGATATAAACGATATGTCAGTCTCATCACTGTCGTCAGTGGTGTGCTTAATCGGTGCGTGGTTCGAGCCTCACCTGTGGAAGTGTATGTTTGTGCAGGATAAAGACCCCATATCCTTCTTCTAAATAATAGAGGGTTACTCCCGGAGACATGGCTTATCTGTACTATTACCCTTTGCATCAGTTGTCGCGATTCGACCTACGGGGGTTAATTCTACCATCTTAAAACCAACCAACCCCAGTGCCATTTGACATATCATAATTTGTGCCTTATATTACAGATATCTGCAAATGATTTACGGACATCTGTAAATCGTTCCATGTGAAGATATCTGATCCATAGGAAAAGCAGATCCATAATGATGGAGGACAGAGATGGGAGGAGACCGGGCAGAGATGGGGTGGGGACCATGTGGATAAAGAGGTTGACAGCGTCTCATGGGCTGCATGAGAGGGCGAGCCGGCTTCCTTAGTATGGCACGCCGTTTTATTCTTGGTTCGCCGTCTGTTTGTCATTGCAGTTTCCTGAATACATGTCACCATGGCTTACCATAGGCAATTATGGTTAGATTGATGGGCTGCTTTTTTTTAATAGCCGGAACACTTTTTACGGGGGCGGTATCCAATGACTACGAGGCCAAATCTGTGCCGGATCAAGGCGAGATTTCATTCGGTTTGGGTATCACGGTTTAAGAGGCCGGATCTATGCCCATATTACCCGGATATTTGGGCGGCGGCGTCAGGATCAACCCAGTAGATATAGGGGGCCTGCATGAGGTCACGGGGTCACGGGGGCCAGGATGGGTTCACGGGGTCACGGGGGCCAGGATGGGATCACGGGGTCACGGGGGCAAGGATGGGTTCACGGGGTCACGCGGGCCAGGATGGGATCACGGGGTCGGCTAAATGGCGGCTACGAGCAGCTAGCTCTTTATGACATATGAGTGTAGCCGCCCCCCGCCCCCCTCCCGCCCCACCCACCCTCGATTGAGGCCCCTGTGATTAAATTCAAGGATTGATGTATAATATAAATACAGTGAAACCTGGTCGCGGCGTACACATTGAGTGGCGGATCCAGAAAAGGACGCATCCAGATAGGGGCAAATTGAGAAAAGGGCCAATCCAGCCAAGATTTCAGATATCCACGGCAGTTCCAGGCAGGAGCGGATACAAACAAAGGCGGATCCAAACAAGGACAGATCAGACAAGGACGGATCAAGCAAGGACGGATCAAACAATGACGGATCAAGCAAGGACGGATCAAGCAAGGACGGGTCAGACAAGGACGGATCAGACAAGGGCGGATTAGACAAGGGCGGATCAGACAAGGACGGATCAGACAAGGACAGATTAGACAAGGACGGATCAGACGAGGGCGGATAAGACAAGGACGAATCAGACAAGGGCGGATCAGACAAGGGCGGATTAGACAGAGACGGATCTGACAAGGGCCGATCAGACGAGGGCGGATAAGACCAGGACGGATCAGACAAGGGCGGATCAGACAAGGGCGGATTAGACAAGGACGGATCTGACAAGGGCGGATCAGACAAGGGCGGATCAGACAAGGACGGATCAAACAAGGACGGATCAAGCAAGGACGGATCAGACAAGGACGGATCAGAAAAGGACAGATCAGACAAGGGCGGATCAGACAAGGGCGGATTAGACGAGGACGGATCTGACAAGGGCGGATCAGACAAGGACGGATCAAACAAGGACGGATCAAACAAGGACGGATCAAGCAAGGACGGATCAGACAAGGACGGATCAGAAAAGGACAGATCAGACAAGGGCGGATCAGACGAGGGCGGATTAGACAAGGACGGATCTGACAAGGGCGGATCAGACAAGGGCGGATTAGACAAGGACGGATCTGACAAGGGCGGATCAGACAAGGACGGATCAAACAAGGACGGATCAAACAAGGACGGATCAAGCAAGGACGGATCAGACAAGGACGGATCAGAAAAGGACAGATCAGACAAGGGCGGATCAGACAAGGGCGGATTAGACAAGGACGGATCAGACAAGGGCGGATCAGACAAGGGCGGATTAGACAAGGACGGATCAGACAAGGGCGGATTAGACAAGGACGGATCAGACAAGGGCCGATCAGACAAGGGCGGATTAGACAAGGACGGATCTGACAAGGGCGGATCAGACAAGGACGGATCAAACAAGGACGGATCAAACAAGGACGGATCAAGCAAGCACGGATCAGACGAGGACGGATCAGACAAGAACGGATCAGACAAGGGCGGATTAGACAAGGGTGGATCAGACAAGGACGGATCAGACAAGGGCGGATCAGACAAGGGCGGATTAGACAAGGGTGGATCAGACAAGGGGGAATCCAAACAAGTATTGATTTATTGCACAATTCATAAAATTAATCCAATTAATTATTAACCAGGTCATTTAAACAACATATCAAAGAAGGTCCTCACCTCATTCCAGACCGGGTTCAGTTCTCCTTTCTTGACCTGTGTCTTCTTGGTTAATCCTGTGAAACAATCATAAGCATGAATACAAGTCATAAATACTGGCTGTACATGTATCAACGGGACGCGGTGAATCAGGTCCATTTCCCAAGGGACGGGTCATTTAATACCCAAGGGACGGGTCATTTAATACCCAGAGGGCTGGGGGGGGGGGGGTGGGGGGGGGTGTAATTTTTTTTCTTTTAATGTGGCCTTGAAATTTACAGGAGTACAAAAGTGGCCTGCGAGTTTGTAAAAAAAAACCTTGCATGCCTACACTTAGATGATAAATGAAATGTATCAAAAGAAATGTTTCCTTCCATTTCAAAAAAGAAATCTCAAGCTCAAAACTGTAGACCCTTCACAGGTCTTAGTCGCCCATCATTTACGTAGTAACTTGGTAGCCGACTAAGCCACGTAGTCGGCTAAACTGCGTTCGTGATCTTGGTGATCGCCTAGCCATGAATCCATGGCTATGGTTGAAGAATCATAGCCATGTAGCATTCTATAGTGAGAAATCAACTTCACATGACAAATTGAATTGTTTAAGTACAGCTATCATAATTAGTTTCAACAATGTAAAAGTACTTTTCTACATATAATTACTGATGTATGAACTCTTCCAAAGTTGTTGAACTCTTCAAAAGGAGCCATACTTGCCTACTGGCATAAAAATGGACAACAACATGCCACCATTTTTTTTACAGGAAGTTGATCACTGCACATGTGCAAGGTCATCACATGATATTATAAACCATGCTAATTGGTTCATTGTTCAGGGACCCAGTCATTGGGTCAGTGAAAACACATGTTTTCATATGAATTTCTGGTGACAGACTGGACTATTTTTGCCTTTCAAGAAAGGTTACTTGTGTGATTAGTCATTATACTTGTCAAGAAGTAATAAGAAAAGGATTAAGGGTTGTTTCTGTTATAAAACTTTTCCCACAGCAAAAGAGAATCAGAGCTACACTTGCTCAAAGTCAAACAACCCTGAAATGGGGTTGTTCCAGACCAGAATTTTACTATGGAATGCGACTAGGCTGTGTTTCAGCCCACACAGCCTAGGGTTCTGGGCTAGTGATCGCCACTGGAGTGGCAAGAAATAAAAACTCACATAGGTCATTTCACTTCGTGACTACCACAAGAAGGTGCATTAACCAGATTTCGGAAATATGCGCCCGAAAAAACCTTCTCTGGAGTTCCCTGTAAATGACTCATGTTTGGCGTCTCCCAACACTTTGGATGCTGCCCCAGTTCGCACCCACAGATCTCAGCTGGCAACCAACCACATGTGGCGAGCACAAAATCTAACATCTCTCTGGCATTCACGTTTGCTAGGACCCAAAACGTCATAGTGACGAAAACGTCATACCATACGGCCTGCGCCATCTGTGAGCCGTGCCTATTGACGATGGCTATAAATATAACTAATATGTAAGGCAGTAGCTTTTCAGTTCCAGGCATTTTTAAGTAATTTCATAAACGATGGAATACGGAGTATCGCCCCACCCCGACCACCAGGGTCTCTCCCTTGGAACCTTATCCTCCTATAGAAACCTTAGAGTTCCTTATTTTCCTGCGCCTTATTCGCGAATTTTGGCCTCCAAAAGGTAACTATAATTGTCAATCAATAACTTCTTTAAAACCAAGTGGCCCTGCACCCGCCTCCTTTAGAAACGCTACGCAGAGTTGTTACAGTGTGGGCGATAACCGGGATGGTTGAAGTCCAACTAAAAACTGTGTATTTCGTTCTACCAAGGTCTGACGTTTTCGTCCCTATGACGTTTTGTGTTCTAACACACGTCACCTCTACAGCAGACAAACAGTCCAATTTATCCTTTAACTACGAAATGGGTCAAATTTACCAAATTGTGTATCGAAGACTTTGTAATATATATGCTGAAGCAGAGCTCCCGATATTGTCAAAGCGGTTTTTTGTCTTTCGGCCACACGTCAGGAGACAGTGCCATTGGTCCGCTATTCGCGGCCGGTCTACCCAATTTACCACCCCCCCCCCACCACCTTCCCCGTTGCCCTCGCCCCAAAACGGTCCTTCTCGCATGTCGAACCCAAGAAATGTATTATCATAGTAAATGGCAGGTGTGAGTCATACGTGAGCTATGCGGAACCCGAGCTTCACTCAAACGACCCGCGAAACGCCTTCTATCAACAAAGACAGGAAGCCGCCAAACCATTTTCATATACAGTGGAACAAACTGTACACTCGATAGGCTCCCCGTATACATGTCTGGAGCCGCCGCCACAGGCAACACGGAGTCTTGGTTGTAGGATACGTGGGGAACCACTGTATCCAGAACCCGAGCCAGCAGAACCCCATCGAAGTGGCAGTGGCCTATCTAGACCACTGGGGCGGGCCGGCCGGCAAACGTACGGCCTTGACGTTGACTCCGCCTGCACACCCCCCCCCCTCCCCCACACACACACCCTGTATAGTATCGGATCCAGAGACCGGTCGACAGACAACAAATGTACGGCCTCGACTCCGCACCCACCACCCCCCCCCCCCCCCCCACTTCAAATCCCGAAGAGGCAACCCCACAGAATAAGCACCGGGGCCTCTATCCTATCCTGGCAGATCCAGACCCGCCATCCATCCATCCATGCTTACCTTGGAACTCCACGGAGGCGTACGGGTCGCTCTTTCCCAACTTCTCCACGTTGGGAACGTTCTGAGCGTTCGCGACAAACACCTCCAGAGACATGGCTCCGGCAGGTGAAGAATGTAGCCTTCAACGTTAGTATTCCTCGAGGCGTTATAATATGATATAAAATTCAGTTCAGATATCCAGTGATTTCGCTTGAGCGCTGCCGCTGCCGCTGCGGTACAGACCACTCCCTCCTCATACTGAACAGACCCACATCGCGAAGGCTGTCCGCTCGCTCGCTCGCTCACTCACTTGCTGTGTGTATAAATATGTCTGTCCCGGTGGCCCGCACCAGTTAGACTGAAAGCCATGCGCTAGCTTCGAACAAACGTACGCGGCTGGCTTCGAACATGTGGCTCCGCGTGGTGAACAGGTAGGGTACTACTTGGTTTGGCTTCTGTCGGAAGGCTTCCGTCACCTGGTGCCTCGATATTTGTATGCCTCAACCGCCCTCATCTGTCGATGCGAATGCATTGCTGCGTAATTGACTCATTGATACGAGTGTCAGCGACAGAGCTGAAAGGGACATGGGGGTGGATAAGGGTAGGTTGGTGACGGTGAAAGTGGAGAGCGGTTTGGTTGAATGAGGAGTTCGGGGATATTAATGTTGCATGTCGAGTTCTTTCCCGCCAAAACTAAGCCTAGGCGAAATTTATATCAAACTTTGCGGAAAACTCGATTGTTTCATTCTATAAATTCAGAAACCTGATAAACATCGCCGTTTCGGCTGTGGTGTGGCAAACGTGTCTATCCCGGGACACCACAGAACTCGGTCGCGGCACTGCTACTTATACCAAAGCATCGCGAAGCACACAAACTGATGACGTTTACCACTAAAATGAAAACTTGTGGTAAATTGATATCACGGACAAGGAATGGAATGGAATGTTGGTGTTTTAGGCCACTTTTGTGCACATACAGGCTAAATTGGGCCAAGGAACCTCCCGAGACGATGAAGGATGAAGGAATGAAACATGCCCCAGATTAGGTGCCCGAGCCCGGATTCGAACCCAGGACCTATTGATCTGCGGTCTAGTGCGCTAACCACTACACCAGGGAGGCCCTCACGGACAAGGCTAAGAGGCACTATTTGGCAGTCTGGTATGGGTGGAGTATAGATTAAAGAAGTCTTGAATGATTCAAGGACTGATTCTTATATGTATTTTGACCTCATTAGTTTTGGCGGGAAAGAGCTCGACATGCAACTTTAAGCACATATAGCTGCACTTCACCGACACAATAATACACCATTCATATAGACGCGTATAACATATCGATGTGTCGTCTGGGAATAGAACTAGCTATCTGTGTCAAATCAAACACATGTCTGATGAAACAAATATGTATTTAAGATTGATACTTCACCTGCAACCATAGACCGATCCACACTCCGACACTAAGCCCCGCCCACGCTAGAGTCGTTTTTCCTTAAATCATGAGTATGAAATTGACAATCATAGCTGATGGTAGGTACAATTATAAGTGAGAAGTGCTCACCTCCGAAATTGACAAGAAAGTGACACGCTGCTTTGTTTGTCCGACTTGTTTGTCCGACGTAACGCACGTCAGTGGAAAACTTGTTTCACCGCATAATTGGATAAAAGCAAGTGACGTCAGTGAATGAATGATCGGTCTATTGACGCCCATATCTCCCTTACAGAAAATTCGAATTTCTCAGAGCTCATGGCCAATCCCCTCCGCCATAAAATGTTTGCATATCTCACTCCACTCAGTGAGCCATGCCCCCCCCCCACCCCACTTACCCGACCCCGCCGTCTTTTCGGAGATTTCATCCCATCTAAAATAGACCACCTCCCACCCCACCCCACCCCCAGCCCCTTTTCAAAATCCTGGATTGTTCCGTGTGTCACTCAGACCGAGTACACTGGCTCTAAGACGAGCCTACTCTGACGTTTTTTGCTCTTTTCTCAGACCAGTCCATGTCTGTTTTTGGTGGCATTTGGCACAATAACTGAGTTATCACAGTTACAATAACTGCATGAGCGATGCGGTTGTTTGCCCCCACATAGCCGCCGTGGTCGAGAGGTAGCCTTCTCGACTTAAGGTCGCTACACACCGCCGCCGACCGACCGATTTTAATGCGACCGACCGAATTCCACGCCGACCGTTTATTATAGAACTAATGTTTTTAAGCACAACTCTGCATACTGCGCGCGTACGCTTGCACCGGGACGACACGAAATAGAATTTGCTCTATAAAATCGCGTCGGACTCGTTCACCGTCATTTGTCGCAGCACACTACTGGACGAAAAACTGATACTCGAGGTGCAAAAATTTGACCTGTTGTACAACTCTGCTAATTGCCATTACAAGGACAATCGAAAGAAGGAGAATGCCTGGGTAGCAATCTCATCATTAATCGACATGCCAGGTCAGTGCATGTCTATAAGACCGTGTCGTGCAGGAGTGCTCGTCTCTATAATTTATTTCGCCATGCCACACGCCATACAATATATAATATTCACGGTTTGGTAAATTTGCTTGTGTCAAGAGTATAGTATACAGTATAAACATGCAGGGTCAACAGGTAACCTGTAGTCACCAAACAATTTTTTTTTTCGATTATAATCCTCAATAACACTTTTGGGGCTAACCTGTTGTGACTTGTCTAACATATGTCAGAAATGCCTATATAAACATCGTGGTGATCTGTATCTTTTGCTTTTCTAGTGCATGAATGCAAGACAAAATGGCGCAATTTGCGGGATGCCTTCACTAGACATGATAAGACAGTGAGGTCAAAAAAATGGGGATGCAACAAAATTGATGACTAAAGTATGGAAACATTATAAGTCTATGCTGTTCTTGAAAGATATATGCAAAGGGAGAAATATTGTCACAAACTTTCGGGATCACGAAGACGTCGACAGTGATCATGAGGTAGAGTTGAAACTAGGTCAAGAGACAAGTAACAATTCCGACGACGGCGATGGCCACGTGGACCAGGACCAAGGTGACCATGAAGACAATGCACCAGCCACGTTCGATGGCGCACCTGGTGCCATGACTATGACAGCTAGACCCGTTACTAGCGCAAGCAAGACCGAATCCATTGTCGCATGAAGGAGAATGAGAAAGCCTCAAGATTGGGCGGAGGAAAAGATGCTTAAAATCGCGGAAAAAACTAAATGAACCTATGCAGACTCCACCAGCGAAGCAACTAAAACAAGACTATCACATAACGTACTTTTTTCGTAGTTTAGAACCCGCTTTGCGTGAGTTACGGCCATATAAGCAGTCATTGGCCAAATTTAAAATCCAGACAATTGTGCACGAGATGGCTTATAGCGAAGAATTGCCTCGCGCTCATTACTCTAATCATTCCAGTGTCTCAGGAAATTGGTCACATGACAGGAGCAGTTATCATGACTCCGGAGCATATCCTCAAGCCAGTGATCTTACGTACGTTAACCAAGTATAAAGTAACGGAAGAACAACAATTATATCATGCATAAGAAAATAAAGATTTGATATCATCGAATGCATTTATTTCTTGTCTTCTGGTCAAATGATTTACTTGATTCGAATACAAGGGGAAGTCGCGGACAACAGTTGGAATCAATTAATGGCATGAATGATTTCACCTTGCCATGGAACCTGACCCTTTTCAGATAAGAAATAGTCAGCGAAATCATCCCAAACTCGCATTGCCGCTGTTGTGGGAAGATTACCTCCCAGTTGGCCTGGTTCACGAAGGCCATTCAGTGCTCTATGCTGATCATTTTCATCGGCGATATTATTGTTCTGCTGGAGGTAATTGCGTAGCAAAATTGTAGCTTTTACCACATGATCCAGAGTGGTCGGATCGAGTGGCCCTTCTGTAATTGGTGTCTTGCTTGGCAATGTCAGGCGTCAGTCTGGCTAGCAGCTCGTCAAATTAAGGAATACTCAGCCGGAAATACTGCTGGAATCTGCCTGGATCCTGTCTCAATTTGGGTACTAATCTGTGGTATTCTACAAAATCAGATCGTCTTTGGCAAATTGGATGGATCCACCTATTACGTCGCCTTTGCTGCCTCCTCCGAGCCATCATCAATATCCACAGGCCAACAGATCGCCTTCTTCTGACACCCATGTGACGGTTTTCTTCATTTTGTCCTTCGTCAACATCAGACATTATCAAATAAAGCAAACGCGTTCACGATTAAAACCTCAATTTCCACGTGCCAGTTTTAACTTCTCAATGCTTCAATATGTCGTACGCTCAACTCAAAATCGGTCTGACTCTGTGTGCATGCAAAAATCGCACGCAAGTGAAAATTGTCGTTCGCATCATAAAAAACGGTCGCATTAAAATGGGTCGGTCGGACGCGGTGTGTAGCGACCTTAAAGCAGCGAACACACGGTCCGTTTTTTTGCATGCGTCGCTGCGTCGTGCGTTGTGCGTTGTGCGTCGTTTGCGAACACACGTGTGCGTTTTTTATCGTCCGTCTTGTTGTGCGTCGCGTGACCTACATTTTCACTCGCAGGCGTTTGGCCTAGATCAGTTGTGACTGGTGGGCCGCGGAGTATGGACACAAACAGCGACACCGACTTGGAGGATATCGTTTTGCTATATTTATTTCGTAAACGGCGCAAACTGAAGAAAAAGAAGAAGTGGACAAGAAGGTGGTGGATGCATGACATTATCGGCAAGCGACATAATTATGGGCAGTACCACACATTGGTCAAGGAGTTGGACATGGATGGTGAGCGGTTTCGCCAATATTTCCGCATGTCCACAGAACAGTTCAAGCAAATTCTGTACCTGGTGGAACCCCATATAGCTAAACAAGATACTACAATGCGAAGCGCAATACCAGCTCGTGAAAGGCTAGCAATGTCTATCAGGTGAGTTGCACAGGTCTATTACTGCAGTCTATTGTCACGTACATAACTGCGTGGTAACTTATTTGGGAGTAATATCACCATATTAAGACCACAATTGGTGTTCGCTTTCTTGCGATGAGGTATTCTTAGGTTCCAGCCCACAGCGAAGGGATAAGTAGATATGTACCAGGTGGTGGAGAAGAGAATCGCTGCCCCATAAAAGCCCCCATCGCTGATATTTCAGGAGCAAACTGTTTCTGATAGAGAATGTTCATTATCTCCATTTTGGCTTCCAGGCGGGCCTTGTCGGGGAGCGATTTTAGTTGTACCAGGCAAGATTTCATGAAGAGACTGTCACCGTCTTCTTCCGCCTTCTCACTTTCCTCCCTCTTTTTCTTGCGTTCAGCCAATATTTCAAGAATGGCTGTGTCGATAAGATCGACGGCCCGTTTACTAATCTTCGTCTGCTTGTGTGCGAGAGGCGCTTTTCCTTTCTTTGGTTGTGATGGTTTTGCGACCTGTGCTCTAGATGGCTCGTCTGTGTCTGTCGACCTGACACTCGCCTCAGACCGCGATGGCGATGGTGATCGGGCACGGGAGGGTTTAGCCGAAGAGGAAGGCACCGTGGATGATTTTCTGTAATTAAATTAATAAAATATGTAATGAAATCATACAGTCCCCTCAAAATAACTAATCGAACTGCTGTCTATTATACTTCAGGTTTCTGGCCACGGGAAACAGCTACCAGTCGATCGCCTTTAGCTACAGAATTGGAGCATCTACCGTCGCACAAATCATACCGGAAGTTTGCGATGTAATATGGAAAAAAAACTCTCCGGCATATATATGAAGATGCCACAGGACGAAAATGACTGGCGATTGATTGCGAAGAACTTTGATGTGACGTGGGATTTTCCAAACTGCATAGGTGCCATTGACGGAAAACATGTGGTCATAAAAGCCCCCGATAAGACAGGGTCACTGCACTTCGATTACAAAGGAACGTTCTCAGTTGTTTTGATGGCGTTGGTCGATGCTAAGTGGAAGTTCATAGCCATCGATATCGGTTCTTATGGTCGCAACAGCGATGGAGGCATCTTTTCGCACTCATCTCTAGGGAAGGCACTCAAGGCTAATGCACTGCACATTCCACCCGACGGTTTTCTTCAAGATGCACAAAACCTGTCTCCGATGCCATTTGTCATTGTAGGCGACGAGGCTTTCCCACTTATGCCCAATTTGATGAGGCCTTATCCAGGTGGAAAGAAAACCCTGCAAGAGGGTTAGCACGTGTTCAACTATCGCTTATCCAGAGCTCGACGCATTGTGGAAAATGCTTTCGGTATCCTGGCAAGCAGATGGCGTATCTACCACACAAAGATAATCGTTACGCCATCCACAGTGAACAATATCGTGAAAGCCACATGCGTATTGCACAATTTCTTGCAGACCACTTCAACCCCAGTTCAGTTGGCCAGTCAGTCTAGCGAGGCTGCCCAGGAGACCCCTGACGGACTTCAACAATTGACAAGAAGTGGGTCTTGGGGCAGCGCTGAGGCTGTACAGATTAGTGACAAGTTTCAAGAGTACTTCACAACGAAGGGACAAGTAGAGTGGCAGTACAACTATGTGCGAAGGGGTCTTTTCTCGGAATAAAATGTATTGTTTACCTGGAAGCTGCATCCGACCGATCGTCATACGCTTCGTCTATGGTTTCGTTAGCCTCGGTGTAGCTTACATCGTCAAAGTACAGGTTGCCCTCCGTCCTGTAAAGGAGTCATAGTGAACAAGCGTCCGTATATCATACCTTTACGTAAGGAGGCGGAGCTAAAGTTACTTGAGCGAATCAACAACAGCCTCTGTATTGTTATTACCAGCAATTTTAACTGTAAATACCCTGTATGTTTCTTGAAATAAACACAACATAAGAATATAATAACCCAACTTACGCATTTTCTTCCATATATGCATCTAGAAAGCTCAAGACAGAAAAATATGTCTACATAAAAAATTTACTACATGCACACTGTATATCTCATGTTATCTCCTACTTGATACATCCCCGCTATACATCGCCCCAACATTATGTGAGACTAGCTTTGGGACGAGTGAACCAGGCCAATCTGTGACTTCATATCGGAGTGGGGTATCACTGACCTGTAACTCCAAGGGCATCTCCAATGGACTTCCAAATGTTTTTGTGCATCTGTGCATCTTTGTAATTAACATGGGCAGGATTGTACAGGATTTCACGCTCTCGAACAAGCTCAATAAGTGTTTCTATATCCACCGTCTCTTTGTTCCGTGCCATGTCCAATCTGGGAGGAAAAGGCCGATCGCTCGCGTCACAGCCCCCTTTTACCGCCCTATACCGCCAGCACCAATTAGCTATTTGGGTCAGCGCGCAAGGGTCCACGAAAAGGGAGCAACAAGGTGTACAGCTTAGCTTGGGATCGGGTGACTGGAATACACAACGGGCTGCTGTGGGGACGGGGAAATGTGTTGGGCCCCCATCCCATGGTGGCAGTCAGCGTGATAAACGGACGACGCACGACATCTGGAAAACCTCTCCCCTGCGTAATTAATGGTCCGTCGCCTTCTCTCACCTGCGTCAAATTCGGTCCCAGACCGAATTCGACGCAGCCGGAGAAGGCGGCGGACCTGAGCGCGGACTCGTGTGTTCGCTCCATTGAATTATAGTGGATCCCTTTAAGACGGACGACGCACGACATCTGGAAAACCTCTCTCCTGCGGCGACGCATGCAAAAAAACGGACCGTGCATGTGTTCGCTGCTTAAAAGCCTTCTCGACTGGAGACGAACAGGTAGGTAGCCTGTTCGATTGACTCCTTCAGCCTAATTCATCTCAGACTGGCCAAGCGGTGGCGGGTTCAAACCCCATCCGTATCTGGGGACGAGTTTCATCCTTTTATAACGTTGTCTCAGGAGGTTCCTAATTGACCCCGGTTAAGCCCATGTGTACTCAAAGTTAGAAATGTGACAAAGGTTCTGATGCAACTGTTAGAAACTCATATGGCTTGCCTAACTTGTGAGTCGGGGTTATTATTATGAAACATATCCCAGCCCCTTATAGTTGCGTGTGGACCCAGATCGAGTGGTATGCCCTTATAGATACATGTGGGTCACTTTAAGGGCGGGCTGCCCTAAGTTGCATGTGGGCCAAGGTCGGAATGGCCTTATGGTTACTATAGTTACGTGTGGGTACAGGTCGGGGTGGCTTTAGTTCCGTGTGGGCGCTTGGCGTGGTGCCCTTGTTTACGTGTAGGTCCAGGGCGTGGTACCCTTAGTTACGTATGGGCCCAGGGTGGGATGCCCTTAGTTACGCGTGGGTTCAGGGCAGGATACCCTTAGTTACGCGTGAGTTCAGGGCGGGATGCGCTTAGTTACTTATGGGCCAAGGGAGAGATACCCGGCTTAGTTAGGTTTGAGCTAAGCGCGGGATGTCCATGGCTACATGTGGACCTAGTGCGGGGTGCCCTTGGTTACGTGTGGGCCATGGGCAGGATGGCCTTAGTCACGTGTGGGCCCAGGTCGAGATGCCCTTAGTTACGCGTGGGTCAAGGGCGGGATGCCCTTATTCACGTACGTGTGGGTCCATGTTTGAGATGCCCTTAGTCACGTGTGGGCCCAGGTCGAGATGCCCTTAGTCACGTGTGGGCCCAGGTCGAGATGCCCTTAGTTACGCGTGGGCCCAGGGCGGACTGCCCGTAGTTACGTTTGGGCATTATATTCCGGCATAGAGCGAGCATTGGGCGAGGTGAGAGAGTAATGGGGCAGCCCTTACTGGAGGCGCAAGGAGAGATGCCCTCGGCCGCTACGTGCGTGGATACATGGTTAGCCGGGTGATGTGGTCATGACGTGTCCATGCAAGCCTTGCAAAACTTTTCCAGCGTCACAATGTCAACACACATCTTCCCGATGCAGGTTTGAGACCGGTAATTCATTTTACGACAAAACATCTCAAAATTGAACCTTCCCCTCGGGACCGCATTTGACGCAAGCTGACAAGGAGGCGGACGATCAATTACGCAGGAATAAAGCTATCCAGGTAGCGTTGCTAGACTTTGCACCCAAGATTTTTAATTAACCCAGCGTAGAACATAGGAACGGGGTCTGGAAAGGCATTTAGAACTTGGCGTGCATACGATTTCAGAAATAATTAAATTAAGTAAAGTCGTTTTCGCTGTCATTGTAATGGGGTTGCCAAATGGAGCCAGTGTCAGTATATTCCGTGATGGTATATGATGACATGGCGCTCTGTAGTTTGATTCTGTCAGAATCCATGGGCTTACTAGCCTAGACTGACCTGCAAAAACAGGTTCCACATCGCAAAGTGGCCCGGTTCATGCTACCAGCATGAACCGGGACCGAGCCCCGGTATTTTCAAACCTTGTAAAACCTTAGTGCCACCGTAGTACAACCGGGCTTCACCGTAGTACCACCGTGCAAGCTACCGGGCCATCCGTAGGCAACCGGGGGTTACCGTTGCGTTCTGGGGCCACGGTGAGTCGCGGCAGCACTAGGGTAGTTTGGCGCAAGTGCCCCCAGGCAAGCCCGCTTCTCTAGGGGCACAACGGTAACAGGGTTAAAATCCTTCGACGTTAGTAGGGAATCGACTGTAGCTTTTATTATAATGTGGGCGCGTACAATAATAGTGCTTACGTTCTATATACCTTGTTCTATCTTCTGACATCAAGAAAGTGTGTCAACACTAGATTGTTGCAGTCATATTTTCGCGAACAAATGTTGGAGCATGCGACTTTTCCCTACCAACCGCCATGCGTATGCAGCGCCACCTGGCGAATCCCGCCACCATTTGTAGCCTGGGTCCCAAACTTTGTAACAGTCAATGACATGTGAAAGAGGGCGCTGCTGTTGTCCTTAAGTTCAAAGTGAGCGACTAACAAGGCCCTCTAGCGGAGAGTCATATGCTAACGGAGGGGAGGAACCAAGTCGCATCCACAGGGGTCAGCACTATTTTAGCTGTGAAAATTGTCGTATGATTATTCATAACTTTGTCGCCGAGCCTGTCACGATACAAAAATTCGTAAATTCGATTTGTCGCTGTCTTATTGCACAATGGCGCAGACGTGCCATCACTCTTCGAGGAATGAATGCCCTCATTAAAGCTCACTGACTCTGATGCTGTCTGTTACAGACTACCACGACTTCGGGAGGGGGGTGGGGGGCACCCCGGGGGAGGCATTGTTATATATTATACCCTCGGATATTTAAAAACTTGCGACCGGGGGAGCACTGAAAATGTGCGTTCATAGAGCGGGTTGCCGCGAAAAAAACCCAATCCGAGCGGATTTCGACGGTGAAAAAGGGGGGTGGGGGCTTTATCGCGGAACACCCAGCAATGTAATACGTACAACACCCGGGGGCACTTTTGCACAAACATGGTTGGTTGGGGGTGTCACCGTGATGCCTGAGAGAGCGGACATTTGTGATGAAAAACATACGCTATATAGAGCGGACATGAAAAAGATAGATTCTGAACTGATATTTTAAAACTTACGCAGGGTTTGGCGGGGGGAGTGAAAATATATATATTTTTTATTTAAACATCATTTCTTTAACGAGGTTCCCCTGAAAGGGATTGCCATCTGGTAGGGTCACCTCAACAAACATAATAAATAAATCAACATAAAACGTAAATTAAAGTAAATAGAATTAAAGATGATAATTTGTGATATTGAGTGATATGATCGTACAACAACATCGTACACTAATAATAATAATACTATGATAATTGCTAGACACTGAAAATATGCATCCATAGAGCGGGTTTGCTGGGGAACAAAAATAAATCAAGCGGGTCTGCATAGACCGGCGACATATATAGCAATCAGTAGAACAAACATAACCCTTCCTCGTCGATTTTGGAGGTGAAAGGGGGGAGGGCGGCTTTTCCCTCGGAACCCATCCAAACACACCATTTTTACCCCCCTCCCCCGGTCCAAAAGCCCACCAGCGTGCAAAACAAGTTACAATGCATATATAATTTAAATCCCCCCTCGGGGGATGGCTAATTTGGTGGACCCCCCTGGCGCAATTTTTTTCAGAGCCCCCCCCCCCCCGGTTGCAAGTTTCCCGTGGACCCCTCTCCCCTGGCGGGCACTACATTAGTATGGTGGGGGAGGTGTGTGCCGTTTATGCCATAGAGGGCATATGGAAAGCGAGAGAAAATTGCGAGATTTTGTGGTCATTCGAAGGGAGATATTTTTGGTTAAACAGCCCATGCAAAATAAACCCTAATAGTCATGGCAAAGTATATGGAGGTTAATTATTTGAAAATGTTCGATATGGAATACATAGCTTCGATATGGGTCCAGTCAAACAGGACCATGCGAGCCAGGGCCAGATCAACCAGTCTCGCTTCTACATGTATTCTCAATCAGAGCGTACGAGAACGAGACCACCAGGTTACATGTTCTCCCGGAATAAAACCATTTTACTCTGTTAATTACACTGATCATTATTTTGCCAAGCAACAATTTTGCAGAGCAGTTCCTCCGCCATCGCTGCCAAGTGCAACAACCGCCGATCACTAATTTGAACGCCGTTTTCGGTAACTTGTGAGTAATCATGAATAGTCATCAGACAATTTTCACAGCTAAAATAGTGCTGACCATTCGCAGGTACCGGCATCCGCCAAAAACAAATATGGCGGACGGCTGGTCGGTAACAGTTGTGTGTTCCAACATTTCTTCGCGAAAATATAACCGAAACAACCTAGTGTCGACACACTTTATTGATGTCAGAAGATAGAACAAGGTATATAGAATACGTAAACACTATGATTGTTCGAGCACACATTATAATAAAAGCTACAGTCGATTCCCTACTAACGTCGAAGGATTGTAACATTGTTACCGTTGTGCCCCGAGAGAAGCGGGCTTGCCTGGGGGTACTTGCGCCAAGGCTTTTGGGTACCTAACAACACTATTTCGCTGTTAATTCGTGAATTGTGCGAAGCCATCATAGGTGAATATGCTGAAGAATTTATAGAATGTCCAACCACCCCACATGGACATCTAAAGCTGGGAAATTCGGGCAGAGATGGCAGTTCCATAATTGTATCGGTGCTCTGGATGGCAAACAAATAACCATTAGGTGTCCGAACAAAGGGGAATCAATCTACTACAACTACAAAGGCTTCCATGCGATCATCCTCATGGCTCTGGTGGACGCAGACTACAAATTCATCTGGGCGGAGGTTGGTGCCAATGGATCTTCCGGCGATGCCCAGGTATTCAACAACTCTGACATGAAGGAGGTCATT
This sequence comes from Arenicola marina, assembly GCA_964019135.1. NCBI lineage: Eukaryota > Metazoa > Annelida > Polychaeta > Arenicolidae > Arenicola > Arenicola marina. The sequence continues at coordinate 17,215,604 of OZ025262.1, forward strand.
GAGGAAGAAACCATAGGACTCCCCCCTCCCAATGCACTGCCTGGTGAAGACAAGGACACACCATACTTCATAGCTGCTGATGACGTCTTCGCCATGATCGAGGACCCGGCTCACGAAACCGTTCTCCAAAAGACAACTCACTGATGATGAGAAAATCTTCAATTATCGGCTGTCCATGGCTCTAAGGGTAGTTGAGAACGCTTTCGTCATCTTAGCACACAGGTTCCAGTGCCTGCTGACAACCACGAGGCCACGCCCTGACACGGCGACCGTAGCTTCACCGTAATGAGACCGTAGTGAAACCGTGGCACGACCGGGCACGACCGTTAGATCACCTTGGTGGACCGTAGCATAACCTTGGTAAATAGGGACAAACGGTGGTGATACCTTAGTGGTACCTGGATGAACCTTGGCCTACAGTGATGATCCGTACTCAATTTTTAGTAAAACCGTAGTAGTACCGGCATCCACCGTGGTGACACCTTGATATACCGTGGCATACCGTACCAGCACCGTACTTAGCACCGTGGCCTACTGTTTTCGCGCCAAAATGTTGCGCGATGGCCCCGGTTTGTCCCGGTATATAGACCGGGAAGGACAGGGGTAAACCGTAGCCAACACCGGCACAGTGTGAGCTAGGCTTAACATCGGATTGATTAATCCGTGGCGTCCAAAATTGTCATTTTTGGTGTACTGTAGTGATGTACTGGAATATATCTTGACCCCGGTGTGTCCAAACCTTGACCTCGGTGTCTCCGACACTTGACCCTGGTAGGTCCGACCCTTGACCCCGGTTGGTCTGATCCTTGACCCCGGTGTGTCCTACCCTTGTCCCCGGTTGGTCCGACTCTTGACCCCGGTGTTACCAAGTCTTAACTAAGGTGTGTCCCGCCCAGGACCTCGTTGTGTCAAGGCTTTCTGATCACACCATAATTAACATTTGTTTCGAAATAAAATGAAATTGATTAACCGATTCACCAAATTACGTTATCATTTTACATAATCTCCTGACTATGCGATTCTTCCATCCACATCCAGAAAGAAGCACCAAAGTGCGAGCAAGTCAACGTAGACTTAAGTCGTTCGGGAAGCATAGAAATCAGTTTGGCCATGCTGACGCAAAGGCGGGCGACGTCGTCATGACGTGGCCGTGCAAGCGTTGTGGGCGCACGGCAAACCATACAAACCTTTTCTCGTGTCATAACGTCAACACGAAATACGATGTGTACTTGCGGAGGAGGAAGGGGATGGTGCGTATGACTATTGACTTACATATCCTCATTTGTGAAAAGAACTGAATGTCTTCATTTCTACCATGAGATGGTTTATTTTTATGTTATGGATGTCTCCATGGAGAGAGAAAATAAAAATTCATTGTTACGTCGCGATACGCCGTATAGCGAGAGAATGAGAAACCAGTGGAACCGGCCCTGGCCGGTCTATTTAGTTAGAACCAAATAAACAGTTAGCATAAATCCACCATTGTTAAATGCGTGAATGTCAACATGACCAAGTCCGGCGGGCTCACGTGTGTAGTTTGCGGCTGGAAAACCTGTGTATGTTGAGGGCACTACAATCTCTACAAACGTGTGGAGTTTCAGGTATGCTGTAGTACGGTGTTGGCAGTTTGACTGCAAATATCTAGGCCTAGCGCTTGCTCGTTCCCTGGCCAGTCGCTAACAAGGTCGGGTGACTCACAGGTACCTCAATCGTGGGTCGGGAGAGGGGGGGGGGGGGGGGCCGCCGGTTTCACACATATGTCATATAAAGAGATCTTTATATGACATATGTGTGAAGCCGGCCGCCCCGCCCCCCCCCCCCTCTCCCGCCCTACCGACCCACGATTGAGGTACCTGTGGGTGACTTACCCCCCAAAATGTGCCATTTTGCTTTTTGTTTAAATCACTGTCACTTGTCCTGGTAGCCTGAATGACATTCAGAGGCTGTAACGTCTGAACATTCAGAATGTTCAGACGTTACAGTCTTGACACTTGTTCTTGTTACACTTACAGTAAGCATCAGACTGTCAAACTGTAACGTCTGAACATTCAGCAGTTCAGCTGTTCAGGCTAGATCTACTGGGTGTCATTTCACTCAGATATCGTAACTTTTGCTCATAAAATGTTAAAATTGCATTGCTAGCCCAACAATCAACATGAAAAATGTAGAATTTCTCATAATGACATTGGCAAACAGCCTAGGCCTAATGATATAGCCTAAATGTGGCAAACATATGTTTTGAATAACAGGCCTCAGGCAAGGTCTGCATATTTTGATCACTTTGGGACGTAACTTGTCTTTCGGCGAGGACGCAAGATTACAAACTAAGCAGTAAATTCTCACACACTCTAGCGAATATGTTGTAAATGTTAAAGTTACATGTCGAGCTCTTTCCCGCCAAAACTAAAGAAGTCAAAATACAAATAAGAATCAGTCCTTGAATCATTCAAGACTTCTTTTGTCTATACTCCACCCATGCCAGACTGCCAAATAGTGTCTCTTGGCCTTGTCCGTGATATCAATTTACCACAAGTTTTCATTTTAGTGGTAAACGTCATCGCCTAGGTTTAGTTTTGGCGGGAAAGAACTTGACATGTAACTTTAATGTCAGTGACAAATTTAAAATGCCAATGCGATTCTGGCTAAATTCGATCATAGGTAGGTAAAGTGGATCATATTGGCAGGTAAATTCGATCACTTGGTATTTTTTTTAAACAAGTCTACATTTTTTGTATAGGTCTATCACAAAAAGTATATTCTATTAGGAAACTCACAGAGGAGACCACACCGCTCAAAAAGCGAGGGACAGGATTGGTCTGAGCCCCCAGGCTCTACCAGTAACCAGGTTCCCCCCAAACCCGTCCTGCTCTGTCCGTCTAGATCATGTGGGTGATCAAATTTACGCCTGTCGTATAATTTTTGGTGGCTGAATTTGATTATGTTATTTTCGTAATATCACACAAAAATTAATACCCCTTTACTATTCGGCGCATGAAACAAGTTCTCTATCACTTAAACTTCATAAAGTTGTATCAGTTCAAAAAATAAATGCTACTGTGGACCTATCATAACTTCGGTGTTTGGGTGGGTATGTAGGTGTACCTGTGGTGGGGGATGTCCCAGCCAAAAGAGAGTGTGCCAAATTTATAGTTTCGCCAGTGCTTCGGATTAGACCAATCAGGTTACAGTACTGATTCCACCAACTCTATCGTGACTTACATCATAAAGCTCATGAATAATAAACATGTAGCCTTCACTACTACTTACAAATTTCAAATGTGATTAGGCAAAAGAGAAAGGAAATGAAATGGTTAGTGATCGAAGTTGGCCGGTGATCGAATTTGAATGACCCTCCCCTACTACAAATAAGGCTGTAAGTTCCAGCTGGTTCTATTTCCGGCTTAGGTCCTTTGGGGACCAACAAAAAAATATTTCTTCATTGCTTCATGATTATTTGGAATTAGTGAGGGTGAGGAAGAAGGAATAGATGAATGCAGGCAACCAGAGCATGTGTTCTGCTGCTGTATGTATCGCTTTGAGCCACCTCGACTGAAGATTGCAGATTGCTTAAGGAACTGTAAAAGTTGAAAACCTCAAAATGCTTTCGCAAAACATTATTTTTGGAAGTAGTGCTAATGCTTCATTCATAAAAAGCGATGCTTATCATATCATGGTATCTAGATAAAAAACCTGCAAATATGCCTTGTAATCATATAAAAATATTAATTCGGTGACCAGCAGACAAATTGGTGAAAGCTACTTAGTTGTTCGTCCCAACCGAACATTGTATCATTCAGGTTTCCACAAGTATTACTATAAAAAGCATGTGATGAACCATGTTACAAGATTAGTGTGTTGCATGCTGTTTAAGCCAGACTGATAAATGCCACCCTCCATCCCTTCTGATGTGCATGAATAACTTCTTTTACTACATATATTTCATTTAACCCTGAATCTAGATTCATTCTTTTCATTTTTGGCAAGAAACATAGGCTGCTGGCTACTGCCGCTGTTTGTTTTCAGTGACAATCTGTTAGTGTCAGGAATGACAGAATGTTGCTCCAACCAACAAAAACACACCTCTAATGTCGTAGATCTAGGTCTATCTAGATCTACATGTTGCAATTATTCATCACAAGTTAATGTTAACCAAAATCAACATCTCAGTTAGAGCTTCCCTGCTGCACATAGGCTACATTCAAACCAGTTCATCTTATGATGTCACAAATCTCTACCCTGGGTGGGGGGTTGAAAATGGATCATTGGCTGTTTGAGTTTATTTTGGTGACTTTAGATATTAATATTTATGTCATAAGAGACATTGTAAAATAATTGCATGTGATAAATGGCTTTACTAACCATTGGGAAATGTATACTTGGAAGTTGTTTACTAACATATACCCCCCCCCCCCCCCCCCACCCCAAGAGATGGACTTTAAGGCGCATGTGTAATAGGTGGGCTGTCTAAGTAATTGAATCACTCAACAATGCCTGGAAGGTGCAAGCCAAACATGTTGATACTATTTAAGTGGCAGACAATCCTTCAGTTGCTGCTGCGTGTGGGAGAAGAGAGCCAGACCTGTTGATGTCTCACCGGTTAAGCATGTGTATTATGGTTAGATTTTCGCATATTATGGTGCTTGAACCTAGATGGCTGCTTATCCGGGGGCATTGCTTCATTTTAACTGGCCGAGCAGAAGTTGTATCAGGGAACACTTTATCCATAACACATGTCACAACCTTTGTTTAATCTCCTCGGTGGTATGAGCAGTGCTACATGACCTTCACCTTTTGTTTCCGTGTGTTCCTTTTTATCAGCGATTGGCCTTGACCTGGGGGGGGGGGGGGGGTGGGTGGGCAAGGCAAGTAAACGCCTGCCACTTTAGAGTCATCCGTCCACCAGACATGGGGTAATCAGTAATCGTAATCGATTGTAATCGATTACATTTTTCAAGTAATCGTAATCGATTACATTGGTTTTTAAGGCAATGTAATCGTAATCGTAATCGATTACATTGCTAATGTAATCATAATCATGATCTTACTTTTGATATGTTCACTCGGGCTGTTTGATCTCCAATTGATCGTCATACTATCCATGTCGCTTGTATCATATACAGAAACTCGCCACTGCAGTCAACCTGGCCCACCCTGGCCCTTCCAGCCCCACCCGACAAATAACCAGACATAACCAATTAGGTTGGCTGGGGGTGCAACATTCTAATCCCCTCATTATCTTGTTTGCATTGGATAGCTAGAAATAGTCCAGAGCGACTTAGGGGTCTATATGTTGAGAGCAGGTAGGTGGGTGGGGGCTGCGATGGGTAGGTAGGTGGGGGCTGTGATGGGTAGGTAGGTGGGTGGGGGCTATGACGGGAGGGTGGTAGATGCTTGTGTTATTGTTCTCTATATAGATTGATTGGAAGAAGTGTTGATATAAAACGAACTCGATTCGGTCAGGACTGGTGCCCGGCGATGTATGGTGTGGTGGCTGGACTAGATTCCCTTGTGTCATATAACTGTGTGGCTTCCTTTAGTTCCATGGTATTTAACATAGAGGTAATAAGTTTTTACGCCGGACACCTCCCTCTCCGGCGAAAATCTTATAGTTCTAAAGTTTAAATGAATCCAGCAAGATTCAATCATGATTACATTGAATGTAATCGTAATCGATTACTTTCATATTTCCTGTAATCGTAATCATGAAATTCCCAAGTAATCGTAATCGTAATCGATTACATTTATAATGTAATCACCCCATGCCTGCCGTCCACCCCCTAGGGGGCCTCCCTGGTGTAGTGGTTAGCGCACTAGACCGCAGATCAATAGGTCCTGGGTTCGAATCCGGGCTCGGGCACCTAATCTGGGGCATGTTTCATTCCTTCATCCTTCATCGTCTCGGGAGGTTCCTTGGCCCAATTTAGCCTGTATGTGCACAAAAGTGGCCTAAAACACCAACATTCCATTCCATTCCGTCCACTCCCTCCAACAATAGACCGATCCCGGCTGTCAATCATTCACTGACGTCGCTTTCATTCAATCATGTGGTGAAAAAAGGTGCTCCACGTACGTTATGTCGGACAAACAAGTGAGCATGTCACTTTGTTGTCAGTTTCAGAGATGATTACTTCTCACTTGTACCTGCCTTCATCTACGAGACAGTGTCAATTTCATACTCGCGATTAAAGATAAAGAACTCAAGCGGGGGCGGGGCTTTTAGTGGAGCAGGTATCGGTCTATTGTACTCGATATTGGAATCTGGGCATTGTTTTCAGTATCCTTCATTCATTGTTTTGCCATTAGAGGCTCCTTGACTTACTTGTGGCATTAACACAGAGTTGTCCATGCTTTCACTTACAGTAAGTTAGCACCTGTTGTATAAGCAATCTCCTTCTTTGGCTGGAGTTTTGATTCTCGCCACTCGGAGGCCACGGGAACCTTACAGCTGTTGGTTACCTTTTTACCTTTTACCTAAGCCAACCTATTTCAAATTATTGGACAGTCAATATTACTCTCCCTAGTTATTGGGGATTCGATATTAACGGTACTCTCCCTAATTATTGAACCTGAGAGCCCAACGCCCCGTGGATCGGTAGTTCGCGCCCCGCTGTGGTCAAGTCTGTGCGGTCGCAGGATAAAGATCCCATGTCCTTCTTCGCAAAGAGTAGGGGGGCACTCCTGGGCATGGGTGGATCCGGTGGGGGGGGGGGGCAACGCGGCCCCGGCCCCCCTTTTAGGGCCGAAATTTAACATACAAACACCGAAACCGCCACACCCGCCCCCCCACCACCTATCCGGCATATCTGGATCCGGTCCCCATATCCAGATTGTCTGGATCCGCCTCTGTTGGGGAAATGGCTCCCCCCTCCTTTCCTTTTCCTATTGACGCTATATAACCAAAAGTGGTTGAAGCGTCCTGAATATGCAACCAACCACTCTAATTGTTGGAGATTGGCAATGCAGATGGGGTATTCCCCTCCCTTGTATTAATCGGTCTTACAGTAACTTGTGACGATTGAGCTCATTTAATTAACAACTTGTTATACTGGAAGGTGCATTGTCTGATGAGAAACTATAGGGGCTGATCATTCCACGGATTTGTGATGGTTGATTGTCTTTTATTTAAATTATCCTTGTATCGGAGACTTGGACAGAGAAATTCACCCCGCGTTCAATATTATGTGGTCACTCTTTCATGTTAGAGCGAACCATTGTTTCAACATAGCTCAGGTACGACTCCCGTCTACCAGTTACTATGCAAATCCATTTCGTGGGCTCTGACGTGAAGTTGCTCAATCTTTGACTTAAATATTTGCCTCCCCCCCCCCCCCCGTAGCAGGCATGGACCTTAGACAGCGTTTGCCCTTTCGGTTGTGTGTCATTCCATGAAAACTAAATCACACCCGCTCCCGATGCCCCTCTCCCACGCACACCCAATAATCCCGAAGCTAAATTTCTACTTTGACACTACCAGTAATGAGGACCAGGTTACGAAAAACACCCAAAAAAATGAGCGAGCGAGCGAGGCACGAGTTTGGCTGATGCCAGGTCGTCGCACGCGTCACTTCCGGTTCCCTTTGGGAGGGTCTGGGTGTGAATATATGACGTCATGGGCGGGGGGTTTTGGGCCCGGCTATTCCGGAGCGGCGTCTGTTTGCCCTATCGACTAGCTCCTCCAGCCTCCATGGGTTGGTTCTACGTCTTGCTGCTGGACACACCCCGACGGACGCTCCTGCATAGGAGAAGGATGACTGGATGGGTGGGGAGGAGGGCGGGCGGCGGGTATTATGGAGCGCGTGTGTGTGTGTCTGTCCTGCGCTGTCGGTTCTTGAAGTACGGGCTGGTGGTAAGCGAGCAGGCTTGCTGGCGACCGACCGGCGTGCTTCCTGCTGGCATCTCGTGGCTGCGTTGCTATGATATCCACCCCCCCCCCTCCACCCTCACATCCGGGGACCTGTCCGGCCAAAGTACGTCGCTAAGAGAGAGTGCAAACGGCCGGCGCCCGTCATCAAGTCCTGGCATGCCCGCCTCCTTCTCCTCCTGCTCTCGCGTCATTGATTTGGATACAAGTACCCCACCATCATCTGGTAAACACAGCCAGTATTGGCGGCCATGCGTCGAAGGTTCCGCTTCTTCCACGATGCATAGAACATCTATATCTTTTTTTGGTTCGTGCTTCGCTTGCGATGTTCTTCGCTCTTTGCCGTAATTGGCCATGGTCTGTTCGATTGATGCATACCCAACGCCGGACTGACGATCGAGCAATTGTCGTGGCTGTATGGTGTCACACTATATGAGGAAGGGTATAGCATGGTTATGTTTACATATGTGCGGTCCCTGTGTTGTATAGGTCGCTGTTTTGAAAGCGTGTTTGTTACACTAGCGGCCACCACACGCGTTCTTTAACTAGTTGTTTTTTCATGAGGAGCGAGCGGTTGGGCCTGGCCTGTCGCTGCCGGTGAACATGTTGTGAGTGCGGGAATAAGTCCACGCAGTACTCCTCCAGTTGGCATGGCACCGTTACCCAGGCCTCCCGGAAATGGACGGGGCGAACCAACGAGCCACACAAAGAGAACCACGGAGCAAACCGGATGTTCTCAATGGTAATGGCATCTTGCTGCGTGTCTTGATTGATTGGTGCCAGATGTCCTTTATTGCTCGAAGGTGTCGCATATTGGATTGTGTACGTCGTGGAAAGAATATCTACATGGATATGATGTTGGATTATCTACGTCATTGAAAGACATCTGTTATCATTTCAGCATGTACCGCGTTGTTGTATATATACTACTCGCAATTTGCTAAGGATCACCTCTATGTAGAGATATCTGAGTGTAAACAGGTGACTGTGTATTTCTACTATAATACAAAGACGTTTGCCTTTACCATGCATGTCGCACACGAGTAACAGATTGGGGTAGGTTTATTTGTGTTATACTAAAAGTACACAGTCACTTGTTATACACTCAGATATCTCTGCATAGAGGTGATCCTTAGGAAATTGTGAGTAGTATATTATACTCGATCCCGTACCGAGAGTCTCGGCGCGTACCACGTGGTTGTACTGGACCGTGTACAAGTCTCGTCGTGTACCACGTGGTTGTACTGGACCGCTTGTACGGGTGTCGGCGTGGGTGTACTTTGCCATGCACTCTGAATTCAGCCCGCGTCGCTGCCTCGTTTACACTTATTGCCCCTCTGGGATGTTCACTTGCACCCAGGGCCCAGGTACAGTATGTAAATTGAGCTGGTTCGAGGATTGAACCCCCGGTCAGCCAGTCACCCGAGCGCAGGGAAGGGGAGCCGGTCACCTAGTTATGCCGCGTGCAGTGGTTGCCATGGAGGGAATGGCCGCAATTTTTGCCCCAATTAGCCCGGCCCGCAGATCGGCACAAAACCCGGATGTAACAATGTGGCTCAATGGGCAGGGGTTGTTAAAACACGCCTCGTTCGGAATGTGCGTCAATTGGTGTCCATAGTCCATAGTGAATATAGACATGTGTCACAACGCGCTGTTAAAATTGACGCACTTCGGAAAGTGCGTCAATTGGTGTCCATAGTCCATAGTGAATATAGACATGCTGAGCGATGGGGGTGTGGCACTTGCGTCCGAAACATATACATATGTAATATATATGTATATATTAAAGTTGCATGTCGAGCTCTTTCCCGCCAAAACTAATGAGGTCAAAATATATATAAGAATCGGTCCTTGAATCATTCAAGACTTCTTTTATCTATACTCCACCCATGCCAGACTGCCAAATAGTGTCTCTTAGCCTTGTCCGTGATATCAATTTACCACAAGTTTTCATTTTAGTGGTAAACGTCATCAGTTTGTGTGCTTCGCGATGCTTTGGTATAAGTAGCAGTACCGCGACCGAGTTCTGTGGTGTCCCGGGATAGACACGTTTGCCACACCACAGCCGAAACGGCGATGTTTATCAGGGTTTCTGAATTTATAGAATGAAACAATCGAGTTTTCTGCAAATGTTGATATAAATTTCGCCTAGGCTTAGTTTTGGCGGGAAAGAACTCGATATGCAACTTTAATAATACGTATACATATTATGTATTGTGTGGACGTAACGATCTCGATCCCTTCCGTTTTGCTGCCCTCGATCTTGCACAGTTTTCCATTAAGCCCCGTATCAGGGTGGCCCTTTTCAGCTTCCGTAGTCACGTGTACATTTCTTGTATTTATTGGGCGCATGCTGTCTCCAAGAGACCCTACTAGATGGCAGTACTTCACAAACGGACAACCCCAGATGGGGTCAAATAGAATTGGACTGGCAGGACACGCTCAAATGCTATAAATATCGATACGGTAGCAATATAAGTATTTTTTGTTTTATTTACGAGCCGGAATCATACAGGCCTTGCCAGATAGTATGATCGTCAGTTACGGTGAAGTTAGACATATAATTCAAATCATACTTCCGCCGCTGCCTCCGCGCTATTCCGAACTACTTACTTTTTGATTAACGACGTCATAATCATCGGGTAAGACATGCGTTGAGAGGAATTAGTTCTCATAAGCGGCACCAAATTATTCTGGTTAAGAACGCATTGGATGAAATGAAGGTCAGATTTTATTAATCAAACGTTTATATTTCTGGTTTAGACAATCCGGTCGCTTGCTCGTGCATCGGTCCGTTGCTCTTCTCCAATTCTACAAACCCCAATCTCAGAAAGTCTGGTGAGCAGTGGCTCCATCGCCTGAGTGACGTATGAGTTACTCAATGCCTTTGATCAGTGTCGGGCTGAGCAAGACAGAGGGGCATGGCTATTACCGCTGGCCCAACCGGAATGTCTGCCACCTCTTATCCCTATTTCATTGTGGGGTGTAAAATGCCAACTGGTCGTAACAGCAGGTGAACCGATGGAATACATCCATGCCGTTAAACCTGGTCATACAGCATGTCTTCTAAGTTAATCGTTTTGAAAAAATAAGTGATCATGAAATTTTTGCCTCGATCAGAGCAAATATTTTGCTTTAGAGCCGCCAGCTCCCGTTACTTTATATCCCGGAAGGGTTCTGTGCAATTTCACACCTCTGTTTTTTTTATTGTGTATTCCGCATTTGCAATGGTTCCTTGTTCGAACCCCACCTGTTCTGATGTTTGTGTAAGATGAAGATCCCATTTCTTTCTTCGCAAAGAGTATGGGGGTTACTCCCGCTGACATGGCTCCTGTCTAACTCTTGCTTTACCCTTTCCATTGGCGCGATATGCTCCAAATGTTACATGTCCTACTTAATCCAACAACCAATCGATCCCCTCTGCCCCAACGTAACTCTCAACATAACGGTTGACGATAACGTGAATGGAGTCACGAACGATATTCCATGGTTGTCTGGGCTGATTTTTGCATCTTCATTGCAGATTTGAAAATATTAGGTCCGTATTCCATGTTAGAATCCACGAAATGGATTTTTAGAGGACATGTTAGGCTGGAGTCACACGTGAGCTATGCTGAAGCAATAGTTCGCCCTAACATGGAAGCACTAAATATAATACAGAACTGCTCCTGTATCATATGTTTAAACTCATGCCCATTCTGGAATCATAAACATCTGAAGATCTGTATTCGAGGTTTGAGTTGGATATCTCGACGTCTCATGCAAATCGAAGACAACTGAGTTGCGCAAACTTGTATTTGCTCAAATTCGATCGATCGCGATCGCACTCCTTACGGTACGACAAATACAGAATTGAACCTGGCGAATTGGTCAAGGACGCGTGCATTTTTGAAGCGGAAGTGGGGTATGGTTCGCCGCGATCAAGAGCAGTCCCGCATGATAATATTAAACTCTGAACGACGATGCTCCTCAGATAAGTGGGGATAACCCGTAATTATCGATGCTTTATAATTAATCTTTTATTTGTCAATATTTTACACTATTTAGATTGTGCTGCTATTTCCAAAGTAAGAATAATTATTTGGTGGTTATCCCCGCAAAGAAATGGAAATAGTTCGATGTGACCAATGTCGTACCGTAGCAAGTTTCGAGTAACCAAAAATTTTCGCGGCGGTCGATCGTGCTCCGGTAATCAGCCCCGATGTCTGTGTGACATTATCGATTCAGAAACTTGCAGTTGACCTCTCATCTCGCTGAGTACAACTAACTTCCGGTAGAACTTTGGCTTGAATCCCGAATCTCCTGTCACTTGGAAGCGACCTATCTCCTCCTCGTGTTTGTACCCTGTGAGGTTTATGTGGGCTACTATGTCTGGGTAAGTGCCTCCTCAATCACTGACACGCACGTGTCTATTCAATTGGGATTTTCACATTGTAATGAGTTGTTTTTAGGTCAATGTTCAATTGATGGGTATGAGTGTCGACCGTTCCTGAGGTGTCCTGTTTGTTTTTCAAACGAGCCAATGAGAATGGAGTTTTTTTAAGCTAACCAATCACAACTTAGGGGCCTCGGGGTCAGTCGTCGATATTTGCGACGTAACTTAGAATCGAGGACACTTATGCCTTGCACGTGTTTATCACACCGGAACCCGTATCTGTTACCCTCTACGTAAATAAGCCAAATAATAAACAGAACGGCCACGAGGAAAACACCTGTTCACTCTATATAGGCAAAATATGGGTGACCTTCTTTACAATTGTTTATCAATAACACGCACTTTTCTCTTAAGAAAAATGCCCGCGCTGTTAGTTATGTTGTTTTTCTGTCATGTCTGGCATAAGCCCTTGTTTCCTAGCACGTATATTTTTCTCACGGCTGGTGTTTACTATAATGATCGAGTTGGTTGACTCGCATGTTAGATTAAAAACTTTGCTTTTCTGGTAGGTAGCCACATTGTCCCAGAACCTGGCGTGATCATCGCCGTACTTGTCTCACAGAGTGGGCGTGTCTCTCGAAAACTGTGCTTGATCCTTCCTGCATATCTTTCACAAAGAGTAGGCGGCTTCCCCGAATTGTGGGTTCATCACAACTGTGCATCTGGCGCAAGGAGTGGAATGGGTCGCCTTCGCATAATCGTAATCGCCTAAGCGGCCGGTGCGTGGATCGAGCCCCACCTGTACAAATTGTTTGTGCCAGATAAAAACTTCTCATGTGGTTTCATCGCAAAGAGTATGGGGTTACTATTTCGCTCTACCATCACCCACCCACTTGTCCTGTGGCCTATTTCACGTACCTAGTTTTGCCGACTGCGGTCGCCTAAGCCCCGTGGTCGGCTAAACTACGTTCGTGAAATCCAGCTCTGATGTGACCTACGAAATGTAAAGCACCTACTGTAAGCCAAACCAACGACCTCCGAAATCTTAAAGCCTTGTTCAGGGTGCACACGGGCTTGAAAAGTGCTTGAATTTTGACTGGTGCCTGGGAAAGGTCATAAAAACAGGAATGGGCTTTGAGGTGGATCCAATTTACTTGAATTTACTTGAAAAAAGGGCAGTTACTATGTAAAGTGTTTGATTTCAAACTGGACCGGGCACTGGCAAGACCCAAGAACAAAGGCTGGCTGAATTGAAGAAGTAGTAATTAATAAAAGTAAAGTGATTAAAGTTTTGCAATTTGTATGCTTAAAATAGACCAGAGAAGGTAAAAATTGTCCTTGAAAGGTCCTTGAATTTTTCTAGTGCTTGAATTTGATTGAACATTGCGTGTGTGAACCCTGCTTGTTATTTAGAGTATATCTGTATTTGCTATTTACTTCGGCGTCAGAAGTGTTCAGGTTCCGCTTAGTAATACATACATGCCAAGGAACAGTCAACTGGCAGATGCGATGGTGTCGTTGGCGGGATCCGCTCGGCAGCAGCCTGGGTTTAGTATTATTGACATGGATTATCTGATCCCGTCTGAGGCAGTGACAGTGATAATCTGGGGGGAGGGGGGCATGGATTATCTGATAATCGTCTGAGCCAGTGACAGTCGGGGGAGATGAGGTGGGGAGGAGGAGGGGCTTTGGTCTCTCAGTAACACCCCCGGAACCGAAAGCCCACCTACACCCGCCGCCCCTGCCTAGGGTTAAACGTACCCCCCCCCCCCCCCATCCAGCCGGCCCGGTGTCCTGGTGGTACAGCTGGGGCCGCGGTCTTCGCTTTGTCCTTAGTGTTGTTGTTATTATAGAATGCTCACTGTAAAACAATGATGCAGAATATGCAAATATGAACATATCGGCCTATCGTGCCCCCCACTCCCCCGTCCATCTTGCCCCTCGCCACCCTGCCCACCCCCACCCCCGCCACCGTTTCCACCCCGCCAGCCCTCCCCTTCGGCGTTGCTGCCGGTGCAGATTAGCAGTGTGTCTAGGGTGGATGTGTTAGAGTAGACATTTGCCCGGTAGGGGGTGGGGGTGGGGAGGTAATAGTTGTGCAGCACACAGGTCTGTAAGTTGGGTTGGGCGTGGTTTGTCGTGTAAACTGTTAGGCCACATATTGTCTCACAGATGTGGGCTGATCAGTTCGTACTATAGACCTCACCAGGCAGGTGTGCGAGGGTGGGCGGGTGAGTGGGGCGGGGCGTAGGTGTTGGTGATGATGATGGGTGGATGTGTGTTGACAGTCCGGTCGGTTGCCCTATATTGACCCCAACCATGGTCGTGACGCACCCTCTAACGGAGATAAAACATGTAAATGCTCTACTTTATGGTCGTTGCTCGCCTTCCGGTAGCCCGTGGCGCCATCTGACGTCAGCGCATGGCCCAGTGGCTCAGTCTGTAGCGCACTAAGCTTCAGATCGACAGACCCGGGACTCTGTAACTCAGTCGGTAGCGCACTGAGCTTCAGCTCGACAGACCCGGGACTATGTAGCTCAGTTGGTAGCTTAGTGAGCTTCAGATCGACAGACCCGGGACTATGTAGCTCAGTTGGTAGCGCACTGAGCTTCAGATCGACAGAGCTGGGACTCTGTAGCTCAGTCGGTAGCTTAGTGAGTTTCAGATCGACACACCCGGGACTCTGTAGCTCAGTCGGTAGCGCACTTTCTGGTTTTCTTTAACGTGGGGAGGTGGGGGGGCGTAGCGTATCTGTACTATTGGTACCCGTCACAAACGGCCCACCCAACTTAATTGGATCAGGAGAGTCTCCATCTACACATTCGAGAGAAGTGCACCCGTACTGGCGGTGGGACCAGCTTGCTCTGGGGTAGTAAGGGGAAGGGGGGGGGGTGATGGAGAGAATTATGATATTAGATCTCGCGGAAGATAGTGTTTGTTTATATATGTGTGCCGATAGTGGACCCGAGTGGTGGGGGGGGGGGGGGGGGTACGCTACGGCGCGCCACAAGCTGCGAAGTTTCGGAATCCGTACTGTCAATATCACGCGAGTGATAGAAACAGAAAAAAAAACAATTGTTCATTGTCTCCACGGTCGCCGCCCTTGAACGGCTGGCTCGGCTGGCTCCGCACCCCCCTGACGCCCGGGACGGCCGGCCACTACACCTTATCTCAGGCTGCTGGCCGAATGGCCTCTGATAGGTCCGTATCCTAACACTGTAGGTAGTAGCGGTTACGGTGGATTAAGGATTAGCGTATCAGATTCACTACAACAGTAGGCCTACCCCCACGCCTCTCCTCCCCCCTTCGGCCCCACCCTAGGGGTTGTTCAACACGTGACCCCCCCCTGCCCCACCCCCCCCCTCCTGCCCCACCCCCCACGCGCCGTCGTCAGCTCGAGCTCTGAATATTGGGCGATTGAGACAGAGGCTGGGGGAGGGGTCTTAGACACACTAAGATTGACTAAACAACTCTGACATCCCTAGTACAACCCCCAGCCCCACTCCATACCCCACCCCAGCACTATATCCAGCCCACCCCTAGCACTATATCCAGCCCCACCCCCAGCACTATATCCAGCCCCACGCCCAACCCCAACCATACGCCCAACCCCAACCATACGCCCAACCCCAACCATACGCTCAACCCCAACCATACGCCCAACCCCAGCCCAATCTTAAGCACACCCCCCAGCCACACCCCCCAGCAGCACCCGCCCCCCCCCCCCCCCAGCCATACATCCTCAGCCACACCCCCCAGCCACACCTCCCAGCCGCACCCCCCAGCCACGCACCCTCAGCCACACCCCCCAGCCACACATTCGGCGCAGTCTCTGATCGGGATATCACGGTTCATCCGGACACTAACATCCACCGGCGGGGGACAGGACCCAGGTGAGACCGGACATTACCAGCCATCCAACCGGCCAGAAAGCCAGCCAGCCAAGCGCTCCAGAGAGATGTGTGGATCTATTCTGGTCCCCATCGCTTCCACCGTGCCACCCACCCGCACACACCGGTAAGTGACTGTGGCGCCGCCTAGCCCGCCAGCCCAGGCACCGCCCAGGGTTACCCTTAGCCCGCCAGCCCAGGCACCGCCCAGGGCTACCCTTAGCCCGCCAGCCCAGGCACCGCCCACCGCCCAGGGCTACCCTTAGCCCAGGCACCGCCCAGGGTTACCCTTAGCCCGCCAGCCCAGGCAACGCCCAGGGCTACCCTTAGCCCGCAAGCCCAGGCACCGCCCAGGGCTACCCTTAGCCCGCTAGCCCAGGTACCGCCCAGGGCTACCCTTAGCCCGCCAGCCCAGGTACCGCCCAGGGCTACCCTTAGCCCGCCAGCCCAGGCACCGCCCAGGGCTACCCTTAGCCCGCCAGCCCAGGCACCGCCCAGGTCTACCCTTAGCCCGCCAGCCCAGGCACCGCCCAGGTCTACCCTTAGCCCGCCAGCCCAGGCACCGCCTAGGTTCCTGTACCTCACCTGTCTGAATCGCCAAAACTTTTGCCGCTGCACCCTGGCTCCGATCTCCGAACTCCCCTGGGCATCACCCTCACCCTCACCCTTAACCCCCCCCCTCCCCTCCCTCACCAATACCCCATCGCCCCAGACCCGACCACCCACCACTCACCACCCTGCCAGGTGTCACCCTACCTCGAGGGAGTCTGTCGGTACTGACAAGTCTCCATCAACATCCGTGTCTTTGTCTGGATGCTCATATATATATATATAGTGGAGTTGTTTATCGGGAAATCAGTGACGGGAGAATAACAGTCGGAGTGACAATGTCAGACGCCAACCACGATAGGAAAATGTCATCGATCGAGATACACTGGTCTGTGGTGGGTACACTGCTTGCTCAGACCTAGACATGGTGGGTACACTGCTTGCTCAGCCCTAGACATGGTGGGTACACTGCTTGCTCAGCCCTAGACATGGTGGGTACACTGCTTGCTCAGCCCTAGACATGGTGGGTACACTGCTTGCTCAGCCCTAGACATGGTGGGTACACTGCTGGCTCAGCCCTATACATGGTGGGTACGCTACTTGCTCAGCCCTAGACATGGTGGGTACACTGCTTGCTCAGCCCTAGACATGGTGGATACACTGCTGGCTCAGCCGTAGACATGGTGGGTACACTGCTTGCTCAGCCCTAGACACGTGGATCGGTGGTTCGAGCCCTGCTTTGGCCATGTCTGTGTGGTCGCAGGATAAAGACCCCATGTCTGTCTTCGTAAAGAGTAGGGGGTTACCCCCGGGGACATAGCTCCACTCTCCCTTCCTTCTCCCATTGACGCGATATGACCAAAAGTGGTTAAAGCGTCCTGAATAACCAACATGCCAACCAATCATCTCTAGACACAGTGGGGACACTGGTTGCTTGACAGTTGATCGTTCATTTTGTGAC
This sequence comes from Arenicola marina, assembly GCA_964019135.1. Classification (NCBI taxonomy): domain Eukaryota; kingdom Metazoa; phylum Annelida; class Polychaeta; family Arenicolidae; genus Arenicola; species Arenicola marina. Next base: position 17,233,240 of record OZ025262.1, read on the forward strand.
AAGAATAGACCATTGTTGCACTACGACGGGTTTAATATATTGCAATTTTAGATCCTGGCATTATCCCGGTTGGAAAACAATTGTTTGAATAACGTACCGGAAGCGCGCATATGCTTTCAGAAAATAATCACTGGGTGTATGCCGTCTCCCATTCCGCTGATACTAATGTTTATGACCGTTCAAAAAAGAGTGCAAATACGAAGATTTTATGTCTAACTCCAGTCCATATTCTGAAAATCCTTTGCAAAAACGTGTCTATATGCTTGAGGTACTAGTTAAAGAACGAGCTGGAGTGCATTCGCCAACATAAAGCACGAGACGTGATAGCGTAGAGTGGTTTATTTGGGGAATGTACGACAGCGTTCTTTAACGTGCTTATAAAATTGTAATAACAAGGCATTAGTTCTGCTCATGATTTGCGTAGTTCATTTTCCATGTTTAGACCCAGGAAATCGACTAATGTATCAATGACACTGCACGACTAATAGTGAGCATTGTGAAGCCCCACGGGGGAGGGCGAGGGTAGGAAGGCGTGGGGAAGTATACAGTTTGAAAGTCTCGTTTTCTAAATCCCCACACAATGGCCCACACAAGGGTCAAATCATCTCGTATAAGTTCCCTGAAAACAACTCCCCTTGAAAAGCAATATTAGGGATTTAACGCTTCTACTTTGAAGTAGATCATCCAAAATGTCTTTTGTAATAGGATTTATTTCGCATTATTGAACACATATGTGACACCTCCAGTTCAAATGGAATGACCAATGTCATTCGGTCCCCCGTTAAAAGGCGGCACGAGAAATATATGCAATCGATAGCTTTCGAATTGCCATGGATTTTGACCTTTCTGATCTAATACACCCCAACCCCCCGTGGAACTTAACATGGACTAATGCATTCCATGTTTTGTCATGAAATTTGCAAATTCTGACAACATCTGCTAGCTCGCCTCCGCTCAGCTCAGCTTGGCTCGACTGATAACGCCGTGACACTTAGCGGAGTGAAGCGAGTCAATATTTTAATAATAACTGTTCATTATCAAGATAATGCACAGTTTTTTCGTTCATTATCAAGATAATGCACAGTTTTTTTTTCGTTCATTATCAAGATAATGCACTGTTTTCTCGTTCATTATTTTAAATAACGCACGCTTACGTTAATAAGACATGGCTAGGTCTGTTTCCAGGTGCATTCTTCTAGATAATGAACACTTAAGACATGGCGTGACGTCACACAATGTTTTAACTTTCGCGTACCTCAGTTTTTTAGAGTTTAAAATGATCCACAGCTAATAATTTTATTAATTAAACATGAATCAATCTTTATGTATAACGCCATATCTTAATTACGCCAGTCACCGTGCTTGCGAGATGTTTTTCGTCGTTGTTGCCATGGCTACATATTACGACCGTCCGTGATCTCTGGTATGCGTGAGAGGGGGCCCGGGCACCTAATCTGGGGCATGTTTTCATCCATTCATCATTCATCGTCCCAGGTGGCTTCCTAGTCCCAGGCTAGTCCTTGTGTGCGTGCACAAAAGCAGCATAAATCATCAATTCTTGTCAAGAATCGGTGGTTTGAGCCCCGCTGTGGCCATGTCTGTGTGATCGCAGGATAGAAGTCCTTCTTCGCAAAGAATAGGGGATTACCCCAGGGACATGGCTCCGCCCTTCTCTTCCTTCTCCCATTGACGCGATAAGACCAAAAGGGATTAAAGTGTCCTGAATATACAACCAACCCGCTGTGGCCATGTCTGTGTGATCGCAGGATAAAGATCTCGCGTCCTTCGCAAAGAGGAGGGGGTTACCCCAGGGACATGGCTCCACTCTCCCTTCTTTCTCCCATTGACGCGATATGACTAAAAGTGGTTAAAGCGTCCTGAATATACAACCAACCAATTCGCGTCATGCCATTTCCGTGTCGATGTCAAGGGATACCGGAGGCAATCGTGTTATATAGGACTCGTATAGTGCTAGGCTGACCACTGTATTATAAACCTTGTTATAATAGACAGTTGCATGTTCCTTTTCTCCCTTTTTTTTGCGCCGGCCGGCGACCTTTGGTGGAGAGTATGCCAATCAATTATTTAATTGGTATTTCAGGTGTAAAATCCTTTGTTGGAACAGGCCTACATCGGCGGCAGGGCCTACATTGTGTTCTATAGATGGACACTTCTCGTCATGACCTTTAAGCCTGTCATTATTGATTATTGATCATGTCATTATCGATTTCCTTTCAGTGATTGAGGAACAGGGACAAGCGGAACGGGGGAAAGACTGAGTCCCACACTGGCGAGGGCGGCTGGACGGAGCGGAGGGGGAACGACTGAGTCCCACACTGGCGAGGGCGGCTGGACGGAGCGGAGGGGGAAAGACTGAGTCCCACACTGGCCAGAGAGACTGGACGGACGGGGCGGACAAAGCGACAAACAGGCAGCCTGTCCATTGACTAAATACAACAGGTGCGCTGTCACCCATTCCCTTTAACTCTTTGACGCTCTCCCCCACTCCCCCCCACCCACCCGCTGGACTATACCCTACCATTGGACTATACCCCACCGCTGGTTCACCCCCCGGGATATTGTTACCACCTCCGATTCCAGCGACTTAAGCTACCTCCGCAGGCATGACGGACAGTCTACCCAACCTGAAGGATGTGTACTCGCGCTGGGAGGCTCGAAACCCGCACCGCCCGCGTATGGGGCCCGCGGGGGGCGGCGGCGGCGGCGGCGGGGGTGCGACGTCCCCCGTGCCCACCCCAGTGCCACGAGGCGGCGGCGGCGGCGGCGGCAAGGACTATGACCACGCCATGCAGAGCGGGCGACAGATGTGGAAGACAAAGTTCAACCTGATGGGGCCGGTCCCGCAGCGGAGGACTCGAACCGGCTACCGGAACAAGGGGGGAATGCACGCTCTGCCCGCGGTGAGTACACTGGTCGTCATGGGTACGCCCCTCCCCCTCCCCCGCCTTGCCCGCGGTGAGAACACTGGTCGTCATGGGTGCCCCCCTGCACCCTCCTCCCGCCCTGCCCGCGGTGAGTACATTGTTCGTCACGGACATCCCCCTCCACCCTCTACCTTTTCCCACCCTGCCAGCGGTGAGTACATTGCTCGTCATGGAACCCCCCCCCCCTCCCCTGCCCTGCCCGCGGTGACTACTCTGGTCATAATAGGTACCCCCCCCCCTCCACCCTCCCCCGCCCTGCCCTGTCAGAAGTGAACTAGTCCTATTATTCATGCACCCTCACACCCCTCGCAAACAGACGCACTTTCGCTGGAAAGCCGAAAAGAAAACGCATGTTATAATATGGATAGGTGCTACCTAAAAAATGCGAGCGTATATTTATTAATTCAGATATTCTGAGGGAATACATCTAGATTAATATTCAAAATTAATCTCACTTCGGCTTGCCTTAAAGAATATCTTTGGCGGGATGACGTATACCATGTACGTGCTTGTCATATCATTCGGTTGCTTAGGAACTCCCATTGTGACGTCATATTTATAACATTTTGACGTCACAACTACTCACTATGACAGTAGCTGATGGGCGGTCACCAAGAGCGCTCTGCTTGGCAACAGACATTTAGCCCGTCTCTTATACATTAACTTTAATTTGAAGTATACATCCAATGTTAACATTGAATAATTTATTCGTTAATTTTGTGGGGCAGCTGATTCAATTATTAAAGACCTGACATAATAGGCTTCGACCTCTCTTTGCTTGAATATATTTATGTACAGCTGATATTTACTCCGAATCCGAAAACGTCTCATGGGGGTTGTTACGCGAAATGAAAGTCCTAAGCCTGTGCTTGAAATGGACTCGCTTGCGCTCGCTATTATGCCACTCCCTGCCATTTTGTTTCGAGGAATCTGAAACAGCAAAATATCTAGTTGCGCGCTGTCTTATGGCGCTAATTCTCATATTGAGAGCATTTTTTGGTAACCCGGGTATATCCCCAAGATGGGCCGAGTAAGCACATTACGCATCGGTTTCCCACCCGACACTTCTTATTCGGGTGCGCGCACATCCATTTCGGTATGCCGATGTGCGAGTTCAAAACAGCACGGGACATTCGGGAGAAGATGGCGGCTGATTAAAAAAAGCGAAAAGTCTAGACTGGTTCCATTGCTCCTAAATGAACCGGACACGACCAGTGTGCACATTTCAGTGACATTCCCCGTAGCCCGACCAGCGGAAGCGTCCCGAAGCGCTTGGGTATACCGGGCGGCCTACCGGTCTTGGGCCCAAAGACATGCGCCCATTGAGGGCTGCCATAGCGGTGATAAAACGTCAATGACACTCACTGAACGTTTTGTCCTATCTGCCCAACTCTATAACTGATAAACTTACGTTGTCATACAAGCTTCACGGGGCGTATTGTGTGGTCCTTGTGAGACTATTCAGATAATGCATCTGCCAGATAGTGCTAAAAATATCTTTGCACATAAGGGACGACGGCCTGGCGCGTGGAGGCGTTTTTTCATGGTGAGAACCAGGTCTCCGCGTGTAGTTTTAGTCGGTATTGTATAAAAAATAAAGTCACCCCCTAGTCAGCTGTAGTGCCTATCCGGAAATGACATCTCAAGAACATTCTGACGTAACATGTGCGGGGTGTGCCACATGGACTGTGAGCCACGTGCAGAGTAAGCCACGTGCAGGGTGAGCCACGTGCAAAGTGAGCCACGTGCAGGATGAGCCACGTGCAGAGTGAGCCACGTGCAGGGTGAGCCACGTGCAGGCTGAGCAACGTGCAGGGTGAGCCACGTGCAGGGTGAGCTACGGGCAGGGTGAGCCACTTGCAGGGTGAGCCACGTGCAGGGTGAGCCACGTGCAGGGTGAGCCACGGGCAAGGTGAGCCACGTGCAGTGTGAGCCACGTGCAGGGTGACCCACGGGCAGGGTTAGCCACGTGCAGGGTGAGCCACGTGCAGGGTGAGCCAGATGCAGGGTGAGCCACGTGCGGGGTGAGCCACGTGCAGGGTGAGCCACGTGCAGGGTGAGCCACGTGCGGGGTGAGCCACGTGCAGGGTGAGCCACGTGCAGAGTGAGCCCCGTGCACGGTGAGCCACGTGCGGGGTGAGCCACGTGCACGGTGAGCCACGTGCCGGGTGAGCCACGTGCCGGGTGAGCCACGTGCCGGGTGAGCCACGTGTGGGGTGAGCCACGTGCGGGGTGAGCCACGTGCGGGGTGAGCCACGTGCGGGGTGACCCACGGGCAGGGTGAGCCACGTGCAGAGTGAGCCACGTGCAGGGTGAGCCACGGGCAGGGTGAGCCACGGGCAGGGTGAGCCACGTGCTGGGTGAGCCACGTGCTGGGTGAGCCACGTGCAGGGTGAGCCACGTGCAGGGTGACCCACGGGCAGGGTGAGCCACGTGCAGGGTGAGCCAGATGCAGGGTGAGCCACGTGCGGGATGAGCCACGTGCAGGGTGAGCCACGTGCAGGGTGAGCCACGTGCCGGGTGAGCCACGTGTGGGGTGAGCCACGTGTGGGGTGAGCCACGTGCGGGGTGAGCCACGTGCGGGGTGAGCCACGTGCAGGGTGAGCCATAGTCAGTAAGCAATAGTCAATAACCAATCCTCGATTCAGCATCTAAGAAGAGCCTTACTGCCTTATTGACAGTTGTTAGGCGCATTATTGTTGCGTGACTTGACATATAACGATATATATTTAATACCCCATAATAATGTAGCTTTCCTCTCCTTTTAACACTCAGTCGGCACAGTTGCTAAGAGACCTAATGAGAGACTCTGACAGTATAATTCCCTGTCCACGGGGGCCGACCCGATAGCTCAGTGGGTTAGAGCGCTCGCCTTGAGTGCTCTGGTCACTTGAGAGCCTAACGGCACGTGGTTCGGTGGTTCGCGCCCCGCTGTGGACATGTCTGTATGGTCGCAGGATAAAGATCCCATGTCTTTCTTCGCAAAGACTAGGGGGTTACCCCCGGGGACATGGGAACTGCTTAACACCTCCTGGGGCCGTATTTATAATCACGTAGCCTCACCAACTCGTTTTGGTTGTGCTCATTATCAAGAAATCCTCGTCGATATAATTTTAACACTTCCTTAATTCAGAAAGTCCACCTCTTGAGTGACATGTATTTTGAACCCCAAAATTGCTCGACGAATCTTCCACCTAGCGTATAGCTACGTATATTGGCGGTGGATTTTCTGAATTAAGAAAGTGCTGAAGTGATATCAAAGAAGATTTCTTGATAATGAGCACCACCAAAACGAGCCAGTGAGGCTAAGACTAAAATGCAATTTTCATGACACTCGATATAGGAGCCGTCGTGTTGTATCAGGCTGTTCAGAGCCTCGAGAATAACCCTCCTCGTCTCTTGTTGAAGTATTATCTTAACCTGGTCTACATTGTTGCAAAGCACGATGATCACCGATGAAGTCATCCTGCTCTACTTTGCATGTCCCACTTTCGGGAGGACTGTGGCCTTGGGGACCCGGCCTGGGGGTCCCGGCCTGGGGGACCCGGCCTGGGGGCTAGTGTGGGGTGAGGGGAGATGGCCATTGTTTGACCGCCCATTGTGTGAAAGAGAGAGAGAGAGAGATATCGGAAATACGAGATAATGAAGGAGAGTAAGACATAGAGATAGATGTCTATTAGAGAGATCGTTGTATCGTTAAGTGTTACACAGGAGGAAGGGTGTAAACAATAAGTACAGTCTGTATACGACCTTGATGTGATTGAGACTGGCGTGGCCGGGTGGGGTGGGGGGTGGGGGACGGGCAATCGCCTTGTACCCAGGTCCAAGGCGGGTGGAGGACGGTGGGGGAGTGGGGGCGAGGGGTGTCATGGGGATCGGGTGGCTAAAGGTGACAGGGGGTGACAGGTGTGGCGGGGAAGGGGAGGGGGGGGGGTGCTGGTGTGACGAGGGGCGGTGGGCTAACGAGAGGGAGGGGGGGGGGCGTGATCGGTCCACTGCCCACTCGTATCATCTAGCGCCACCTGGCGCTAGCCGCCCAAACAGAGGTCATCTGCTTGCTCGTCAGCTCGCGAGCGATTTGTTCGTCTGCCGTCGCTTCGTATCGACGAGTACAGTCATTGATCTACATAATTATACATGCACAAAGTGGCTTTAAATATGTACAATCGCGTAAAAAGGAATTGAAGACAAATTATGGTAAGAATCAGCTTCTATCTAGTCAGCCGACCAAAAACCGTGGCTGAAGACTATCGTGTAAAATACTCTGGGCAAATGCCCCAGACAACAGGTCTTCATGCCTAAGATACTTAAAATATCATAAAATTCATTCACAGACCCTCTTTTAGAAGGTTTACATGTGACAGGATATAGTTTGGTTGGTTGGTTGATTTAAGTCGGACGCTCTAGACATTGTGTATGTCTTATCGCGACAATAGGAAGGGTCCAGTATGGGCAGAGCACACTAAGTAATGGGAAGGGTCCAGTATGGGCAGAACACACTCGACAATGGGAAGGGTCCAGTATGGGCAGAACACACTCGACAACGGGAAGGGTCCAGTATGGGCAGAGCACACTCGACAATGGGAAGGGTCCAGTATGGGCAGAGCACACTGGACAATGGGAAGGGTCCAGTATGGGCAGAGCACACTGGACAATGGCAAGGGTCCAGTATGGGCAGAACACACTCGACAATGGGAAGGGTCCAGTATGGGCAGAACACACTCGACAACGGGAAGGGTCCAGTATGGGCAGAGCACACTGGACAATGGGAAGGGTCCAGTATGGGCAGACCACACTCGACAATGGGAAGGGTCCAGTATGGGCAGAGCACACTCGACAATGGGAAGGGTCCAGTATGGGCAGAGCACACTCGACAATGGGAAGGGTCCAGTATGGGCAGAGCACACTGGACAATGGGAAGAGTCCAGTATGGGCAGAGCACACTCGACAATGGGAAGGGTCCAGTATGGGCAGAGCACACTCGACAATGGGAAGGGTCCAGTATGGGCAGAGCACACTCGACAATGGGAAGGGTCCAGTATGGGCAGAGCACACTCGACAATGGGAAGGGTCCAGTATGGGCAGAGCACACTGGACAATGGGAAGAGTCCAGTATGGGCAGAGCACACTCGACAATGGGAAGGGTCCAGTATGGGCAGAGCACACTCGACAATGGGAAGGGTCCAGTATGGGCAGAGCACACTCGACAATGGGAAGGGTCCAGTATGGGCAGAGCACACTCGACAATGGGAAGGGTCCAGTATGGGCAGAGCACACTCGACAATGGGAAGGGTCCAGTATGGGCAGAGCACACTCGACAATGGGAAGGGTCCAGTATGGGCAGAGCACACTCGACAATGGGAAGGGTCCAGTATGGGCAGAACACACTCGACAATGGGAAGGGTCCAGTATGGGCAGAGCACACTCGACAATGGGACGGGTCCAGTATGGGCAGAGCACACTCGACAATGGGAAGGGTCCAGTATGGGCAGAGCACACTCGACAATGGGAAGGGTCCAGTATGGGCAGAGCACACTCGACAATGGGAAGGGTTCAGTTTGGGCAGAGCACACTCGACAATGGGAAGGGTCCAGTATGGGCAGAGCACACTCGACAATGGGAAGGGTCCAGTATGGGCAGAGCACACTCGACAATGGGAAGGGTCCAGTATGGGCAGAGCACACTCGACAATGGGAAGGGTCCAGTATGGGCAGAGCACACTCGACAATGGGAAGGGTCCAGTATGGGCAGAGCACACTCGACAATGGGAAGGGTCCAGTATGGGCAGAGCACACTCGACAATGGGAAGGGTCCAGTATGGGCAGAGCACACTCGACAATGGGAAGGGTCCAGTATGGGCAGAGCACACTCGACAATGGGAAGGGTCCAGTATGGGCAGAGCACACTGGACAATGGGAAGAGTCCAGTATGGGCAGAGCACACTCGACAATGGGAAGGGTCCAGTATGGGCAGAGCACACTCGACAATGGGAAGGGTCCAGTATGGGCAGAGCACACTCGACAATGGGAAGGGTCCAGTATGGGCAGAGCACACTCGACAATGGGAAGGGTCCAGTATGGGCAGAGCACACTCGACAATGGGAAGGGTCCAGTATGGGCAGAGCACACTCGACAATGGGAAGGGTCCAGTATGGGCAGAGCACACTCGACAATGGGAAGGGTCCAGTATGGGCAGAACACACTCGACAATGGGAAGGGTCCAGTATGGGCAGAGCACACTCGACAATGGGACGGGTCCAGTATGGGCAGAGCACACTCGACAATGGGAAGGGTCCAGTATGGGCAGAGCACACTCGACAATGGGAAGGGTCCAGTATGGGCAGAGCACACTCGACAATGGGAAGGGTCCAGTATGGGCAGAGCACACTCGACAATGGGAAGGGTCCAGTATGGGCAGAGCACACTCGACAATGGGAAGGGTCCAGTATGGGCAGAGCACACTGGACAATGGGAAGGGTCCAGTATGGGCAGAGCACACTCGACAATGGGAAGGGTCCAGTATGGGCAGAGCACACTCGACAATGGGAAGGGTCCAGTATGGGCAGAGCACACTCGACAAGGGTCCAGTATGGGTAGAGCACACTGGACGATGGGAAGGGTCCAGTATGGGCAGAGCACACTCGACAATGGGAAGGGTCCAGTATGGGCAGAGCACACTGGACAATGGGAAGGGTCCAGTATGGGCAGAGCACACTGGACAATGGGAAGGGTCCAGTATGGGCAGAGCACACTGGACAATGGGAAGGGTCCAGTATGGGCAGAGCACACTGGACAATGGGAAGGGTCCAGTATGGGCAGAGCACACTCGACAATGGGAAGAGTCCAGTATGGGCAGAGCACACTCGACAATGGGAAGAGTCCAGTATGGGCAGAGCACACTCGACAATGGGAAGGGTCCAGTATAGGCAGAGCACACTCGACAATGGGAAGGGTCCAGTATGGGCAGAGCACACTCGACAATGGGAAGGGTCCAGTATGGGCAGAGCACACTCGACAATGGGAAGGGTCCAGTATAGGCAGAGCACACTCGACAATGGGAAGGGTCCAGTATGGGCAGAGCACACTCGACAATGGGAAGGGTCCAGTATGGGCAGAGCACACTCGACAATGGGAAGAGTCCAGTATGGGCAGAGCACACTCGGCAATGGGAAGGGTCCAGTATAGGCAGAGCACACTCGACAATGGGAAGGGTCCAGTATGGGCAGAGCACACTGGACAATGGGAAGGGTCCAGTATGGGCAGAGCACACTCGACAATGGGAAGGGTTCAGTATGGGCAGAGCACACTCGACAGTGGGAAGGGTCCAGTATGGGCAGAGCACACTCGACGATGGGAAGGGTCCAGTATGGGCAGGGCACACTGGACAATGGGAAGGGTCCAGTATAGGCAGAGCACACTCGACAATGGGAAGGGTCCAGTATGGGCAGAGCACACTCGACAAGGGTCCAGTATGGGCAGAGCACACTGGACAATGGGAAGGGTCCAGTATGGGCAGAGCACACTCGACAATGGGAAGGGTCCAGTATGGGCAGAGCACACTGGACAATGGGAAGGGTCCAGTATGGGCAGAGCACACTGGACAATGGGAAGGGTCCAGTATGGGCAGAGCACACTGGACAATGGGAAGGGTCCAGTATGGGCAGAGCACACTCGACAATGGGAAGGGTCCAGTATGGGCAGAGCACACTGGACAATGGGAAGGGTCCAGTATGGGCAGAGCACACTCGACAATGGGAAGGGTCCAGTATGGGCAGAGCACACTGGACAATGGGAAGGGTCCAGTATGGGCAGAGCACACTCGACAATGGCAAGAGTCCAGTATGGGCAGAGCACACTCGACAATGGCAAGAGTCCAGTATAGGCAGAGCACACTCGACAATGGGAAGGGTCCAGTACGGGCAGAGCACACTCGACAATAGCCGAACATTATACTAGGTCAGACCCCCGAGGAAATAGTATCAATGCGACACGTGTAACTCTCATAATAATCTTGAGCTTTAGTTATAGACAAACAAATGATACCCTGGGCAAAGTAATTGCAGCCGATGAGGCGGCAAGTTTTAGAATCATACATCGAATGCTAAATTTAGGCTTGTGCAATTATGGCGCAAATGTGAATTAAGCAAAACTCAAGGCCCGCTCCCTTCATTCAATGTCTACTGTACAGTATCGATAACGATCAAATGACACAGCTTAGTTCGTAACGCCCGGTGGGCGAGGTTTCTGGCTCGGCGACGGAACTGACGGAAAATAGACGATTTGGTTTCAGTGGCCCACTGAACGCGGCAGCTGAACGCGTTGCCAGCGTGGTGCCGACGCGGCAGCGAAACGCGGTGCCGACGCGGCAGCGAAACGCGGTGCCGACGCGGTGACGACGCGGCCGTATTCTGTAAACTCCAATAACCTTTCATCATTTGGCCATATACCTCTTCCTATCTTGATCACTAAATGGTCACTCCTTGCGTCACCCCTCGTCTGTTCGGTCGCCGTTCACAGCACTTACCATGATCGACCTCGACAAAAGGCCCATGGGCTACCTGGGTTAGATCAAGTGGGCTACTTACCCCCATGGTTGTATACGCGTTTACACCAGGAAGGAAACAAAAAAATCATATTTGCGATCGTCGTCTTTGTAAACCATTTTGGAAACTGGCGGCTCGGAGAGGAGGGTGAGGGTGGGGGATGTAGGGGGGGGGGGGGTGAAGAGGCCGATGCGGATGGTAATGCATACAAGACAGTTAATACGGGCTCGGTACCAGTATGGTCCGATATCAAAGCCAAACGGTAGTGGGGTGACAGCCCCTAAGACAATGGCTGCTGTCCAGCTTATCAATCATCGGGGTGCTGAATGGGGCTTGACGAGTAATTACCCCACGGCAGCGTCACTTCGACCTGCATGGTGAGCGATGAGGGTGTCACAAACTAGATTACCCGCTATACATATATATATATGCAACAAAAATTGTCTCCCTACTTAATATCCGACCCTGCAATTGACTTGGAATGCAGCGTTATTCTGTTGCCGCCACTGCACTACATAATGATGACATCATCGACCTGTGACTACAAACGGTTTCTTCTGATATCAATCGATTGATAGTGGGACTAGCGCAATACATGTACTGATGAACGTAATATTTGTGTACTGATATAAAAATGGTGGCCAGGCGGTAGCTTAGTCTCCTAACCTCCATCATATTAAATAACCGTTAATCGGGAAATCGCTATTTTGTATCATGCATCGGCCCTTTACTATGTATACTGGGGGTTATCCTTTTTAATTCATCGTCACCTGGGAATAAAGACATTTATTCTTCGTGGTCTGGAGAACACGATCCACCTTGCCCCCCCCCCTCTCCCCCCCCCCCCCACCCCCTATGAACCAGATACACTTCCAAAATGTGTATTATACGTAGGCACGCCGACGGTGTGATATCATTTTACTGGCCAATCATGTAACTGTTAGGTGTTGCTGTAATATGAGACTAATATTAAAGTTTAAATATTTGGCTTAGGGCTAGGTCATGCGAGGATCATCTGTGAAAAGAAAATAACACATTGCTCGTATGATCTTTGTGGCGGAAAAAATAATAACACATTGCTCGTATGATCTTTGTGGCGGAAAAGAAAATAACACATTCCTCGTATGATCTTTGTGGCGGAAAAGAAAATAACACATTCCTCGTATGAACTTTGTGGCCGAAAAGAAAATAACACATTACTCGTATAATCTTTGTGGCGGAAAAGAAAATAACACATTGCTCGTATGATCTTTGTGGCGGAAAAAATAATAACACATTCCTCGTATGATCTTTGTGGCGGAAAAGAAAATAACACATTCCTCGTATGATCTTTGTGGCGGAAAAGAAAATAACACATTGCTCGTATGATCTTTGTGGCGGAAAAAATAATAACACATTCCTAGTATGATCCTTGTGGCGGAAAAGAAAATAACACATTCCTCGTATGATCTTTGTGGCGGAAAAGAAAATAACACATTCCTCGTATGATCTTTGTGGCGGAAAAGAAAATAACACATTGCTCGTATGATCTTTGTGGTGGAAAAAATAATAACACATTCCTCGTATGATCTTTGTGGCGGAAAAGAAAATAACACATTCCTCGTATGATCTTTGTGGCGGAAAAGAAAATAACACATTCCTCATATGATCTTTGTGGCGGAAAAGAAAATAACACATTCCTCGTATGATCTTTGTGGCGGAAAAGAAAATAACACAGTGCTCATATGATGTTTGTGGCGGAAAAAATAATAACACATTCCTCGTATGATCTTTGTGGCGGAAAAGAAAATAACACATTCCTCGTATGATCTTTGTGGCGGAAAAGAAAATAACACATTGCTCGTATGATCTTTGTGGCGGAAAAAATAATAACACATTCCTAGTATGATCCTTGTGGCGGAAAAGAAAATAACACATTCCTCGTATGATCTTTGTGGCGGAAAAGAAAATAACACATTCCTCGTATGATCTTTGTGGCGGAAAAGAAAATAACACATTGCTCGTATGATCTTTGTGGTGGAAAAAATAATAACACATTCCTCGTATGATCTTTGTGGCGGAAAAGAAAATAACACATTCCTCGTATGATCTTTGTGGCGGAAAAGAAAATAACACATTCCTCATATGATCTTTGTGGCGGAAAAGAAAATAACACATTCCTCGTATGATCTTTGTGGCGGAAAAGAAAATAACACAGTGCTCATATGATGTTTGTGGCGGAAAAAATAATAACACATTCCTCGTATGATCTTTGTGGCGGAAAAGAAAATAACACATTCCTCGTATGATCTTTGTGGCGGAAAAGAAAATAACACAGTGCTCGTATGATGTTTGTGGCGGAAAAAATAATAACACATTCCTCGTATGATCTTTGTGGCGGAAAAGAAAATAACACATTCCTCGTATGATCTTTGTGGCGGAAAAGAAAATAACACATTGCTCGTATGATCTTTGTGGCGGAAAAAATAATAACACATTCCTAGTATGATCCTTGTGGCGGAAAAGAAAATAACACATTCCTCGTATGATCTTTGTGGCGGAAAAGAAAATAACACATTCCTCGTATGATCTTTGTGGCGGAAAAGAAAATAACACATTCCTCGTATGATCTTTGTGGCGGAAAAGAAAATAACACATTGCTCGTATGATCTTTGTGGTGGAAAAAATAATAACACATTCCTCGTATGATCTTTGTGGCGGAAAAGAAAATAACACATTCCTCGTATGATCTTTGTGGCGGAAAAGAAAATAACACATTCCTCGTATGATCTTTGTGGCGGAAAAGAAAATAACACATTGCTCGTATGATCTTTGTGGTGGAAAAAATAATAACACATTCCTCGTATGATCTTTGTGGCGGAAAAGAAAATAACACATTCCTCGTATGATCTTTGTGGCGGAAAAGAAAATAACACATTCCTCATATGATCTTTGTGGCGGAAAAGAAAATAACACATTCCTCGTATGATCTTTGTGGCGGAAAAGAAAATAACACAGTGCTCATATGATGTTTGTGGCGGACAAGAAAATAACCTTGTAAGCTAGTTTATAATTTTAAGAATGGTCTGTGGAATATTCCTCTGTGAAACGCGTTCTAATTTTTTCTTCCAGTCTGCCGTTGTGGGCGCCAACCTGGCTCACTTTAAGTCCGCCCCCACAGTCTACCCGGCGTCCAAAGAAAGGCCGTTCACGGGCAGATGTTGCGCCTGTATGCCAAACAGTAGGGTAGGTCTGCGCACCACTGCTTGTCATTGATCTACAGTGTCTGTATTAGAATGTCGAACGTGCATTTGTTATTTTGGTTTTGGAAGTAGCGTGCTTCAGCGACTGTAGACCCAAAAGGCTGCAGCGACTGTAGACCCAAAAGGTTGCAGCAACTGTAGACTCAAATGGTTGCAGCGACTGTAGACCCAAAAGGCTGCAGCGACTGTAGACCCAAAAGGCTGCAGCGACTGTAGATCCAAAAGGCTGCAGCGACTGTAGACCCAAAAGGCTGCAGCGACCGTAGACCCAAAAGGCTGCAGCGACTGTAGACCCAAAAGGCTGCAGCGACTGTAGACCCAAAAGGCTGCAGCGACTGTAGACCCAAAAGGCTGCAGCGACTGTAGACCCAAAAGGTTGCAGCAACTGTAGACTCAAATGGTTGCAGCGACTGTAGACCCAAAAGGCTGCAGCGACTGTAGACCCAAAAGGCTGCAGCGACTGTAGATCCAAAAGGCTGCAGCGACTGTAGACCCAAAAGGCTGCAGCGACCGTAGACCCAAAAGGCTGCAGCGACTGTAGACCCAAAAGGCTGCAGCGACTGTAGACCCAAAAGGTTGCAGCGACTGTAGACCCAAAAGGTTGCAGCAACTGTAGACTCAAATGGTTGCAGCGACTGTAGACCCAAAAGGCTGCAGCGACTGTAGATCCAAAAGGCTGCAGCGACTGTAGACCCAAAAGGCTGCAGCGACTGTAGACCCAAAAGGCTGCAGCGACTGTAGATCCAAAAGGCTGCAGCGACTGTAGATCCAAAAAGTTGCAGTGACTGTAGACCCAAAAGGCTGCAGCGACTGTAGACCCAAAAGGCTGCAGCGACTGTAGACCCAAAAGGCTGCAGTGACTGTAGACCCAAAAGGCTGCAGTGACTGTAGACCCAAAAGGTTGCAGCGACTGTAGACTCAAAAGGCTGCAGCGACTGTAGACCCAAAAGGTTGCAGCGACTGTAGACCCAAAAGGTTGCAGCAACTGTAGACTCAAATGGTTGCAGCGACTGTAGACCCAAAAGGCTGCAGCGACTGTAGACCCAAAAGGCTGCAGTGACTGTAGACCCAAAAGGTTGCAGCGACTGTAGACTCAAAAGGCTGCAGCGACTGTAGACTCAAAAGGCTGCAGCGACTGTAGACCCAAAAGGTTGCAGCGACTGTAGACCCAAAAGGTTGCAGCAACTGTAGACTCAAATGGTTGCAGCGACTGTAGACCCAAAAGGCTGCAGTGACTGTAGACCCAAAAGGCTGCAGTGACTGTAGACCCAAAAGGTTGCAGCGACTGTAGACTCAAAAGGCTGCAGCGACTGTAGACCCAAAAGGTTGCAGCGACTGTAGACCCAAAAGGTTGCAGCAACTGTAGACTCAAATGGTTGCAGCGACTGTAGACCCAAAAGGCTGCAGCGACTGTAGACCCAAAAGGCTGCAGCGACTGTAGATCCAAAAGGCTGCAGCGACTGTAGACCCAAAAGGCTGCAGCGACCGTAGACCCAAAAGGCTGCAGCGACTGTAGACCCAAAAGGCTGCAGCGACTGTAGACCCAAAAGGTTGCAGCGACTGTAGACCCAAAAGGTTGCAGCAACTGTAGACTCAAATGGTTGCAGCGACTGTAGACCCAAAAGGCTGCAGCGACTGTAGATCCAAAAGGCTGCAGCGACTGTAGACCCAAAAGGCTGCAGCGACTGTAGACCCAAAAGGCTGCAGCGACTGTAGATCCAAAAGGCTGCAGCGACTGTAGATCCAAAAAGTTGCAGTGACTGTAGACCCAAAAGGCTGCAGCGACTGTAGACCCAAAAGGCTGCAGCGACTGTAGACCCAAAAGGCTGCAGTGACTGTAGACCCAAAAGGCTGCAGTGACTGTAGACCCAAAAGGTTGCAGCGACTGTAGACTCAAAAGGCTGCAGCGACTGTAGACCCAAAAGGCTGCAGCGACTGTAGACCCAAAAGGCTGCAGCGACTGTAGACCCAGAGGGCTGCAGCGACTGTAGACCCAAAAGGTTGCAGCGACTGTAGACCCAAAAAGCTGCAGCGACTGTAGACCCAAAAGGCTGCAGCGACTGTAGACCCAGAAGGCTGCAGCGACTGTAGACCCAAAAGGCTGCAGCGACTGTAGACCCAAAAGTCTGCAGCGACTGTAGACTCAAAAGGCGGCAGCGACTGTAGACCCAAAAGGCTGCAGTGACTGTAGACCCAGAAGGGTTGAGGTTTCAAACCCCACCTGTGGCTATTGCCGCTCATTGTTCCAGGCGTTCCTCGCTCAATCCATTGTAACTTTAAGGGACCCAAAATATCAGTCGTCCATCTCGTATCTAGATTAACTCGTATTATCGCCACTTAAGTCATGAGAAAATCTATGGAGATCATTTAAATGTGTCCCCCACAGCTTAATCTGGTTGAACATTTTTATAAAATATCAACATATAATTTTATTTAAAAAAAATTAGTGTGAACGGATGTTTTCGTTCTCGCAGTCTGGAACACTACCATAACGTCTTAACGGCTTCCGCGACGCTGCGTGTTTTGCTCTTTTTTAACATGGCGTTTTCGTTGCATCGGATGGCAACCTTGATGCTCAGCGCTTTATGCGCCTCATCTCTTCGCTGTTGTCCCTTCAGGATACGTTTTATAACGAGAAGGTCCGTGAGATGGGATACCAGGACATCCTGCAGGTGCCGACCAAGGGTCCGGAGAACGGGATTCTGACTCGCACCTTCTACCATTACTCGTTCGCCATGCAGAGGGATTGCAAGTTTAAATACCCGAACGTGTCGCTGGCAGTGCTCACCAGCCCCAGGTCAGTCCCCTACGTCACTTATAGTTATAGCGGTAGAAGTCTTATTACGAGAAGAGCAGAATATTATATCGATTATCGATTATGAATCAGCCTGTGAGTTTTCTCAATTAAGTAACTTTAGTTAGGCGTTAAAACAGGAGAGACGCCATGATCGAATAGGTTAGGGTGCTCGCCTTGAGTGTTCTGGCAACCTGAGGGCCTAACGGCACGTGGATCGGTTGTTCGCGCCCTGCTGTAGCCATATCTGTGTAGTCGCAGGAAAAAGATCCCATGTCCTTCTTCGCAAATAGTTACCCCTCCCGGGGACATGGGTCCCCTCTCCCTTTCTTCTCCCATTGACGCGATATGACCAAAGGTGGTTAAAGGGTCCTGAATATACAACCAATCATGATGGAGAGATTAGCAGGATATACTTTTCATTCGATATTTACATTGGTTGAATTGTTTGTACTTGTGGTACTTTCAGGTTGATAGAAGCCTGCCGTAGAACTGTTCGTGAAAACAAAGGTGAGAATAACCACCATAGTGTTAAGAATTTAATTGCAGTTTATCTTAAATCTTATATTATTATAGCATGTATAATGCCCTTACGTGACCGATCATTATCTTGTTTCTTACTTCAAGCTGAAATCCTTCTTAAAACTTTGCACAAGTTGCTTATATTCCGCGTAGTGCTATAATAGCCACCATAGCGCCCTCTGTTGCGAGACTGACGCGTTTCCGTCTGTTCGGAGCAGGTCTGTCGGAGGAGGAACTGGACGAAGACAACCCGGATGTGAAGAAGGAGCTCAAACGGGAAAAGATTCGAGCTCGGAATATCTTGAACCGGATGAAAGCCGCACTCTCCAACCGACTGGTCCGGTAGGTGGCGCGTGGCTTTTTGTTTCCCAAGCTGGTGTATCTTCTCCTCTGTATCGCCAGGGTGCATGAAGCTGCCCCGTGGCCTACCAGGTAGCGCGTTCGGCTATTGTGCTTTTGCTAGGCCAGACCAAGCGGCCGGTGCGTGGTTCGAAAGCCACCTGTGCAAATAAAAGCCTGTTCGTGCAGGATAAAGATCTCATGTCTCTCTTCCCAAAGAATAGGGGAGTTTCTCCAGGTGACTTAGCTCCGCTCTACCCTGGCTCTCCCCAATGTCGCCACATGAGCTAAAGTGAAAACGTCATACCTTAACCAACAACCAATCCCATTTGGAGCATTTGATACGTTATAACTGACAATGACTATATGAATATTCATGAATATATGAATATCGTTATGGTATATTCTGTTTCATTAGGCTTTAGTTCAAACAACAAGACGTACGTGTCACATTGTCCACAGAATTGCATCTGTGTTTTTCTGTTTATATAAATTCCGCTCGTATATATGTGTTGAGTTGGTTCATGACGTTCAGTATTCTACCATCTGTAGATTCACGGCCTGGTTTCTCCACAAGCTGTTGGGTCGCCTTCTGTCCGGTATTATCGTCCACTCAGGTCACATCGAGATGGTGAAGGAGGCCACAAAGGTGAGTGTGACGCTGATTGGTGTTTTATGCCACCTTTGTGTACACGAAAGCTAGGCCGGGTCGTGGAGAGGCCAGCCCGATAGCTCAGTGGGTTAAAGCGCTCGCCTTGAGTGCCTGAGAGCACTGAGACCCTAACGGCACGTGGATTGGTGGTGGTTCGAGCCCCGCTGTGGCCATGTCTGTGTGGTCGCAGGATAAAGATCCCATGTCTTTCTTCTCAAAGAGTAGAGGGTTAGCCCGAGGATATGGCTCCTCTCTCCCGTCCTTCTCCCATTGACGCAATATGACCAAAACTGGCTACAGCGTCCTAAATATACGATAACCAGGCGATGGCATGTTTATATATAACCCGTGCTATGTAAATAGCAGCTATGAATGTAATATACAGTCCATGACTTTGGAGTTCCATAATTCAAGGAGAGCCTCCGTGGCCGAGTGGGTAGAACACTCCACAGCAGATCAATAGGTCCCTGGTTCGAAACCCGGTCTGGGATTAATGCTGGGGCGTATTTATTGCAAATCATTCCTTGTCCCCTTACTGGGTGCCTTGGCCTTATTTCGCCCTTGCGTGCACTAAACCGGGCTAAAACATTTCATTTCCACAAATGAAAGGGATTTTAAAAATATTATCTCCGATACATCTATAATGTTGTTGCCTCGAGGCGTTTCTGCGCTCACGTGTTCTAAATGCTTGATTCGATATTTTAGTAAAATGTTGACAATGTGACCTTGACCTTCCAGCGCGGCGTGCCCATCCTGTTTCTGCCCACCCACCGCAGTCACCTTGACTACATCCTTATCACCTTCATCCTCTTCAATCATGACGTCATGGCGCCTCACGTGGCTGCTGGAAGCAACCTCCTCATTCCCTTCTTCGGGTGAGTCCTGCTTGTAGCGCCCTCTGTCGTGTAGAGAGTGCTACGCCACGCTCTGATAGCGCCCCTCGTGGCCGCTGGAAGCAACCTCCTTATTCCCTTCTTCGGGTGAGTCCTGCTTGTAGCGCCCTCTGTCGTGTAGAGAGTGTTACGCCACGCTCTGATAGCGCCCCTCGTGGCCGCTGGAAGCAACCTACTCATTCCCTTCTTTGGGTGAGTCCTGCTTGTAGCGCCCTCTGTCGTGTGGAGAGTGTTACGCCACGCTCTGATAGCGTCTCACGTGGCCGCTGGAAGCAACCTCCTCATTCCCTTCTTCGGGTGAGCAACGTCATCTTTTCTCCTCTTCATATGATGCTGGCCTGAACAGCCCCCCTATCAGGAAGAGTGTTATCTCTAGTCAATGTACATCGAGAAACATTTTGAATTATGGTTACAAGGATACAGATGCGTCCATATCCTTAGCCGCTATGGCTGTATTGGAGGTTTCTGACCGTCGCGCTGGGTGAAGGCCGGCCCGGTAGGTCAGTGGGTTAGAGCGCTCGCCTGAAGTGTTCTGCCCACCTGAGAGCCTAAAGACACGTCGAACGATGGTTCGCACCCTGCTGTAGCTATGTCTGTGTGGTCGCAGGATGAAGATCCCATGTCCTTCTTCGCAAAGGGTAGGGGGTTACCCCCGGGGACATGGCTCCACTCTCCCTTCCTTCTCCCATTGACGCGATATGCCCAAAAGTGGTTAAAGTGTCCTGAATGTACAACCAACCTACCAACCCTTGCCCTGTCTTCAGTATACTAACCCGCCTTGGCTGTGTTGAAGGTTTCTGACCCTTGCCCGGTCTTCAGTATACTAACCCGCCTTGGCTGTGTTGAAGGTTTCTGACCCTTGCCCTGTCTTCAGTATACTAACCCGCCTTGGCTGTGTTGAAGGTTTCTGACCCTTGCCCGGTCTTCAGTATACTAACCCGCCTTGGCTGTGTTGAAGGTTTCTGACCCTTGCCCGGTCTTCACAATACTAACCCGCCTTGGCTGTGTTGAAGGTTTCTGACCCTTGCCCGGTCTTCAGTATACTAACCCGCCTTGGCTGTGTTGAAGGTTTCTGACCCTTGCCCGGTCTTCAGTATACTAACCCGCCTTGGCTGTGTTGAAGGTTTCTGACCCTTGCCCTGTCTTCAGTATACTAACCCGCCTTGGCTGTGTTGAAGGTTTCTGACCCTTGCCCTGTCTTCAGTATACTAACCCGCCTTGGCTGTGTTGAAGGTTTCTGACCCTTGCCCGGTCTTCAGTATACTAACCCGCCTTGGCTGTGTTGAAGGTTTCTGACGCTTGCCCGGTCTTCAGTATACTAACCCGCCTTGGCTGTGTTGAAGGTTCTGACCCTTGCCCTGTCTTCAGTATACTAACCCGCCTTGGCTGTGTTGAAGGTTTCTGACGCTTGCCCGGTCTTCAGTATACTAGCCCGCCTTGGCTGTGTTGAAGGTTTCTGACCCTTGCCCTGTCTTCAGTATACTAACCCGCCTTGGCTGTGTTGAAGGTTTCTGACGCTTGCCCGGTCTTCAGTATACTAGCCCGCCTTGGCTGTGTTGAAGGTTTCTGACCACTGCCCGGTCTTCAGTATACTAACCCGCCTTGGCTGTGTTGAAAGTTTCTGACCCTTGCCCTGTCTTCAGTATACTAACCCGCCTTGGCTGTGTTGAAAGTTTCTGACGCTTGCCCGGTCTTCAGTATACTAACCCGCCTTGGCTGTGTTGAAGGTTTCTGACCCTTGCCCTGTCTTCAGTATACTAACCCGCCTTGGCTGTGTTGAAGGTTTCTCACCCTTGCCCGGTCTTCAGTATACTAACCCGCCTTGGCTGTGTTGAAGGTTTCTGACGCTTGCCCGGTCTTCAGTATACTAACCCGCCTTGGCTGTGTTGAAGGTTTCTGACCCTTGCCCTGTCTTCAGTAAACTAACCCGCCTTGGCTGTGTTGAAGGTTTCTGACCCTTGCCCGGTCTTCAGTATACTAACCCGCCTTGGCTGTGTTGAAGGTTTCTGACCCTTGCCCTGTCTTCAGTATACTAACCCGCCTTGGCTATGTTGAAGGTTTCTGACCCTTGCCCTGTCTTCAGTATACTAACCCGCCTTGGCTGTGTTGAAGGTTTCTGACCCTTGCCCTGTCTTCAATATACTAACCCGCCTTGGCTGTGTTGAAGGTTTCTGACCCTTGCCCGGTCTTCAGTATACTAACCCGCCTTGGCTGTGTTGAAGGTTTCTCACCCTTGCCCGGTCTTCAGTATACTAACCCGCCTTGGCTGTGTTGAAGGTTTCTGACGCTTGCCCGGTCTTCAGTATACTAACCCGCCTTGGCTGTGTTGAAGGTTTCTGACTCTTGCCCTGTCTTCAGTATACTAACCCGCCTTGGCTGTGTTGAAGGTTTCTGACCCTTGCCCGGTCTTCAGTATACTAACCCGCCTTGGCTGTGTTGAAGGTTTCTCACCCTTGCCCGGTCTTCAGTATACTAACCCGCCTTGGCTGTGTTGAAGGTTTCTGACCCTTGCCCGGTCTTCAGTATACTAACCCGCCTTGGCTGTGTTGAAGGTTTCTCACCCTTGCCCGGTCTTCAGTATACTAACCCGCCTTGGCTGTGTTGAAGGTTTCTGACCCTTGCCCTGTCTTCAGTATACTAACCCGCCTTGGCTGTGTTGAAGGTTTCTGACCCTTGCCCGGTCTTCAGTATACTAACCCGCCTTGGCTGTGTTGAAGGTTTCTCACCCTTGCCCGGTCTTCAGTAAACTAACCCGCCTTGGCTGTGTTGAAGGTTTCTGACCCTTGCCCTGTCTTCAGTATACTAACCCGCCTTGGCTGTGTTGAAGGTTTCTGACCCTTGCCCGGTCTTCAGTATACTAACCCGCCTTGGCTGTGTTGAAGGTTTCTGACCCTTGCCCGGTCTTCAGTATACTAACCCGCCTTGGCTGTGTTGAAGGTTTCTGACCCTTGCCCGGTCTTCAGTATACTAACCCGCCTTGGCTGTGTTGAAGGTTTCTGACCCTTGCCCGGTCTTCAGTATACTAACCCGCCTTGGCTGTGTTGAAGGTTTCTGACGCTTGCCCTGTCTTCAATATACTAACCCGCCTTGGCTGTGTTGAAGGTTTCTGACCCTTGCCCGGTCTTCAGTATACTAACCCGCCTTGGCTGTGTTGAAGGTTTCTGACCCTTGCCCTGTCTTCAGTATGCTAACCCGCCTTGGCTGTGTTGAAGGTTTCTGACCCCTGCCCGGTCTTCAGTATACTAACCCGCCTTGGCTGTGTTGAAGGTTTCTGACCCTTGCCCTGTCATCGGTATACCAAGCCACCATGACCCTGTTGGTCTTAAAGTGATATATTCTGTATTTTTTTGTATTACCAACCTCTTCTCCATGTCAATTAAGTATATTCTGTCTTGAATTTAAATCCTGAAAACCTGTGGGCTGTCCGGAGAGAAGTCATTTGTTCACCGGAGCAGAAGTTGGTGGCCGGCTTTATATCCCTGCGCGCCTGTTTGCTGTTCGGTATTCTGTATGATGTCGACCGCGGCTCGCTAGGACGTCCGCGCGCGATAAAATAGTCTGCGCAGTTTTATGTTGGAATTGTTGTTTTACCGACTCAACGAGATATAAAACATATGCATCATAATTTTGAGATACGTTTAGTCTTGAATCTAAAACGTATAAAAACTCAAAGATGGCGCATGTAAGTATGCTGCTTTAAGTATACTAAGCCACTGTTGAACGATTCTGACCACTTCCTGTCTTACCTTCAGCGCCTTGATGAGAGGTCTAGGCGGCTTCTTCATCAGACGGAAACTGGATCGGAGCGGCAAGAAGGACTATGTGTACCGGGCCATCCTTCATACTGTAAGCAAAACTATCGTCTTAAGATATTTTCCAACTGAATGATGAACTTTCTACTATAGTCATGACTGAATGGAAAGTATAAATTATGGGGAATATGCTGAACGTATTGTTTGAACTTGTAAGTGTTAAATGGACAAACATATTTTCATTTTATATGGATACTGTCGACAACAACATACTTATATGTTGGTGAAAACCGCTTTGGTCCGCTCATACTGAGCTGATATGGTGTAAGTGTTGCAATTTCATCTTGTTTTAGTTCTTTGACGTAAAATTGTAGTCCCCGTATACAATTATTACCACATTTATATCATGATACGACACTACAACTTGATAATGTTATCATGCTTGGTGCTAAAGTGTCTGGTGAATGATTAGTTTGAAATTGATCCTCGTGAGCTGGTGTTTTTCCTCTTTCAGTATATGAAGGAACTGTTGCGGCAAAAGCAGCATTTCGAGTTCTTTGTGGAGGGAGGGCGCACACGAAGCGGCAAAGCCTTGAGTCCAAAGGGAGGCTTGTTATCTGTAGTGGTGGACTCTTATAATGAAGGTAACTAGCGGCCTGCTACACACAGTGAAGCAAAACAACACGCGTTGAATTGCAAATCTACCAAGCTATTGCGTTATGTTCATGCTTTTGTCATAACAACTTCTTTGAGAATGTGTCTTTAGCATTATGTTGTCAGAATAAATTATAGCACAAAAAGAGTTTCGTAATGAATCGATATATGACACTGTCCTCTGTATGACCCTTACACCTGTATCTGACACTGACCTTTGTATGACCCTTAAATCTGTTTCTGACACTGACCTTTGTATGACCCTTAAATCTGTATCTGACACTGACCTCTTTATGACACTTACACCTGTTTCTGGCACTGACCTCTATGACCCTTACACCTGTATCTGACACTGACCTCTGTATGACACTTACACCTGTTTCTGGCACTGACCTCTGTATGACCCTTGCACCTGTATCTCACACTGACCTCTATGACCCTTACACCTGTATCTGGCACTGACCTCTGTATGAACCTTACACCTGTATTTGACACTGACCTCTGTATGACCATTACACCTGGATCTGACACTGACCTCGCTATGACCCTTACACCTGTGTGACCTTTACCCCTTTATCACACTGACCTCTGTATGACCTTGGTGTCTCCAGGAGTGATCGATGAAGCCTTAGTGGTCCCCATCAGCATCAGCTACGACAAGCTGCTCGACGGCAACTTCTGCCGGGAACAGATGGTGCGTCTAGTGTGGGCCGTGAGGGGGGTGGGGGGTTAGGGTGCGGGTGGGTTGTAGGGTAGAAAATGAAGGGAGGGGGCGGAGGGTGGGGGTGCGAGTGGGTGGTAGGGGAGAGAACAAAGGGAAGGGGCGGCGTGGGCCGGGGGGGGGGGTGGTAAGGGAGAGACCGAAGGGAGTGGGCGGCGGGTGGGGTGTCACCCGTTAAACCAATAGCATGTTAGGTTTAATTAATAGTGTTTATTCTAGTAATAGCTATAAATAATAATAAATTGTATTTATTAATGTTTAAATTAGTAAGCTTTGTGATAGTAATAACGGTTTACTGTCATTTAATCACAGTTACATGACACGTTATATTGCAATATATTTAATCAATTAAATCATACTTTAATCATGCTATATATGTATGAGTGGGCCACGTGCTCACCGTCGTCGCTATGGTTTCCTCTGTAGGGGTCCCCCAAGGTGTCGGAGACGTTCTGGCGCGCGGTGATCGCCATCTGGAACGTGATCCGGGCTCACTATGGATACGTCCGCGTCGACTTCTCCCAGCCCTTCTCTCTCAAGGTCAGTGACCCCGTGACGTCACGGCGGGTACTGGGCTGGAACCGCCGGTCATTCTCACCGCCCCAGTCCCCCCATCAGTGCTCTAGTCGAGATATCAACGCGGTCGTTCTTTCCATGTTAGGGCTCACCATTGCTTCAGTATAGCTCACTAACTACTCACGCAGTTGCTAACTACATCAACAGACAGATCCACACAATCTATAATCGTCAGTATGAAATAGATCGATCCAGGCTTCGACACTAAGCCCCGCCCACGCTTAAAGGGAACCGCCAGCCTGGCCTCTAACGTTGCTTTACCGATTCATATAATACCCAATTGTCTATCCTCCAAATTTCTGAATTTTTCGTTCTATCTGTAGCTCACAATAAAATTTAGAAGTGACCGCCAGGCACGATTTCGCCGCCTACCCAGGCGGCAGCCTTTTTTGGAGGCGTGTCCGCGATTGACCAATCAGGAGGCGATAGTCTAATTTATTCAAACCGGAAATTGCGTCTATTGTGCGTGCAAAACAAGAGCGCGTGATAATCGCTAATATAAATAGCTGCGAAATAGCTCCAATCATGGCATTGTTGCGGAGTCAATCGTCGCAAGACGTATATCAATTTGTTTGGAGGGTACTTTTCCATGAAACACAAGATCTTGCGCTACTGCGCGGCTTAGAACTGCCGCTGTTCATCTGTAAATCGCAGCCCTGATCTCTCTCTCCGCGAGTTATAACGTACGGCGGCGCCATATGAATAATCACAATATGCGTCACTGCTACCGGCAAAATGGCGCTCTGCTTGACATTGCTGGGGGTGGGTTGCCTTAATTTTTTTCTCCTTACCACTCGGCTGAAACAAAGCGTTAGCACTCGCCAAATTAATTTTAAGATGTAAACTTTCGGTGCATATCGCGTTTAAATTAGGTTGGACACCCGCTTTAAGTCATTATGAAATTGACAATCCTAGCTGATGGTAGGTACAAGTGAGAAATACTCATCTCTGAAACTGAAAACAAAGTGACATGCTGCTTTGTTTGTCAGACTTGTTTGTCCGACATAACGCACGTGGAAGACCTTTTTTCACCACATGATTGGATAAAAGTAACAGTGACGTCAGTAAATGCCTGACAGTCTGAATCGGTCTATTGACAATCATAGCTGATGGGAGTGGGAAGTGTGTCTTTCTTACATAACGTCGTGGGGTTCCTTGGCCCGGTCTTAACTCATGTGTACACATATATGGCGTCAAACACCAATCCATCCATAGTGGACTTCAGGTCATATAGTTGGATATGCCGTGTGTCCATTGTATTATTATTAATTTCTTTTAAGAAATATGGGTAGACAAATTCTTATTATTATGTTGTGACATTATTATGCAGTTTATTAACATCTCGAGTTCACGGTTATCTCTGTTTCCGTGTATTTGTTGTAATTAAATAGTGATTAAAATTGTGTTACTGTATAACACAAGATATGGTCGATGGAAGTACGCAAAGTTTCGAATAAAATTGGGACAATCTGCCATCGCCTACTAAAAAATGCTGGGACGCTAACGAGGCATGGTATTGTGGCCCTTGACAGGAGTATCTGGACGCGGCCCAGGACTTCCAGGCGGCCTCCATCCCGGGGCTGCCCTACGACAGTTCGCCCGGCTCCTCCTCCCCGCCCACCAACGGCGGCTCCACGGGCCCCGTCATGCCCATCTCGGCCAGCGAGAACTCGCTCTGCGGCTCGGACATCAGCGGCGAGGGCCAGCGACAGCTCATCCAGGGACTGGCCGAGCACGTGGTCTACGGTAGGTAGCTAGTGGGGAAGGAGGATAGGGAGGGGTAGGGGAGGGGAGTCCAGTGAATTAAAAAAAAAAACACTGGGGTCTGTCGGTGGTATAGGGGGTTGTTCCGTGTTTATTGGTCCGTAGCATGGTGCAGTGGGGTAAAATATATGGGGTCTAAACACGTATTTTTTTGTCAATAGGGGGATAAATATATTTACCACGTGGCTTTTGTTTATAGATTTTTGCGACGGCAGACGTTGCTGTATAGGCTGGGGGGAGAGGGGGGGGGGCGGTATTAATTTATGACCACGTGGCTCTTGTTAATGGCTTTTTGCGGCGTGAAACCTTCCAGAATACGTTTCAGTTTGGCCTTTATGTCCAGTAGTAATATTTAAAGGGTAAGGAAATTATAATCTCATAGTTCGGTCTGGCTGCCTGTGATAAACATGTGATTAATGGTGCAGACGACATTCAGTGTTTTCATTTTATGTAACCACTTAAAGTGTTATTGAACTAATTTAATTTACCTTAATTTATGCCAAGATTATCGTTATAGTTAACTTTGAAAACTGGTATCTGCATGTGAATGTTTTCCAAAGAAATGCGTGTCTTGTATCTAATCTGCCTGTGATCTGCCATATAAAATGTTTGATATTCGAACTGTGTCATTGCTGCATTCCATGTATAACGATTGAATTGTAGTGTCGAGCATATTTGTTCGTGGCGTCATGTACGGAATGCCGGGGCTTTGGTCGAAAGGGTTTTTAGGGGTCGCCCCGTTGCCTAGTAGGCCTGTGTGTTATATCTCTATAGCCGGTGATGTCCAACAATTGTTCAGGGTTCAGGGCTCTTTGTCCCCCACGTTAACACGAGAGAGGTGCTAGCGTGCCGTGTGCAACCTCTTCTTTCAGCCTCGGTTTCGACCCAGTCTCTGATGTCGACACAGCTTCTGGCCTTCACCCTGCTTCACAAGCACCGCCAGGTAACCATGGTAACGCCAGGGTGCCGGCGTCCGACCCGCCGCTCCTGCGCCTTTAGTAGATTTGTAGGCAGCTGGTAGCCTTGGTGCCTCTTGTGCGGGTCTTGCATGGCTTACACGAAACCGATGACGCCTCCATTACATTCCATCGTGTACCTGGTTTCGTTCTACACTACACACTTAAAACAGTTGGTGCCACGCCAAAACAACTACACATTTAAAACAGTTGGTGCCACGCCAAAACAACTTTAACTTATATTCTTCTTCTGTGTCTACTCACTTACATTCTTACAATTGAGTTACAACACCCCAGATATCAGAAGGGAATACCTTTTCCACTCCTTTTCGCGCATACCGATTTCAATTCTGTGAGCGAGGAATGTGACGTCAAAGGGGAATAAAAACGCATGTGCTTTTACAGTGAGACTGATTCCCTCTGCTCATTGGCTTGAACTCAATAAAAAGCTCTCAACCATGAGAACAATACACGCCCTCGACGACAGATACCTACACACTGCATCAAAGCTCACATATCAATCTTGTGACATCATTGGGGAATTGTCATATAGAGCTCAGATGCAATGCTCCCAGAAATAAATCCACCGGGGTTTTGCTACTTTGACGAACGCGTTTATAGTGATTTCGTGGAATAACTGTAACCTCCCATTGAAACACATACTTATTTGTTTATCTTCCACAAAGTAATTTTAACCTTAAAAACTTTAATAAAGCCCCAAATAGATGTATCAAAATTCTTCGTTGCATACAAAACATTGCGACCATTTGATAAGAGTAATGGATAACATTTAGTCTTGGGCGTTTCCTTAGGGATGCTATCACCATGGAGATCAGTCTTCGATGCGTCATCGGTTTCTCATTTTCTTTGTATTTACAGTTCGTTGCATGTTCCAATTTTCCTCCTTGTTTTCCAATTAATAGATGAGTCAGTCTAAGTCTTCGGCTTGGAATGTTCATTGGTTCTGCTTTTGTTGCAGTGTTGCCTTGAAAGTCGAAGTTGCCGCCGGAATGTTCCTCATTTCACCTTAATTACTAATTGATCCGATCCTAGGGCATATTTGTTCCATTTTGGCTTATTTGTTTATTTGTTTTTGTCTTCTCGGTATGGTCGCACGGTTCAGGTACAGTACTTCAAGGTACAGGGCTTAACTGGACGCTAGTATCTCATTCTGCTTTAAATCTCGCTGCACTTATTCAGAAATGTTCGACATTGACACAATCTAGTCAACACGTCAAGATTTGCCCTGTACCTTGGGACCTTTTTGCGCCGGATCGTGACGTCACGTTACTATGGACACGCGTCCGTACCACGGCGGCCCCTGTCGGATCTGCCTCTTATTCTCTCTCTATCGCTCCCCTCCGGGACACTGACCCCCCATATCTGCCCGCTTACAGACCAGACCCGTTGTAACGCCGCCATGTCTACCCACATGGCCGCCCTACTCATGTTGACAAAACACCGACAGGTACGTCACCCGCCAGGCCGGAAGAGGCCGGCCCAACGCGCACTTCCTTATATGGTCAGGCCTCGCACCCTTTAACAGACCGCTGATTGGCTAGCTGCCCGCGCGTCGGCGTTCGTGAACGCACCTCGTGACCCATGACGAAAGTGACACGTGGTACCGTACCCCGAGCCGCCTCGCTAATTAATTATACCATATCTCTATGACATCTGCTGCAGCCACTCTGGACACTTGAACCCCAGGCATTGATATATAGATCATTGGTACTATTTAAGCGACATTTAAAATACTGCATGCACGAATGTTGTTATGATACTTTCCCGAATTGGTTTTAGATATCCGTCCACATCACATGTCGACGTTTTAAGATAATGTTGTTTTATTGTTTTGCTTTTTCAAAGATAAACAATGTGACGTAAATTTATGGTACTATACTCTAAGATACACCGGTAGTATATTGGGTCACCCCGTGGTCCTATTAGGTGACACGTTCAGCTATTGTCGAGTGTGCTCCCCAAGGCCAGCCCAAGCGGCCGGCGCGGGGTGCAAATGTCTAATTTTGTACAAGATATACAGATCTTTTTTGTCCATGTCTTTCTTCGCGAAGAGTAGGCAGATACCCCCGGAAGCATGTCCCTTTCCATTGTCGAGATATGACCTACGTTGGTTAAGGCGTCCTACTTAACTTAACCAGTATTGAACAGTATTAACTAGTATTGAACAGTGTACATTACAGGTGTCAACGCCTTCTAAACAATCGTCTGCATTCTGTCCCCACGCCCTAATTTATGAATTTATATATAAGAAAAATGTGTTGTCACCTGCCAAGATAAGGACACTTACTATAAGACTGCTAAGTGTTACTTAAGCTTTCAGTGACTGTGTATGTCGTTATGTAACTTGTGCAACCTAAGGAATCTTATTACTTAAGAAATTGTTTTGCGTATGCCATGTTTTGCTTGCGCTTTAGAACCTCATTACTTTTACTATTTTAGTATATATGACTACTTGTTCTCACGGTGGTTATTATAAAGTATTATCAATCTGTTGATACTTTAGATGACGAGGACAGCGCATGTACATCTTAATCAGTCAGGCAGTCATGTCCCTTGTTATAGTTGATTCATTATATCTATGACAGACACTCTCTAGTATTAACGGCACTCAATAGATACGGGCAGTATTATGGCGTTATGATGCATTATTTTCATTTATTAATTTCAGCTTACATAAGTTAACCATTTATGGGTCATTTTTTTTAGGGCGTAACCTTTGACAAGTTGGTGGCGGATTTTGATTGGCTGAAGGAGGAAGTCATGTCCCGGGGTCGTGACCTTGGATTCTCAGGAAAGACGCCTGATGTCGTCAATCACGCGCTTAGCCTTCTGGGAACTACTATCACTAAGACGGAAGTGACGTCAGAGAAAAAATCCGGGTGAGTTTGATGCAAACACCGCTTGCACCTTATATGCCAGCGTTACATAATGGATTCGCTTCTACGCTGGTATATGCCTGTCTATATTATTTTTATATTAAGGTAGGTAACTGGTTTATGGTCACTCGCCCTTGTTCAGTAAAACGCCTTTTTAAAATGTATACAACATAAAATACTACCCAGGCAAAACTCAGCTCAGATTGCGCAATTATGTTGTGATCACTTCCCCTGTAGTTTATTTGCACTATTGACGTTTAACCTGTCATTGTGATTATTAACATGTGCATGCGTTTGTTGGAAACCTAAAGTAATATCAATTTAGCGGTAGCAAAACAGATTGTTTCACGCAGTAAAATCGGTACGATGTAATCAATACATGTTGATATGCACTCCGTCTTGCATTGTAGGAACTACAATAAATGTACAATGAAAAGAAGTGCGTTCTTTTCGGTTGATTTAGCCATAAAATGTTATCATTGTGCTTAGTAAGGCTAAGCAATTAGTCTAAGGCCATCACGTCAAGAGTATCTGTTCTTTATTTTGATATCGAAATATCAGTACGCCAAATTTATGTCTTTTTGGACTGGGTTTTCTTCAGATCTGAGTTGAAAGGTGCAGTGAATAATAATAAGGTGAAGACCACGATGCTGACCCCCAACCTCTCGCTGCCTGCAGTCTTTGAGTTATCGTACTACTCCAATGTCGCTACCAGTGTCTTCGTCCTGGAGAGTGCGCTAGGTGGGTTATGGTGAACATTCATGGATCTCTAACCTTAACAGAAGTTTACCGTTATTGACTGTACAAAATCAGCATGGCACCATATAATAACCTTACAGACTAACAGTGCTGTTAAAGCCCAATAAAAGTAGTCTTAAAACGAATTAAACATTCACTGAATGGGACAACCTATTGCAATAATGTTTAATAGTGTGTGTTTTTTGCTTCTCTCTTTTTGTATTATTGTGTGGTTTATCTTTTCAATCGCTGAGCAAATATGTTTTCTTTTATTATGTATGTGTTGCCGCTGGAATGAGGACTAAATGCGCCAGAAGCACATGAAACTTTCACAATGGCTCAATGATACTCACAAAGTGCCGTTAAACCCCAGTCAAATCAAACAATGATACTCACAGGTTTTGCTGAAATAATTAATGACTAAGAGAAATGTAGACATTGATATATATGTTTCACACTTATGCTAATTTGAATCAACGATTTTCTATTAGGGAGGCCTGTGCAGTAGAGGTGTAGGCGCGCGTCGCTTGCTGGAGGTGTATGCGCGCGTCGCTTGCTGGAGGTGTATGCACGCGTCGTTTGCTGGAGGTGTATGCGCGCGTCGCTTGCAGGAGGTGTATGCGCGCGTCACTTGCTGGAGGTGTGTGCGCGCGTCGCTCCCTTGTGCGTTTACAATTATCCCCCATGACGTGTATTAATGGACAGTGCATGTGTCTCTGCAGCCAATGCGGTGTACTCCCTGGTGGAGGCTGACCGCTGGCTCAGTCTCTCCGACGACTCGAAGCTGTTCGTGTCTAAACAGCTGTTGCTGGGTCGGGCCGAGGAGCTGTGCGACATGCTCAAGTACGAGTACATCTTCACACCTGTGAGTACCCTACCTGCTCAGTGGTCCTAGAGGGCGGCCACAATGAACATTATTATACATATGTGGCCTATTTCTACTTAAACTACTTAGTATAGCCGGCTACGGGGCTTAGTCGGTTAAAATTGTCCATGATTTACATGGTAGCTTTAGCCGACTAAGCCCCGTAGTCCTAGTGGGCGGCCACAATGAACATTATTATATACATGTGGCGTTCAAAAAAATATATCAACCATGCGACGTCGGGAATTTCAGGCCATAGCGCCACATCGCTGTTATTAATGTGGTTTCGTGGCATGACCCCGGAGATTCCGTGGCCTAATTCATCATTTCACTTCGTAGCCCATATATCCCGCAGAAGGCACCTGATAAACACTTTAATTTATTTATACATGTGGTACCACTTAAATTTAATTTTTTTATTTTTTTATTAAATTAGTACGAGACTGTTTCATTTATTGTGTAAATGAGTCTTTTGTGCATTTCTCACACAGCCCTGTATATCTCTGGACCAAGGCTTGGCAGAAGCCTTTGAACAGTTCACGTCTGCCGAGATTTTGCAACGAGAGGAGGTAATTGAGAGGATACAACGAGGTTGTTTTCCCTTTTTGAACATCCATTATTGTTATAGAGACATTTATATTATATACTATATACAATATTTATGTTACATAATTTGCAGGTAACATGTAGAACCGATTTAAGTATCCAAATTATAAATGCTAAATATGCTACTAATCTATCGTCATGGCTGTAACCGAAAACATGGTAATCATGTCATAACACTAGTCATCACATGGTGACATTTATGGCGCCGTCCAGTAAATACTGATTCGTTCAGTCGCATGTTAAACTGAGAAATGTAGTCATCCCCACGTGGTTTGTGTGGTCGCAGGATAACGATCCCATGTCCTTCGCAAAGAGTAGAGGAGTACCCCCGGGGACATGGCTCCACTGTCCCTTCCTTCTCCCATTGACGCGGTAGGACCAAATGTGGTTAAAGCGTCCTGAATATACAACCAACCAACCAGGCCACCTGAGAGCCTAACGCCACGTGGATCGATGGTTCGAGCCTCGCTCGATATGACCACTTTCTTGACAAGCGACATGACCAATTTCTTAACGCACGAAATGGCCACTGTCGCGTAAGTCCTTCTCTTAATTCGCGAAATGACCCCTTGCTTGCGCAGTGATCCGGGTTTGTTTTCTCCTCACTCTCGGCCACCATCTCAGTATCCAACGGTCGAAACGGGGCCGGCGCGATAGCTCAGTGGGCTAGAGCGCTCGCACTGAGTGCCCTGGCCACCTGAAAGCCTAACGGCACATGGATCGGTGGTTCGACCCCTGCTGTGGCCATGTCTGTGTGGTCTCAGGATAAAGATCCCATGTCCTTCTTCGCAAAGAGTAGGGCGTTACCCCCGGGGACATGGCTCCACTCTCCCTTCCTTCTCCCATTGACGCGATATGACCAACAGTGGTTAAAGCGTCCTGAATACACAACCAACCAACCAACCATGGTTGTAACTCCTTGATAACAAACAATCGGCCCTAATCTGTCATCTAAGAATAATCGGCAGATTGATTTAGGCGCCCCTCCCTCCCCCCCCGCGGTTCGCTTGTTTTTACATTTTGTTCGAAATAGTAACTTTTAGTTGACGCTACAATGTGACGTCATCACCCGCAGGATACGGCCAACTTCACGGACAGCCGAGAGCGAGACTGGGCGAGACGGCTGGACGCCACGCTGTCATTCAACGGCGAGTACGAGTCCGACGAGGAGGAGTGGGCCACGCCAGACGTGCAGTACTTGGTCAGTGTCACTCTTGTAAAATTACGGCCATGTGGTGACCGGGGGTCACAGTGGTTAGAGCGTCCTGAATACACAACCAACCAACCAACCGTGGTTGTCAACTCCTTGATAACAAACAATCGGCCCTAATCTGTCATCTAAGAATAATCGGCAGATTAATTTAGGCGTCTTCCCCCGTTGGCCATGTGGTGACCGGGGGTCTCCACGTGGCCTACTAGCGCTATCGCCGAATGCGCTCTGCTAGGCCAGCCCAAGGTGGCTGGTGCGTTGTTCGAGCTCCACCTGCGCCAATATTGATAGAAAACCCGCCCCTGCACAAATAACTAAAATAATGCTGAACACATTGAATGCATAAATCAAAGTTAATTCGATGTCTAGCCCACTAATGTAAACCGATGATTTTTTACATGTACCTCAAATACGGCGTTCCGTTGACCTTGACCTTAAATACGACATTCCATTGACCTTGACCCATGCAGGTGAACCACAGGGACGACTGCAGCATGATGAAGCTGGATTTCCTGCGCTCAGTGCTCGCCCCGATCCTAGAGACATACTACGTCGTGACGTGTAACCTCAGTGCCCTGCTCAAGGCAGACAAACCAGGTATGGGCGATAATAGGAATATCTACCGCGGACACTAAATTGCCATATAATATTCCCACGTGTTTCATATCGACCGCTATAACGAACAGTCCTCGTTGGACAATGTTGCTGGGTCTACTACACAGACAAAGAGTCTTAATTAATTAAAGGGTTAATTGTCTTATAATGAAAAATCAATTGCGTTTTGTATTCCGGGGTATTTATACATGATTACTGCTACCCAACATCCTGGTTGCGTTCCTGTACCGGCTCGCTGTTCCCACTGTATCGGATATTATCTTTTTATAAGGTACCTCATTATGACTCTATGCTTCATGCCAGATGTTTCTGCGCTCTATGCGTCATGCCAATAATGGATGTTTCTATGTTTCTACGCTCTATGCGTCATGCCAATAATGGATGTTTCTACGCTCTATACGTCATGCCAATAATGGATGTTTCTACGCTCTATACGTCATGCCAATAATGCATGTTTATACGCTCTATGCGTCATGCCAATAATGCATGTTTCTACGCTTTTTGCGTCATGCCAGTAATGAATGTTTCTACGTTCTATGCGTCAAGCCAATAATGCATGTTTCTACGCTCTATGCGTCATGCCAATAATGGATGTTTCTACGTTCTATGCGTAATGCCAATAATGAATATTTCTGCGCTATATACGTCATGTCAATAATGGTTGTTTCTGCCCCCCTTTCGTAGAAAATGACTTCATCCGCTCGGTCCACGCCCAGCTTAAAGGTCGTGTGGAGGACGGCGTCGCTTCCTTCCGTAAGTCGTCTGCTTATAGTGCCGTTATAACAGGTTAACGACAGTTATACACGGGTGATATCCCAACTTATGGGTCTTTCGGTTTCATCTATACAAGACTGGCCACCAATGCTGTACTCTTGCTTCATAGTCGGTATACATTAGGCATGGATGCGATGAATCTACAGAAGGCGGCTTATGTATTAACTACATGTGCGTGGCATCAATCAAATGGCTGTCTTAATGTTATAAGTTGTTATGTACGCGTGCTGGATGTAGGTTAGTAAACGAAGTCGTGTCTGTCCCTCGTTATCTGTTGGAGTTTATGTAAAATGGTGTGATTTCTGCGATAAACGCTGAAGCAAGATGATGTGACTCACGCGCATGCTCGGTGACCCCAGTTTGACCTCGCCCTTTATGTGATTCCAGCGGAGAGCGCGGCGCTGGACACGTTGCGAAACGCGCTGCAGAGCTTCCGGCGCCTGCGGGTGGTGGACTGCTACGAGGTGGCCGGTCTGCGCATGCTCGGCCTCTCCAAGGCCTACCGCGAGGAGGAGGCTTTGAACCAGTTCATCGACCGCGTGGCCAGCTACAGAACGCAGCTCGTCTGAGAGACCTCGAAAGGGGGTGTGTGGGAAGGGGAGTGGGACCTCAAAAACTGGGGGAGGCTCTGAGCGGACGGACAATTTTTTTGGCGGTGTGTATTCTGGGTCTGCCAGGGTATACCAGTCGATATCATTCCGCGGCTTATCTACCAGTTATGATATTTTAATCAACAACAAAAATAAACATGTGGGAGGTTGTTCTACTACCGCTCTAGCGCTGGGGGAGTGCAACGTTATTGGGTGGGATTGGAGACTACAGAAGTTCTAGTCTAGTCTGATGACAGGTGTAGTGCTATATGTCTTTGGCAAACCCAAGACAGGTTTCGGAGCCGGTTTAAAACAACCAAGGACGGCCAATGGACTACAACTCTGGAATATTAATCACCATTCAATATGGGTGTAGACGTATATATATATATATATATATATATACACATACATAACAAATGTATCCGGCAGTCAGTGTATAGCATTCCTGCATACTTCGCATATGGGTTCCAGTGATAAAGAAGTCTTCATATGGCGCTTGTAGATAGAAGTGAACCTGTTGAAAGAAACTCCGCCACACCAGACTAAAAGTAGTGCTGCATGGCAGATACAGTGTTTTGATATATATACGTATGTAAAATAAGCATATTGTGGTGAAACACCTAACTACTTTTATCACATACTAAGATCTCAGAACGAAACTTTGGGGTCAAAAAACGATGCATATATTTATTATCTTTAATTATAACATTGTCACTTCAATTTGAACGTGCCCCGTAGTTCGCTGAGAATCGAGGTGGAGTTACGTTGGTTGCCAAGTTTCGGTGAGTTCGGCTGATTACCGCTACGATGTCCGCCGGTGTTTATGTGAGAAGGCAAGCGTGTACTTATTAAACTCGTACTCGCCATAACGGGAAACCGCTTGCCTTTTGTACAAGTATATATGCATGTACTTCATATGACAATCTGGATGGAGGTATAATGTGGCTGGATATATACTGATATAGATCCATAAACCTGAGGTGGACGGAACCAATCTGCTTTAAAAAAAAATAGTGAAATTGTGTGCAAGAGTAATCTTAATTTCTAGAGCAGACATCAAATGTTAATTTTGTATTTTATTTCTGGGAGTTGGGGAATTGTCGGCTTTTCCGTGGCGTGCAACCGCGGATTGGTCCGACTACCGACAGTATGGTTTCGTACAGTATTTCGTGTGTAACTGTGGCGATAAGTATATGTTTAAATGAATGATGTCGGTGTAAACTTGACCATGTTCTGACTTCGTCAAATGTTTTTTTGGGGCTGTGTATGTTACGTAACGTATAATGTAGAAAAAACATTGTACATTATGAGCGGAGCATGGAACCCGGCCTATTGTGCCATGTATACAATGTTTGACATGCGTTAGTCGACATTATATATCCCTGGACAAAGCTGAGGAAATGACTGCTGTTAATGTCCTTATCGACAAGACTGCTGAACACTTGTTGAATAATGTAGAATACCAGGGTGATCCACAATGTGCACCTGTTCAATTTTGCCACTACCTGTAAGTCATTTTTGGGTGTTACGTTTATCGTGCCTTTTGCATGGTGAAATTTCGGGTCTGGGGTTTGCAGTCAGTTCAGTAAACTCCGAACCATAAAACTAATCTAAGTCTAAGGGAACGAGCAACATGGTGACCGGTTCTCTTCGCCGTGGACGCTTAGCTAATCTGTGTGCCACCACAATACGTGATTCATGCTGACCTAGTGGAATCGTTTGTGTTCGCGCTTGTTTCATACGGTCATAAGTGATTTTATCAGTTTTTTTGTGCTTCATGCATGCTTGCCTAAACAAGAATATACTGATATACCGGTGAATGAAATTGCTATTTACAAGAAGCAATGCTTGATTTAGTGTCAGTGCTGATTATGCAAGCGTTTAAATTGGTCAAGTTCATTTGGTCTATATTAAACTAATGCTCGTTGGTTAGTGTTTTTGTCAGTTCCAATTATGTTGCATTTATTTATTAATGACAAACTGAAATAGACAGTGCTGTACGAATCACTGGACATTGTGAACGCTACAGTTTCGTTAAATATATGTTTTGTGTGAAATAAGTACATGTATGCACGTGTATGATATGCTTGTAAGTACTAATCTGTGTCCCCCCTTCCCTCTCCACTTTGGTTTTTAACCTGTATCGTAAACGAATGAATATGTGTGATAATAAATATTAATCTCCAAAGATGACAAGTAAACTGGAAAGAGGCACTTTGGTATTGCACGGGCCCCTGTATATATTTTAAAGGTATATGAGGTTGCCAGTTTCATCTCCAGGTGATCTGTTCACCAGCCGACAATGGCTGTGTACACGGCGTCATGGCCTACTGAAGGGCCGAGGGAAGTGAAGCAGAAGGATACTGTGTTTTAGACCATCGGGTCTCTGTTTATCGACTTTCAATTATTACAGATTATTACTGCGATATTCCATACCATTTTATATGATAAGGTACCATGTTATGCGACCACCGTGACTGAGCAATA
The DNA here is from genome assembly GCA_964019135.1 of Arenicola marina. Lineage (NCBI taxonomy): Eukaryota > Metazoa > Annelida > Polychaeta > Arenicolidae > Arenicola > Arenicola marina. The sequence goes on from OZ025262.1 coordinate 17,272,377, forward strand.
TTGTTATTCTCGGGAGTCGCACCAAACTGTGTTAACAGCGTACGAATAATACGCGAAGATATGTCACAAAGGTAATTTATCATTAATAGATTGATCACTAAGCAGTGTGTTACGTTTATCTTCTGTATATGATTGATTCGGGTACTTAAAGAAAGTTAATATTGAGCCTTGTGCTCAACTAAATCGGCGTTCAAGACATTGTTCAAATATGCATAACTTATTGTTGCAATATGTAATAGTGAATGGGGGTACCGTGGCATTTACCGGAAACTGCTTGTACTTTACTGTGATTGCCTAGGCTGTTGTTGAGTACCCAATTTGAGTTGCAGTACATGTATTTTCACTGATGTGTCTCTGGTTTGAGGTCTGTATGAGCAAGTATCAGAAGTTAGTTTGTTACTTTTTTCACTGCTCTGTAGCCGCTGTAACACGAAGTTAAGAAAATAAACAGTTGTTAACTCTGCACATTATCGACTCACCTCTACACATATATATAGGCCTTTGTGTACATGCATTATCGCCCATGTATGTTACCAGATCTATGTATTCCTAATATAATGACCTATATCTGAGTTGCGGAGGTACCCAATATTTCACGTCAACCCACAGAGCGCTTATTCCGTTAGCTTGGTTAGTGTGTCCTTTCCATCTAAAAACTACAGTGAGCCACCATACGCCTTGACAGAATTCATTTGTCTTCAAACAAAGAGGTAATTAATATTAAATAGACCTTAAATGAACGTGTTAACATCTTTGTCGACCTGTGAAAGTGCGTTTTAGTTCACGGACTAATCCAAAAACGCTTTATGCGAGCTACCGACAGACCAGTTAATTCAAACCGTTCACCGACCAATTCAAATGAATACACGCTTTTACTTACCAAGCAGCCCACCGGTAAAATGAAACTTTATGTAGAATTTCACCAACAAAATCAAGTTTTGGCGAAGACTTTACCAACCAATTAATTGTTTGGCGCTCTTGCAGGGTGTCCTCGTGTGTTCTGTCGTGCCCGAATTCCCCACCCATTGCGATTTTATTTGTTAAGTCTGTTTACATAGCAAATTTCCAACTATTTTATGTAGTTTTTTTTAACAGAGAGCGGGAGGTATACATTCTTACGTTTAGAGGGGAGAGGCTCTGGCCCGGCCGTAGGCCTATCTATCCCTCACACCTTTTCGGGTCGTTCTTCCATGTAAGGGGGAACCATTGTTTCAGCATAGCTCACGTATGACTTACGCATAACGTTTATTCCGACTACAATAATGCATTTCGTGGGTTCTTACATAGAAGATGGACCCCTTTTCGCTATATGAAAATGGGACAAAATAGGGACGCATAATGGGGTGGGGTAGATCTAATATCTCCACAGTTACGTGTTACCGTCTGGCGAAAGACTTATACCACCAGCTTGAATTGCTTCATTTAGCATTTCAGGTGATAATGTTTCAATAAAGTCTGGCAACTCTGGCGGCCACTGCCTTACTGATTCCAGTTACAAAAACAGCTTTGCATCACCATTTCGCACTCATTTTATAGGCTATATGTAAGGCAGCCATGCAGTCGCGTAGGCTAGTCTATAATTCTATATTACTATAACCTTATATAAGCTTACATATATACAATATATACATAAACTTCGTATGCACAAGTTGATCGTCCAAACGTTGTTTCCCGATATGAATTAACGTTAATCCTGTAAGTTATATTCTAATGCTGTATACGGGCCATTAATCGCCACTTTACAACCGATTATTTTTAAATGTCACGTGTTTACATGTATTAAGCTGGAGCGACGGCTACAGTCTGTAAACCTAAGCCTCTTAGCAGGTGAGTTGGCCAGTACAGCGTTGACGCCAAAGACGGCGTGTCAGCAGCGCCATGGCGCGAATGTTAACTATGCGACAAATGCGCCCTCTATCGGGACAGGGTGGAACCAAATTATATTCACCGCGGAGCAACCATTATGCTTTTGATAGAGAGCACCAAGATTCCTCGGTGTATATCATGTATATCTAGATAAAAAGGAAAGTTTATCGTTCAATAGTCTGCAATTTGGTTTCAGCGAAAAGAAATTGAACGCGGAATAGACCATTTGTCAGCAACGTATTGGCCAATCAGCATTCAGCCATGTCGACGGTCCGAAATCAACAAATCTGATTTTCAAAATGGCGACTTCGTCCCGTCGCACCTTGACTCACGGAGAACCTTCTCCGGCGTCAAGTGAGGCTGGAAGGGAGTTGTTTGAGGCGTGCAGGAATGGAGATCTGAACAAAGTGAAGAAGCTTGTTGGAACTCACAACGTTAACGCCAAAGATACTGCTGGAAGAAAATCCTCGCCCTTACATTTCGCCGCAGGTTTGTAAACATGGCGGAAGGGGAAGGGATGATTTGTTTACTTTGCTCTGTTTCAAAAATACGGTAGCGACTAGAGTGCCCAAGGAAAGAGCTTCTGACGTTTTGTTGTCAGCTTCATTTGAAGAGATTTATACTTTATTTTACTAGTGGCTCAAGCATTCTCTAATGTTAGGAATCTTAAATGGGTTTTTTGTGACTGTTTAGCAAAATAACAGTTTGATTTGTGGCAAAACAGCAAAACTAATCTTAGCCTTTTTATCAATGAGCTTAACCTTAAGCAAAGAATATCATTTGTCGCAATGAAAAATAAAATCCTGTTGTAGCAAGGACATACCTAAAGGATTGTGGTGAGGAGCTAAATCTCTAGCAATTAAAGCGCTGAAGTAAGTAAATATTTAGCAATGTATTTCTGGTCATTCCAATTCCGATCTAGATCTACAATTTACTATGGGGCGTTGTTAAAAAGAGTGGTTTATATGGATAGAATATACATGTTCAATGATATTATACTCTGTTTTAAGGATAATATAGTATATATAAAGTCAATATTAGAGCTTTTTCCCAGCCAGCGAGATGTTTTTTTTTGCCGATCAGGCCTCCATGACAGTGGTCAAATCTCGCTACGCATGTGACTGTCCTGGTGACCCGATCAGCACAAAAACACCTGGCTGGTTGGCAAAAAGATGTAATATTCACTTTGGATACACCATACCATCTTGAAAATGGAGTATACCGTAAACTGCCTATTTGAAACTTGTTGACTTATATTACGTTATGATGCAATACATTAGAAGCTGTACCCTAACTTTCTGGGCTCGCGTTAGCATTCGCCAATAGCCATTTGGCGAGAAAATTTGGGATTTGGCGATAAGAACTCCCTGGACACTCGCCAAAATGGCGAATATAAAATTTCAACTACAAACACATAACCAATTTATAACCAATATATTTGGCTAATTTTGGCTAATGTTTTTCCACAGAATTAGCCAAATTGGCTAATGAAAAAAATATCCTAGCGCAAGCCCAGACTTTGGCCTCAAAACTGGGTTGGCAGGCACCCAGAACCATTTCCGGAAAACTACATATTATAAGCAGCATCCAGACTTTGGCCTCTCGGCCCCCCCTGTACCCCTGCTTAATTCCGTCCCGCCAACGAAACCAATGAATTGTTTATACAAGCAGTCACGATTATACTAACAACATTCACCTCTCCCTCTCTGATCGCACCTCTTTTCAGGTGTCACACCAGTGGCTGGCTCTCCTGGCCCCTACCAAGCCAATTAATTATTTATACAAGCAGTCGCGACTACTAAAAACATTCATCTGTCCCTCTCCGATCGCAGCTCTTATCAAGTGTCACACCAGTGGCTGGCTCTCCTGGCTCTTACTGCATGTTTATGAATCACTATCATACCTACAGAGTATCAAGTTTCTATTTGGCACAATTAACTTATTGCATTTGGTGTGAGGCCGGCGGCAGCCATATCAATTTACACCACCTGAAACCAGGCCTCTGATCATTGGTCTACAATAGGTGTGGGCGGAGTCTCGTGGCAGTAGTAATAAATAACACAACCGTAAGTAGCTCATTGTCAGTCTTGATTGCCACAGTAACACAATGCCGGGGAAAACAACATCTTACGCCGCAGCTTCCAAGTTGAATTATCTCCCGACTTGTTGACTTATATTAAGTTATGATGCAATACATTATTTTGGCAACACCAGTAATTCGTATTACCCCCCCCCCCCCCCCCCCCACCGTTTTTTCTCGCCACGCTCACTTTAAATCGGCAAAATGCCCTATTTAAAGCTGCACCCTAACTTGTGACTTAAACCCGGAAAGTGGAACCTCAAACTTCCTAATATAAGCCACGGCTTCAAATAGGCAGTTTACGGTAATATCAATGAGCATGTATTCTATCCTGTAAACTGTAGATTGGAAGGATCGGATGTACATCGGGCATTTACCCTAGCCCGTTCATCAAGCTTTATGCTCCAAGTCATTGCCGTTTTAGCTGTGATATGATAAATATAACTATCCTGGGATATCGCAGAACTCTTTCTGCACTGTTATTTATAATAACTTATGGCAATGTGTAAAAACTGGTGATGTGTAAAGTCTGGCATGCTTGAAATATAGATTATATTAAATTTGTGAGCGTAATGATTTTCTTCTGGGCAGGTTAATAGTACTGAGTGCCTACCTGCTAGAAAAACTGAAAAACTGAAAAATTATCAGTAGCAGCTAATGAGTTGCTTTCTTAACCTTTAAGTTTATCATATAACAAATAGATATCTTAGGCTGTTGTCTCTTGCTGTATATAGGAGGCCTCCCTGGTGTAGTTGCGTACTAGACCGCAGATCAATAGGTCCTGGGTTCGAATCTGGGGCTCAGGCACCTAATCTGGGGCATGTTTCATTCCTTCATCCTTCATCATGCCAGGAGGTTCCTTAGCCTATTTTAGCCTTTATACATATACAAAAGTGGCATAGAACACCAATATTTCTTGCTATCTATATTTCACATATTCCCTCACACAGCCTCATACTATCAGAGTAACAGTCTTGTTCTCTCCACCCCAAATACCTAAATGATAAGTGATAAGGTTTCCATAACTTGAATCGAATTCCTTAGAAAATATGAGAAAATATGTACATAGCAGGTTGATTCAACTATTGTTTAAGTCTGACTATTACTTAAATAATCCTGCTACTTATTTGGTGTATAATCCAGCTGTTTATCGTCACCAGGGTTTGGAAGAAAAGATGTTGTGGAGTACCTGCTGCAGTGTGGTGCCAGTGTACATGCCAGGGATGATGGTGGCTTGATCCCACTTCACAATGCCTGTAGCTTTGGACATGCAGAGGTAGTTCAGCTACTTCTTACAAAGGGTGCTGATGCTAACTCCCGTGACAACTGGAATTATACACCACTCCATGAGGCAGCCATCAAGGGCAAGATTGATGTCTGCATAGGTAAGATTTCACCTCTGTAACACCAAAAGCATATGATGAAGTTTTATACAAAGTAACCATGATAGTACATTACTATTCCGTATGTTTAAAAAATAAGGCCTTTTTATGGCCATGATCCAACCACTGCACTTGATCAGATCCTGAAATAATTGGTATGTGTACCAGTATGTTACATGGTTAATATACTGACACGTCAATGATTGCTATTATATTTAGTAATTCACTATAAAGTTTCTTTTTCTGGGATGTAGTACTTTTGCAACACGGTGCAGACCCTAACATCAGAAATACAGATGGCAAGACTGCTTTGGACCTAGCTGACCATTCTGCCAAAGCAGTTCTTACAGGTATGTAGGCATTTCCACTGACAGCCAATGGCATCCATCAATGTGGTGAAAAATATTTGTCCAGCTGGCCTTGTGGTTTAGTTGAGTTATTGGCATATGATTGTCAGTTTTGGGTAACTCGGACAGTTAATAACACCTTGAAATAAGGTATGTAAAAGGATAACTGGGTAACCCTTTGACACACCTAAAGGAATAATGATTTCACTGACCCTGGTATTTGATGTTGGACCCTGTCATTGGCGTCTCTGAACTTGCACTGCTTCATATGTAGGTGAATACAAGAAGGATGAGTTACTGGAGGCTGCTCGCAGTGGGAATGAGGACAAGTTGTCATCCTTGTTATCTCCACTCAATGTCAACTGCCACGCCAGCGATGGAAGGAAAGTAAGTCAACGGGGTAATGCATATTACACAACTCCCCAATGTGATTCCTGCACTCCTTGACCTGTATATTTTTCTATGCTAATATATGATCATAGGCTAACCTATATATCCAGTATATGTGCTAAATATAGCAGGATTTATGAATCATTTTACAGACCTAATGTACTTTCTAAGATTTCTTTGGAAGGAAAATGTCTCAACAAAATGACATTTCGGTTCATGTTGGCTGGAATTGCTCTCTGTTTTGTTTGACTGATGCATGTCATTCATTGCTGTAGTCGATTTCGTTACTTAACAAAGAAAATCTACCCAACGTTATTGACGGTTGTATCATGTGTTTACGGTTGTAGTCCACCCCACTTCACCTCGCCGCCGGCTACAACAGAACTCGTATTGTACAGTTGTTCCTGGAACATGGGTCGGATGTGCACGCTAAGGATAAGGGGTATGTATGCACCAATATTGCTCGGTGTATCCAGCTTACGAGTCACACCTGAGTATTTACCATTACTGACAAAACTGTGATTACCTAACATCGCTGCGGCCAAAAAGCAGGGATGTATGCACCCTAAATCATGTCAGATTGTATGTTGATGAAACGTTGACGACGATATATATTGGCAGAATCTGTACTGATCAACACCTGATTTATTGGTAGTACTTTTATTATCATGTAAGCGGGAAATTGAGATCGACACATGAAATAGCTGAGCTACACTTAACGTCATAGAGTCCCACGGCATGCCTTGCCCTGTGTGTTAACATAGGTACCTTAAAATACCAGTTGATCCTTCTATACGGGATGTGCTTGAGAAAAAACATCCATTGCTGAATATTGCACCATGAATGATTTTCCGGCTTCCCGGCTCTCTTTGTATTGGTTCATTACATGATGATGAACAGAAGCTATTACTTCTAATTTCAGAGGTCTTGTGCCTCTGCACAATGCTTGTTCCTATGGGCACTTTGAAGTCACAGAGTTATTGCTTAAGGTAAGTGAGAAATTTATATGTCACTCAACATTGTGCGAAACATGCGCGCATTTCATGTCGTCCACGGCCTACTTATGTATTAGCTGATTACCCATGACCCGGAATCGTCCTTTACTTCCACCATCCCCTTTCTCCCAGCGTGATCGACTTGTAGCATTTCACGAATTTCAGTAAATGATTTATTCCTCAGATAAATTTGGTCAAAGCTTATATTAATCTTATTGGCTCCCAATCCCATTTATTAAACAAGCTAAGCTCCAGATCAACAGGCGGTGGGTAAAAAAACCCAACCACCAGAATCTGGAGCAGTGCCCAAAATTGGTCTAAACACCTAACATTTCCATTGGTTCCAGCACGGGGCCAGCGTGAACGCCATGGACCTGTGGCAGTTCACGCCGCTGCACGAGGCTGCGTCCAAGAACCGCGTGGAGGTGTGCTACCTGCTGATAGCCCACGGCGCCGACCCCACCCTCGTCAACTGCCACTCCAAGAGCGCCATCGACGTGGCCCCGACCAGGGAGCTACAGGAGAGATTGCTCTGTAAGTGTGCGCTGTGCAGTCAGTTTAAGCTCTGTCCACCCCAGACGACACGATTTTACCTATAGGTCACACCTACGGGTCATGACCTATAGGAAATCTTACCGTCTGGACAGGCGCTGGGGCAAAGCCGATAGGATTTGTCGGGTGGAAGAGAACATGCTCTATTCGCTAGGTCAAACCTATAGGTCATAAAATCTCTGGCTAATCAGTGCATGTCTTTCTGTCACGTGATAGAAAAGTGCTCATGTGATTCGATAATAAGGACGAAAGCTAAGGGATAATCGCGAATAACCTATAGGACAGGCCTATAGGGAAAAGTTACGGGACTAAACATTTCGAAAAAGCGTTAAACTGCAATCCAATCAATTGCTAGAATTTGTTTTCATGTATTTATCTTTCGTATTGTTTGCTTTATTATCCAATTTAATGCGTAGCTCAGTCTTTATGATACCAGGCTGTCCAGTGATCCTTCTTTTCCTACTTTATCTTTATTTGCCTAATCGGGCGCATTTCCAAAGTGCCGTAAATTGATGTAAAAGTGTGCGTATCGCTTGTATGATTACAGAAGTCATTACTCAAACGAGTTTTATTTTTGCATCATGATATATCTTTAAAGCCAACAATGGCCTCTTTCAAGTTCTAATAACGAAAATACCGGTATAACTGAGCGTCTTGTAAACAAATTATTAAATAAAATGCTCATTAATATCAGCTTTTGTCATTCGTTTATCCAGTATGAACAGGAGTAATGTTGCTACATATGCTGTTTGAGTCATACCTTTTTCCTACTTTTGGCTTATATTTTCCTACTTTTGTCATACTTTTTCTATATTTTATCCCTTCCTTTGTCCTACTATTTCAAATGGGTGTGCTGGACAGCCCATGATAGTAGCCGAAAGCAATATATGACTGGACTAGAGAAGACAGTAGTGACAGGTCCGTGACGGGTGCGGAAGGACTAATGTAATCGACAAATGATGTGCCATCGCTGTGGGTTATATTTTGATGTCCCTTTCAGACGAGTACAAGGGCCACTGTTTGCTGGATGCAGCGAGGCAGGCCGATTTGACCAGACTGAAGAAATACCTCACCCCAGACATGGTCAACTTCAAACATCTCTACAACGGAGATACACCCTTGGTAAGCCTTGAAATTATTTGCTTATTTCAACATATATTTAAAAATATTATCTACGTAGGAGAACATTATTGACGTTTATGTTACGTAAACGCGATGGATCTTGCCTGAAATATTTCTCTGTTTTGCTCTTCATTTTTCTGGATGGAAGAAGTTGGTGGTGGCTGATATGTTTGTGTTGGTTTTTTCGGACAGCATTGCGCGGTAGGGTCTGCCTTCCCCAAGCGGAAGCAAGTGACGGAAGTGCTCATCAAGAAGGGGGCCAATCTGAACGACAAAAATAAAGAGTGAGTCTTTTAACTTTTAAAACAAATGTTTAGAACGATGAAGAAACTTCGCTTAGTTCTGAAAACAAAGAGAGCGCTGACAGTGAGTGGCCCAATAGCCACTCCCATTTTTTTGTTGAACAATGTCGTGGTTTATATGTTTATCAAATAAGCTGCTACAGTTTTTTTATTCTCTTTGTAGATCAAAGTAAGTGCTTTTCGCCGTAGAACGTCACATAAGTGTTTTAAGCTTTGATTGCTTATTAGTGTCATGGCACGATACATAAGCCTTACATAATGAAAGTAATTCCTAATCGAATCAACAACTTTGCATTCTCGCCATCTCACGCTGTCACGTTCTCGCCTCTATTTGTTCCATGCGAGATAGCGAGTGGCACAAATATGCCGCCATAGCTTTGAGCATTGATTAGATCTTTGTCATACCACGATATAGCCATACGGGCGGATAGTTTTGAACCCCAACCAAATCAAAGACTGGTGTCAATATTCTTACGTGGGTCTGTTTGATGACAATGACGCAGGTGACAATTTTTTTATCGCCAGGTTTCTGACGCCACTTCACGCGGCGGCGGACAAGTCACATTATGACGTCATGGATATCCTGTTGAGGCATGGTGCCAAGGTGAGAGGTCAAGTCAGCCACCCTGGCATGTAAAATCCCTGGCTACAGGCGGTCGGTTACACCATGTATGCGTATCTGGCATATCACACCTTGTTTATAGGTGAACTTACCATCTAATGCCAGTGTTCATGAAAACGAGAGAGTGGTGTACCGGTTAGCACATTACAGACCGCAGATCAATGGGTTCTGGATCCGAATCCCGGTCCGAGAGGCTACTTCGGGGTATGTTTTATCCGTCCATCGTCCCGGGATATTGATTTGCTCAGTTTAGCCCATGTGTACAGAAAATCTGCCCAGAACATCCAATTAATTTCATTTCATTTCACCCATGATTGCGGCGTGTGTTTACAGGTGTGCACAATAGTAGCCTATAACCCCCCATATTTGACGTTCACCCATGATGGCGGCGTATGCTTGCAGGGTGTACAATAGTAGCCTATAACCCCCATATTTGACGTTCACCCATGATGGCGGCGTGTGTTTGCAGGTGAACGCGCTAGACGGCTTGGGGCAGACGGCTCTCCACCGCGTGGCAAAGCAGGACAACGTCCAAGGTTGCCGCCTCCTGCTGCAGTACGGCGTCGATCCCAGCATCATCTCCCTCCAGGGCTGCCTGGCCGCTCAGCTGGCTCCGGAACACATACAGAAGCTGCTCAGAGGTAGCCTTATGGCTGAATCAAAGACTTATTGCTCACTGATCAGAGTCTCAATAGACCGACCCAGGCTGTCAATCATTCACTGGCGTCACTGTTGCTTTTTTATGCAATCATGTGGTGCAAACAGGTCTTCCACGGGCGTTAGGTCGGACAAACAAGTCAGACAAACAAAGCAGCATGTCACGATGTTGTCAGTTTCAGACATCTCACTTGTACCTACCATCACACATGATTGTCAATTTCATACTCACGACTAAAGAAAAAGAACTCGAAGTGTGGTATCTATTTCTTCATTTCAACTTCGACTTCTGCATTTGCTGAATAAATACAAAGCTCGCTTCTCTCGCATTGCAGATGACGTACCCACAGGGGGCTCTGATGTCGACATGCAACTGCTGGAGGCGGCCAAGGCCGGTGACCTTGAGTTGGTCAAGGTGAGCGTTCCATCTCCGACCGGCGAGGGTGGGTCGGTGGCGGGAGGACTTTAGCTTTGTGATGGTAATGATGAGCATGTGATGTAAATCAGTTGCACATTTCTTGCATTGGGGTGTCAAGATTTCGTGCATAATATATCACTAAAAGTGGTCACTATGACATCGTTCTTCTCCTTTTTGGTATCATATGGTCATGGTTCACATACTTCGTTCACATACAAGGACAAAACAAGTGGAATCTAAAGATAAAGCTATTTCAGGCGTTGGACTGCGATCTATTTGCGGACAGTCTAGTGGGCAGGTCTGATCCTGCTTGGCGCCAAAAGCGGAACGTCATTAAATCCAAAATGGCGCACATCTGAAAAAAACACAAACTCTACTGGTGCGAGAAACGCGTCACTTGTTTCAGGAGAGTGAACTTTAGCGAACTATAGTCAAACAAACTATGGTCACTGTAGTATAGTTTCCTCATTATTTCTCAGACGCAGTGCTCAATTATTGTGTCACATGGCTCCACTCTACTTTCCTTCTCCCATTGACGCGATATGACGAAAAGCGGTTAAAGGGTCCTGAATATACAACCAACTAATTGAATTTTGAATCTTGTGTCCACAGAAGCTGATTTCCGGCAACCAGCACGCCGTGAACTGCCGCGACCTGGACGGTCGCCACTCGACGCCCCTGCACTTCGCCGCGGGTTACAACAGGGTGGCTGTCGTCGAGTTCGTCCTCAAGCACGGTGCCGACGTGCACGCCAAGGACAAAGGGTCAGTGAGACGCTGCTCACGCGTTTTGTCGCGATCCCCAGCGAATCTGGCTATTGTTCCGCATTTAGATTTACCTGAAACCGACGGGAAACCGAAACCTTTTTGAAACCGGTTTCAACGGTTTGCCCACCAAAAGGCGAACGCATCGTTTCATTTGTTTACAGTTTCATCATGTGTTTAGGCAATGGCCATTTATGAAGTTGTGCCAGCATAAATATGCCGTCTGTTTCATTTTCTATCCGTGATTGGACCGACCATTAATAAATTGGTTTTATACCTTTGTCTCAAAGTCTTTATTTGCTTACCTTTTATGAATAACTATGGTCTGAGTGTTGATCGAACTCACTGATCCTCGGAACCGAAACCAGCTTTCTTGATAGTTTCACAGTTTTGATGAAATTGGTTTCGGTTCTTCTCGTGTCGAACAGTCGGTTTGGCGAACCGGTTTTGGTTTCATGTAAATCAAACACGCCCTTAACTTATATCATTGATTATCCGGGCTGATTTCGACAATATGTTTACCAAGATGGGAAAGAACACCAGTCAATCCAATCATGTCGGCCCGCAATAAATAACCTGCAAAATATGTCACTATCGCATGAAATGTCTTCCTAGATTCGCGCACCCTGCTGTACTCCTTGTAAATGAACCATATACTTCGGACTAGTGTTATAAAGAGTTCAAATTTTGAACAGCAGTGAATTGTGAAATGTGTTAATAACGGCTATGCGATATTTCTTACCGCAGTGGATTGGTAGTATTGTTATATGTGTGTGTCTCTGTCGTCTTCAGGGGGCTGGTGCCTCTTCACAACGCGTGCTCATACGGACATTACGAAGTTACGCAACTACTGATTGAAGTAAGTGAATCAAATGTTACGCTTGTGAAGATGTGGCTCCCTTTATTTGAAGAGAATGGTTGTCCAGATATAAAAGTGATGGAAACCCCACCTGCGTCTAGGGCCTTTGTATCAGTTCACATCATTGTCCTGGAGATTCCTTAGCCGTTTTTCCCGTATCTACACAAAGGTGGTCTAAGACTCCAATTGATACATCAATCCAGTGCTTTTATTTGTACCTCTCTCGCTGCCTGTATAATTATATAACTATGTCTGAAATTCGAGAATTGGTGCTGCAGTTAAGGATCTGAATTGTCCATTTGTTTTCTTGTGTGCAAGGTTCAAAACAAAGCCAAAAGATTTATTTATTTTATGTGCATGCATATAGGGTTGCCGCACTGACAATGCCGCCCATTGACAGCAAGTAATTATTGTAACTTTTCACCAGCATTATGAAATCACATATTGCTTCTGAATGGCCACAGCAGTTACATTCGTGTTGTGTCCGTGTGTTTGCAGCACGGAGCCTGTGTCAATGCCGCCGACCTCTGGAAGTTCACTCCTCTGCACGAGGCCGCCGCCAAAGGGAAATTTGAAATATGTAAATTATTGCTCAAGGTAAGTTTCTTAATATGTATACGGTAAGCTGGTGCAAGGGAACTCGATTCCTCTTGTGGCAGCACGTCTTAAAGGCTAGCTCACACCCTGCTCACCCCGGTCTTCCCCGGTCCTTCCCGGTCTATATACCGCGACAAACCGGGGCCATCTCACAAAGTTTTAGCGCAAAAAACAGTAGGCCACCATGTTACTGCGGTGCTACGGTTCATCTCGGTAGTTTTGAACAGTTCAAAACCACCGGGGCGACCTAAGGTTCAACAAAGTACATCCGGAATCACCCCGGATTGACTACGGATGGCTACGATTCCCCAGGGTTGTCCAAGGTTGTCCCCGGTTTAAACCGGGATAAACCGGGTCTATAAACCGGCACAGTGTGAGCTAGCCTTAAACTACTATTGTCTGGGATAAACCGTACTGTATTGCAAAGTTGTGGCTGCTTGAATCAGGTTGAAGTACTATGGGTGGAATGTACTAGTAAAAGTACATATTTGTAATATATTTTACTTTTCTGTAATACTTTGGCTTTTGTGCAATACTTAATTCAGCGATCTATGTGAATATGCAAAGTGTTTTATTCTTATCTCTTGAACAATATAATTCTTGTAACATCAAATAACTACATTTTAGTTCAGGTCTAAAAATATTTTAAGTGACAAGTTCAGTTGGATACCCCCCCTCCCCCCCCACCCCATACATATTGAGTATTACGTTTTATTTCTTGTAACATCAAATAACTTGTCAACTTTATTTCAGATCTAAAAATATTTTCAATTACAGTTTAGTTGTATACCGTATGAATTGTTTTTGTTATAAATATCGCTGCTTGTTTCTCATGATGTGGTTCGTCTTTTTCAGCACGGCGCCGACGCCAATAAGAAGAACAGAGACGGTCACACCCCGCTGGACTTAGTGAAGGAGGGAGACCAAGATGTGGCTGATCTATTGAGGGGTGAGTGGGTGGGGAGGGGGGTGGTGGTGAGTGGGGTGGGAGTGACATCCCGCTGGACTCCGTAAAGGAGGGAGACAGGATGTGGCTGATCTCTTGAGGGGTGAGTGGGTGGGGGAGGGGCTTGGCGCACACGATTGAGCTTAATGTTAATGCCCGACCCTTTTAAGATGATTATTATGAGAGTTGATATAGCAGCAAATGGGCCATTCCCCATTGTGGGGGTCTGTGAAAGGCAAGGTGAACCTACAATCCGAAGCCTCTTCACCTCTTTGAGATATGAAGAACCTAGCGTATTTCGCCACCCGAGGGACTTTCCATCACTTTTCCATGTTGTCCTATAACACGAATTTATGCTTGTATTGTCGCCCTGTAGGTGATGCTGCTATACTAGAAGCTGCGAAGAAGGGAAATTTAGCGCGAGTTCAAAGACTTATTACCACAGACAACATCAACTGCCGAGACACTCAGGGTCGAAACTCCACGCCGCTTCACCTTGCGGGTGAGTGCCACACCTCGGTGGATGTGATTAATTGATTAATTCATTCATTAATTACATGCTAAGTTCATTCATCAAGTATTTGACGCTGTAAAAGCTTTATGGTCTCTGGAGCATATTTTAACTCGTTGGTTTTATATAGTTACACAATTCTGGTTGTCATAATAACGTTATAATAATGATTAATTCATTCATCAAGTATCTAACGCTGTAGATTATATGTTGGTGGTTTTTAATCTCTTTAATGAGATACATATCAATGTAATTTTATGAATAGTGCGTTGACAAAGTTGTTGGTTTTATGTATTGGAAAAATTTATGTTTTGGTTGTAATAATAATGAAATAATAATGATAAAAACGGGTTTAAATTCCTTGTAGCGGACAACAATAACGTGTTTACACCCATTGTGTGGGCGGTATGACAACGTGTTTTGCCCCTAACTTTTAGTCTATTATATTAACGTGTTGCATCCGTTGTAGCACACTAATGACGTGTTCTACCTTTGTGGATGGCTACAATGCGTGTTTTATCGGTTGTAGCAGACCATAATGACGTGTTTTACCCTTTGTGGCTGGCTACAATGCGTGTTTCCTCCCCTGTAGCTGGCTACAACAACGTGGAGGTGTGCGAACAGCTGCTGGAGAACGGAGCCGACGTGAACGCTCAGGACAAGGGCGGCCTCATCCCGCTCCACAACGCCTCGTCCTATGGCGTGAGTCCCTACACCACTAATAATAATAATAATAATAATATAAATAATATTCATAATATAGAAATAATAATAAAATAATATCCGCATTTATAAACAAGAACAAATAAATAATAAAATAAAATAATATTAATAATCATATCTTATTGAATATACCATTATATCTCGCTACGTGCTATGTCCCTTGTCTTCACGTACGACGGCACGTGGATCGGTGGTTCGATCCCCGCTCTGGCCATGTATGTTTGGTCACAGGATTAAGATTCCATGTCCTCTTTCCCAAAGAGTAGGGGCTTCCCACGGGGACATGGCGCTACTCTCCCTTCCCCCTTCTCCCATTTACGCGATATGAATTGGTTAAAGCGTCCTGTATAGACAACCAACCAACCACCTCCCATTGTTCTCTGAATTTCTATGTTTTGCTCCTTTTTTTTTGTTCTCTGTGACTGCCATCTGTACTCCGTGTACGAATAAAGATATATAAATATACCACCAACCACCACGCGCTCTCTCCCTGTGTTTCAGCACGTGGACATAGCGGCCCTGCTGATCAAGTTCAACACGTGCGTCAACGCCGTCGACAAGTGGGGCTTCACACCGCTACACGAGGCCGCTCAGAAGGGGCGCACGCAGCTCTGTGCCCTGCTGGTAAGTCACCCTCACCGTCTACCTTACCCTTTCACGTGGGCTGCATATGGTAAGCAGGTCACAGGGCTTAAGCCTTGGCGCTTGCACAGATATGTGGTGATCTATTATCCCATTGGAATTATAGTTTTACCGCATAAAGCACGGTGAAAACCGTCTGGCAAATCGATATGCTTCTTATGTGGCCAGTTTAATTTGACAGTACAGTCGCTTGGTGGCGCTGTGGAACGGTGTGTCACGCAAAATACCATTGTGACGTAACGGAGTTGGATATCTCGTATTATACGATCTCTGGGAGGATGAGTGGCTGCTCAAGAGGTCGTGGGTTCGAGCCCAAGCACCGTATACATGTTGGGCATGTTTCGTCCAACCTCAGTTCATTGAAGTTTCTTGCCTCAATAAACACAGAGCTGGCCTAAAATACACATTGCGTTTCATTCCATGTACACAAGGTGACCTAAACATCAACATTTCAGTTCATTTAAATGCACGCAGAAGTGGCCAAGGGTACTAACCTGAACTTTTTGGTTCCCCTCCCCTGTGTGATATAGTTGGCCCATGGCGCCGACCCTACAATGAAGAACCAAGAGGGACAGACCGCCATCGACTTGGCCACGGTAAGAAACTACTGACTTACTACTGACGATTCCCGGACGCGGGCAATATGTTTAAATAAAAGTCCATGGTGCGACATCGACATCAGGTGTAAGTTTGGCTATTGTTCCTCAAACTATTCAATATTCTGGAACTTTGTATTTGTACCTCTATCATAACATTCCCCCCAAAAAAAGGTCCGTGTATATGATCCGTTGCCGATTTGGCCTAAATACGCAGGGGAATCGGGGAATTCCGTGTGTTTGACGTCACTCATGATAATTTTCTGGTGAATCCCCATGTAAAACTGGCTCCGGCAACTATCTTCGGAACTTATTTCATCCGTCATCGTCCCGGAAGATTTCCTTGGCCCGGCTTAAGATTTAACTTTTATATCTAAAACTGGCTCGAGCAACCATCTTCTCGGAACATATTCCATCTACTCATCCTTCACCGTCCAGGAAAATTCCTTGGCCCAGCTTAAGTTTTAACCTTTATTTGTAAAACTGGCTCCAGCAACCATCTTCTCGGAACATATTTCATCCATTCATTCCTCATCGTCTCGGAAGATTTTCTTGGCCCGGCTTATGTTTTAACCTTTATATGTAAAACTGGCTCGGGCAACCATCTTGTCGGAACATATTTCTTCTACTCATCCTTCACCGCCCAGGGAAATTCCTTGGCCCAGCTAAAGTTTTAACCTTTATATGTAAAACTGGCTCCGGCAACCATCTTCTCGGAACATATTTCATCTAC
The DNA here is from genome assembly GCA_964019135.1 of Arenicola marina. NCBI lineage: Eukaryota > Metazoa > Annelida > Polychaeta > Arenicolidae > Arenicola > Arenicola marina. The sequence goes on from OZ025262.1 coordinate 17,289,481, forward strand.
TCATCCTTCACCGTCCAGGAAAATTCCTTGGCCCAGCTTAAGTTTTAACCTTTATATGTAAAACTGGCTCGGGCAACCATCTTCTCGGAACACATTTCATCCATTCATCCTTCACCGTCCAGGGAGGTTGCTTGTCCCAGTTTAGGTTTAACACTTGTGTGCACAAAAGTGGCCTAAAACACGCCATTCCTTGCAGGCTGACGACGTGCGCGCGCTACTCCAGGACGCCATGCCGCAGCTCCTGGCCCGCCAGCCCGCCAGCAGCAAGGCGCTGGTGCTGCCACCTAGCCTCAGTCCCAGCCCACTCGTGATCCCCGCAGCGGCAGTCGGGTAAGACGCTGACGATAAGCTGCATGTCAGGTCTTTTCTCACTACCAGGGCCGCTTGATTTTACAGCGGAAACCGGCCCGGTAACTCAGTGGGTTAGAGCGCTCGCCTTGAGTGCTCTGGCCACCTGAGAGCCTAACGGCACGTGGGTCGGTGGTTCGCGCCCCGCTGTGGCCATGTCTGTGTAGTCGCAGGATAAATATGCCAAGTCATTCTTCGCAAAGTGTAGGGGGTTACCCCCGGGGACATGGCTGCGCCCTTCCCTTCCCTGTCCCATTGACGCGATGTGACCAAAATTGGTTAAAGCGTCCTGAATATACAACCAACCATTTTACAGCGGCGAGAGATCGTAATTTGTAACTTTCAGCCTTGACTGGTCAATAGTTACTCTGTATAATCTCAAAGGAGGAATATCTTTGCCCATTGTCCATTTGCTTGGCTGCATTCCGTCACTGACCAAAAGGTCGTATAACAGAGTAACAGAGTCTTGTAATCGCCAGGTCCTATGTCTCATAGAGCATTGTGTGTGTATTTCAAACCGCTTGGCGTACAAGACAAATATGTTTGGAGTATATGTAGATATATATATATATATAGCTTCGCCTTTTTAATTTTCCCGGATTCCCAGCTTCCTAAAGTCTGACCTCCCCCCGGCGGGTGCCGCTAGCAACAGCGCCAGCACCAGCGCCACCACCGCTAACACCACCTCCGCCGCCGCCACCACCTCCACCGCAACCGCCGCCACCGCCACCCCTGGCGCCGTGGGCGGGGTCGGCATCAGCCAATCAGGCGACGGCTGCATCGACAAGGCGGCCAATGAGAGCGGGCCGGAGATGGGGGTCGGGGAGGCGCTGAGCGTGTGTCAGTTCCTGGAGCAGGTGGGCCTGGGGCAGCTGAGGGACATCTTCGAGAAGGAGCAGATCAGCATCGACATCCTTGTGGAGATGGGGCACGAGGAGCTCAAGGACATCGGGATCAACGCATACGGACACCGACACAAGATCCTGAAGGGAGTCGAGAAACTCGTCACCACGCATGGTATGATGGGTCCACTTTTTTTTTACTAATTGTGCTTTGTTTATATTTGGTCTTTTTGACAATTTATTTTTGTGAAAATATAATTTGTGTGACATTTTGTGACAAACATTTTTTTTTTCATTTAAGTTTGTGAAAATGTAATTTTGCGAAAAAGTATCTTGTGAAAAATGTATTTTTTTGACAATTTAATTTTTTTTTAAATATAAAATCAAAATTAAATCTTATTTTCTAATATTACATGATAGCAAACTACGTATCATATTTATATTATTTCATTACTTCATGTGTTATAACGTCCCTTTGTATACTGGAACCATTATTGGTTATGAACCTCTCTATCTCTATTGGTATGCGGGCTGAGCACAGATCAACAGGTTTCATCCAACTCCATGTCCTCGCCTCAGGAGATTTATTGGCCCAGTTTATCCTTTATTATTCAAAGTGACTGAAAACAACGATCTTTTATTTCATCTCAACACACGGCATCTGTATGTGCGTAATTGGGGCCAAAATATTTATCTATGTTCACTCATTCCCTAATGGCGCTGTTTTAGGCGGACAAATCTTCAGTCCGCAATCGGGACAGGGGACGATTCTCAGCGACTTGGCCCTGGACGACCCAGAGTACATATCAGTGGATGAACAGGTAACTGTCTCCACCCTAACTCATACCTCCCCATGAATCACGGCCGTGGGACGGCAGACTTGGTCCAAGTTGACCTTCCCGTGTCTGTGTGGTCGCAGGATAAAGATCCCATGTGATTCTTCGCAAAGAGTAGGGGGTTACCCCCGGGGACATGGCTCCACTCTCCCTTCCTTCTCCTATTGACGCGATACATGTATGACCGAAAGTGGTTAAAGCGTCCTGAATATACAACCAACCAACCAAGTTGGCCTATAGTTGGCATACCACTGGCCTAAGCCATCGATATGACTTCATTCCTGACTGGTTGAATTCTTCACATTTATTTATTTATTTATTTATTTATTTATTTATTTATACGATTCTCGTTGAGATTTATTAATTAAAATGTTATGTGCTTGTTCTGTGGACGATGTAACACCCAATTATGGCCTACCTTCTCCCGTTGACCCATGGAGGCAGACGTTGTACCCGTTACGCTTGAACGATTTCTTGGCCAGATGACGCCACTGCTCCATGTTTCTGAGGCGTTCGGCACCGAAATAAATATATTAACTCCTACTTATTTTCTTCCATTCCCAGATGCAGAGCACAGTACGAGAACACAAGGATAGCGCAGGCGGCAACTTTGACCGCTATAATATACTAAAGGTACGACGGTCATTGATTCAGCATGTTAGTTTCCTTAAAACAGGCTACAAAGTAGTCCGAGACATGTCAATGATGTCACGCCTCTTTAACCCTTTCAAGTGAGGTCGGCGATTTATCCAGCACTACTTGCAAGTTTCATCATTTTGGGTATGCGTTAGTAAGAATATTTATATATTATATTATATAGCGGTACGAGGTGAACTGACAGCAGGTCGCGCACTCGGCTATTGTCGAGTCTGCTACAAACCAATCAACCATGGATATTGCTTTTAATATACTAGATCATTGTCAGGGTTACTTGTTTCGTGACCATGGTAATTGTTGCGGGTCCATGGTAACTTATTGCGTGTCCATGGTAAATTGTTGTGTGTCCGTGGTAATTTGTTTCGTGTCCATGGTAACTTTTCATTGTGATCCCGCCCGCTCCACCCACCGCCCACCCTAGATCCAGAAGATCCGGAACAAGCGGCTCTGGGATCGCTTCTGGCACCGGCGGAAGGAAGTGGCGGACGAGAATCACGGCCTGGAGAACGAGAGGTTGTTGTTCCACGGCTCGCCGTTCGTCCAGGCCATCGTCCAGAAGGGATTCGACGAGAGACACGCCTACATCGGCGGCATGTTCGGCGCCGGTAGGTGGCGGGGTGCTCTGCTGCGCCAAGGCGGGGATGGTGGGAGGGATTTTTTTATTTTTTTATTTTATTTTTTTGGTGGGATTTTTTTTTTTTTTTTTTTTCATTTATTTATTTATTTATTTATGTTACCGATAGCGAATGCACAATAGGACCCGGGGCTGTCAATCATTCTCTGACGTCACGTGCGTTATGTCGGGCAAACAAGTCGCACAAACAAAGCAGCATGTCACTTTCATGTCAGCTTTAGAGATGAGTACTGCTCACTTGTACCTACCATCAGCTACGATTGTCAATTTCATACCCACGTGTAAGGTAAAAGCGTGGGCGGGGCATAGTGTCGGATCCTAGATCGGTCTATTCAACGGCCACCTAAGGAATGCAGGTTGGGGGTCGGAGGGGTGGCGGTGAAGTGTGTTGAACAAATATTTGTGGGATTTATTTATTTTTTGTGAGGGGGGGGGGTGGGGGCGCTGTCGTCGTTTGGCTGTACATGAATTAGTTATGTCAACGGATTATCTCACGATGGGTGGTCTAATGTAAAGGATCTAGATATGAATGGTCTACTTCGTCGAATCGTCTAATAGACAGATCACTGTAGCTTGTATCCAATCGTGTGGTTAAAAAATGTCTACCATCAGCTAGGATTGTCACTTTCATACTCAAGCGTGGGCGGGGCTTAGTGTCGGCGAATGGATCAGTTCTATTGCCGTTGGTGCTTACCCAAAGTAGATCTTTTGCATTATTAACCCGAGAGGCGATGGTCATCCCTGCCAACGCGTATCCGCCTTTTATAGTTCTTACGTATATTAATTTACCGTAGTAATACAGTTTACATTTCAGACCGGAATTTCTTGTGTACCTTTTTAAGAACAATGTTTTGATGTCCTTCAATAGGAATCTACTTCGCTGAGAATTCCTCCAAGAGCAACCAATACGTGTACGGGATCGGAGGTGGCACGGGATGTCCGCTCCATAAGGACAAGTCCTGCTACTTGTGTCACAGGTAAACACAACAGCCAGACCTTCAAGCTGCTGGGAAACGGCGCCCACTCACCTTACATATCCATATCCTCTATGCTGATGTTGAGACTGTACCAGCTACTATTCCCACTAAACAAGTATTTCTGAATTGATTAAACTCCAAGCTTGACATAATAACTATTCAAGATGTCGCAGCACTTGTATATCATGCAATGAAAATTCGAAATTCCATCATTTGTCCAGTCTGATCGAATGTACACGTATTCTGTACTATGGGCCTATGGCCTGATTAGTGCGAAGTAGAGCTTCTCTTTTACAAGTTTATGAATGCAATATAGGGCCTTCCATGTACTGCATTCGCGAAATCTAGCATCTTATGATAATGTCAGTCTCGCTATTAAAATCATCAATTGCACTTGAACATTCCGCATCCATGTCTTAGTTACTTTGTGATCATAACATATTACTTTTATCGCGTTTGTTTGAATAATGTGTTAGCATTTGTGGTGTTTTTTATGTAAACATAATAATGCTATTATTATAAAGCTTTTTCTCCTCGCTCGCCGCCTCAGACACTTGATCTTGTGCCGCGTCACGCTCGGCAAGTCCTTCCTGCAGTTCAGCGCCATGAAGATGGCGCATGCGCCGCCGGGCCACCACTCCGTGATTGGTCGGCCCAGCACGGGCGGCCTCACCTTCGCCGAGTACGTCGTCTACCGCGGTGAACAGGTCAGTGCCACCTGGGGCTTGTCCTCCCTTATTATCGCTCATTCGGTCGCCACGTGGTCACCTCCTGAGCCGTAAAATAAAGAGAACTGTCTGGCATCTGTGACTGGCTGTGACTTTGTAATTGTATATACGCGTTAGCGGTACCTGCTGTTATGATAACAGATGAAGTATCTTGATGCAGCTTTCGCCATACTCACCAAAAAAATAATTTGTGATTCGATTTTTCCCCTTTCCTGTTGCAGGCCTTCCCGGAGTATCTCATCACGTATCAGATCCTGAAGCCACGAGAGGAAGTGGCTAGCCCTGCGCTGAGGAAATCCTGAAGGCCGCCAGACGTAGGCCAGCCCCCTACCCCCGCATCTCCTCCCATCGCCTCGCCGATCTCATCCATTTCATCATTCTCTCATTCTGCGCGTCATCAGCGTCTCTGTCACGTGACGCGGCTCTTATCTGCGATTGGCTCCAGTGATCCGCCTCCGCCTTGACTGTCGCCTTGTGCGCGTGCGTGGAAGATTATGCAAATTATACAAGTCAGCTGGATGCGGTGCGTTAATATATATATATATATGTATAAATAATATGTATGTGATGGTGTAGGAGTGAGTGAGTGTGTGTGTGGATACGTGCCACGGAGCTGGGCGATAACGCATCTAAACCAAACATGTGCTGCGGTGTAACGTGCATATGTCTTCATGTCGTATTTACCCTGTATATATCCGAGATAAATATCACTCTTCTACGAAGGCGGAGGATGCCTGCAGGGCCTCGTTGTGTGAATTTTCAAAGGCTTTACCGCATTTATCTTAAATTTTAAAAACAAATGCCAATTTTATTTCGGACATATGAATCACATTTTATTCACATTGCGGTTGGCGTAAGAACTGAGTTAAATAGCAATACAATCTTATTGTCAGCTCCATTGAGGAGAAGTGAGGATTTATTTCTGCATAAAACGTTTTTTTGTTTATCGTCACTGCGAAAGTAAAATGCAAAAAGCAAAGAGCTCGATCTGTAAGGGGTATCAATTAATATTGAAAATTGACTGAGTTTCTATTGTATTTTGAAATGAAAATTGTGCCTCCATTCGCGATAAAGCCGATTGACGTTCTCATTAAGATCATGCTTCATTAGGTAATACATTGTAAAATAACTATGTTAGGTGTGTAACTGATAAACTTTCGATCGAACCCAAGACGTCATTGATATGATATTAAAGGCGTACAAGTTGACGGAGTGAAAGCTATTTTATTGAAATATGATCAACTGGAGTTGGTGTTTTATACGGAACGTCCTTGAGAAAAGGCTAAATTCTAAGCTCACAATCGAAGCTGGGGTCACGTGGTTCATGATCCCATCGTATTCCCACGTGGTTATCAAGGTTTTATGTGGTTATTCCACTCATCAGTGCGGTGCCCATCCGAGACTTAGTCGTGGTTTTACCAGATCATGTTTATCGTTGGATCGGTCTCCACGGACGATATATTTATTACGAAAAGGCAATATAAAATATTGTATGCGTATTTGTCAGTTACCCAAATTCCTTATCGGTTTATTACTTATCTCGCAGGGTTAGGAACAAACACTGTAAAGTATGTCAGGGGGAGTGTCGTGTGCAACTGATTGCTGGATTTGTTCCCTTTTTCTTTTCTGTTGCTTACACATTCTTGTATCTTTTTTCCTTTACTACTGTAGTTTGTGTGCCGCAACATAGCTCTCATTTTTCTCATTCGCTTTTTCTGAAAATGTTATACTTTCGGTTGTATGGCTGTTTGCTGTATAGAATAGCTGTATAGCCTTCCGTGTATTGTTTAGTTTTACGTTCTACGAGAATCAATTTATTTGTGCACCTAATTCTGCATGATAAATTATTGATTTCCTTTTGAGTTAGCCACACGGAGTTATACCGTTTTATATAATCTGAAGGGGTTGGTACACTGCATAGGGTCCATTTGTCGTTATTTATCCGTTGTTAGACATCTTCGGAAATCAGATTCAAAATGTATGATAAATAAAAGAATCGAACAGTAAATACACATTGGGAATGGGATCATGCAATTGAGTCGCTCCTAGTCTACTATCGATTTTCGGTCCAACCAACCACTGTTTTTCTGTTGTTTGTTTTACAGCAGTTACTTTTTTAACCGTAAGAAAGATGACTGAATGCACTGTGCTTTCAATATCTTTTGTAAATTGACGCTACAGTAAACTGTGGATGTATGTTGTTGGGTTCTGTATCCTGCTGAAAATAGAACACTGATGCGGTTGGAATAAAGTTGCGAATAAATATGCTGACTGTTTTGTTGTCTTTTGCCGGACGTTGGGAGAGGACTTCATGGGGTCGGGGTTGAGGACGAAAGTATGCGGCCTTCGTCCTGACACGTGTATCCTGTATATGTTGTTTATTTCGTTCGCTGATCGTATGTTAGGAGTAAGCTGGTGGGACAGGGTAAACAGGGTGTGTCCCACCAGCTTCGAAATTATATTACGGACTTCACTTCATACCGTAGTGCCTAGGGGCCGGCCCGGTAGGTCAGTGGGTTAGAGCGCTCGCCTCGAGTGCTCTGGTCACCTGAGAGCCTAACGGCACGTGGATCGATGGTTCGAGCCCCGCTGTGGCAATGTATGTGTTACCCTCGGAGACATGGCTCCACTCTCCCTTCCTTCTCTCATTGACGCGATATGGCCAAAGTGGTTCAAGCGTCCTGAATATAAAACGAACCAACCGTAGTACTTTCCTTACCTTATGCCCCCCACATGGGTCCGCCACGCGATACAATTTTGCACTAACTTGCGAAAGTTCTATCTTAGTGAAAAACGTCTCGATTTGCAAATTTAGCAATGTTGTTTCAAGCCACTTTTGTGCACAAGACAAATCACACAAACGACACTTTTCGATTTGCTTTATTTAGTCTAGAACTGTACAAATTTGCTGTATATAGATCTAATTTATAAACGTGTATTTAATCTTATTTGTAAAATAACAGAACAGAGGAAAATATGTATATATAAATACCAATACCACAAAGAAATATTGATATAGTTTCTGAATTTTACAAAATATCTTCAATATGTATATATAATACTACATTTATGAATCACATTCCTGCACCATGTCCGTCTGTACTAGCTCGGGGAATGTTTGTGTACAATACTTCAATTATCTCACTTGACAGAATCCAACATTAAAATTTAAAATATGTCAATATCAACACTATGGAGCTAATATGGAACAAATATATCACTCAGACAATTTTTATGAAAATAAAAATATATATATAAAAAAAATGGCATGTATTCCGACGAAATATGTAAAGAAAACCATGTTCTATTCATATGCCAATTGTTTAACGACCAAATAGAGGAACTCTATAGAGGAACCTATCTAACTCAGAGGATCCCGTTCTCAACAATTTATTTCCGTCATGCAATCAAAGAAGTAAAATAACATACGCAGTTTAGCCATCTTTCTCCATCTGGCGATGAAGCGTTATACTGAGCACTACCAACCCAGAGTGATCAGTCATCGTTAGCACAAGGCGTAATCCCCCAATGTACATTATGTTTAAGAAAGTTTGTACATACCTGGGGCCGCTGGCCTTATAGTATCCAATAAACAAAATTGTTCCGCATGTATTCATGCTATATTGGATTATATAGGGAATTTGTAGCACACTAATTTGATTCTAACGTCTGTCAGACCGCTGGCGTCGCTAGGTTTTGGTCGTGTTCGGACTATAGTACCCACCAGTCATTGCGTTTATGAAGTGCTATGAGGATTATGTGCGCGGTACAGGATAAGTATTCAGCTCCGTTAAATGTGAAGGCAGCAGTGAACCATCTTTGTTCGTAAGACACATAATGCATCAGATTAGACACCGGGCACTTTGTGCATCAATACCAGGCCGTCGAAACTACAGGAAGATGTTGTTCATTTCAATGACAGTTCAAAAGTCACGTACAATTCCTCTTTACAGACACTTGATATACATCATTTCGCCTCTATCGCATCAATTATCATATAACATTGCTATGCCGATTATTAATTTGTGCGTATTATTGTTATTTTGTTATTTTTTTTTCCATTTTGTTATTTTTTGTTCGGACATTGATGCATGGTGCTTTTCGTAAACCATTTTACGATGACGATACCATTCATATTAATACCAGGTTTTTACACAAATCTTCAGCGAAGTAACGGTGCACGTCGACAGCCATGGACGACTCGCCCTTAGCGCTTTAGAGCCGCTTTTTCTTCCAGTCGTCAAGAGCCGTGAGGGCGGCCAGCCGACCAGGGGCCCCCATCACACCGCCGCCTGGCGGGGAGGAGATTAAAATGACAGTGAACAAGTGAAGCCATACTTGAAGTGTATCAATAAGGGCCGTAAGTGCCATCAATAAGGGCCCTAAGTGACATCACAGACAGCGCGCGCTCACCTCCAACGAATCCGGTTTTGGGTACATGACACTTCACCGCCCCATATACAAAGCACGGGGAGCTCTTTGTAATGGCGCTAAAACGAAGACACCCAGCGTCTTTTGATTCACAACTAGTAGGAGTATGAAGATACATCCCCAAACATTTACACCATATGGCTTTCAACTATAACCGTGCATTCATATCTAAAACATCAGTGAGTCCAGTTTGAGGCCCCCCATAGTAAAGTATAGGGACCCGCTGACTCGTTGTACCCAGCATGGTTGTTTTTAGAGGTGAGCGCGCGATGTCTGCGACGTCACGTACGGACCATACTATTTTACATCTATTTCCAGAATGAGCTTTTCATAAGTCTTATTGGATTATGGTTAGATTGTTTGTAGCGATGACTCACCGCAAAGCGTTTCATGGCAGAACATCATAGCGTACGTCACACAGTGGCTAAAACATTCAATCACTAAAATATAATTAGCGCCACCTAATAAACGATAAAAAATCAAAAGGCAATGCCTTATATACGTTTTTGGGTAGATTATTTGTAAATGAAATCCGTGTTTTAGTTCGGGTGGTCATCACTCACCGGGGTGCGCGCCGCTACCACAGAGATACAGCCCACCCACGGGCGTCCGGTAGTCGCTCGTAGCGGCCAAAGGGCGACTGAAGTACAGCTGGTGCAGCGACATGGCGCCGTGAAAGATGTTCTGGAGACATGTGACACACAGATAGAGATGAAACAACCCATTACCGTTTTAATTCTCACATCGTTTTGAAAATTGACACGCATTCGTGGGATATGTGATGCGTAAAAATAAGAGCAATTGACATTTTTGCACTCCTCTACCATTTTGCATTTTCTTTCCCGCCAAGCGCATTAAAAAAACCTAATCAGTGGCGTTATAATTGCTGGCAGAAAGGGTGTGCCGGGGCATAAGAAGACGTGGCATACTTCTATAGGGGGGCATACTTAATATGTAATTACATAGGGGGCATACTTAATATGTAATTACATAGGGGGCATACATAATATGTAATTACATAGGGGGCATACATAATATGTAAATACATAGGGGGCATACTTAATATGTAAATACATAGGGGGCATACTTAATATGTAATTACATAGGGGGCATACATAATATGTAAATACATAGGGGGCATACTTAATATGTAAATACATAGGGGGCATACATAATATGTAATTACATAGGGGGCATACATAATATGTAAATACATAGGGGGCATACTTAATATGTAAATACATAGGGGGCATACTTAATATGTAATTACATAGGGGGCATACTTAATATGTAATTACATAGGGGGCATACATAATATGTAAATACATAGGGGGCATACTTAATATGTAATTACATAGGGGGCATACATAATATGTAAATACATAGGGGGCATACTTAATATGTAAATACATAGGGGGCATACATAATATGTAATTACATAGGGGGCATACATAATATGTAAATACATAGGGGGCATACTTAATATGTAAATACATAGGGGGCATGCTTAATATGTAAATACATAGGGGGCATACTTAATATGTAATTACATAGGGGCATACATAATATGTAATTACATAGGGGGCATACATAATATGTAAATACATAGGGGGCATACTTAATATGTAATTACATAGGGGGCATACATAATATGTAAATACATAGGGGGCATACTTAATATGTAATTACATAGGGGGCATACTTAATATGTAAATACATAGGGGGCATACTTAATATGTAATTACATAGGGGGCATACATAATATGTAATTACATAGGGGGCATACATAATATGTAAATACATAGGGGGCATACATAATTCGTAATTACATAGGGGGCATACATAATATGTAAATACATAGGGGGCATACTTAATATGTAAATACATAGGGGGCATACTTAATATGTAATTACATAGGGGGCATACATAATATGTAAATACATAGGGGGCATACCTAATATGTAAATACATAGGGGGCATACATAATATGTAATTACATAGGGGGCATACATAATATGTAAATACATAGGGGGCATACTTAATATGTAAATACATAGGGGGCATACTTAATATGTAATTACATAGGGGGCATACATAATATGTAAATACATAGGGGGCATACTTAATATGTAAATACATAGGGGGCATACATAATATGTAATTACATAGGGGGCATACATAATATGTAAATACATAGGGGGCATACTTAATATGTAAATACATAGGGGGCATACTTAATATGTAATTACATAGGGGGCATACTTAATATGTAATTACATAGGGGGCATACATAATATGTAAATACATAGGGGGCATACTTAATATGTAATTACATAGGGGGCATACTTAATATGTAAATACATAGGGGGCATACTTAATATGTAATTACATAGGGGGCATACATAATATGTAATTACATAGGGGGCATACATAATATGTAAATACATAGGGGGCATACTTAATATGTAATTACATAGGGGGCATACTTAATATGTAAATACATAGGGAGCATACTTAATATGTAATTACATAGGGGGCATACTTAATATGTAATTACATAGGGGGCATACATAATATGTAAATACATAGGGGGCATACTTAATATGTAATTACATAGGGGGCCTACTTAAAAAAATTAATTTTTAATTTTAATTTCTGGCAGAAAGGGTGTGCCGGGGGGGGGGGGGGGCGGGGGCATAAGAACAGATTTTGCAGCTTAAGATAGCTAGAGAGTCGTTCTTACCCCTCCAGTGAGGCCAAATACTCTCTCTAGATCGGGTGGCGTCAGGATATCTCGACCGATGACGCTGGCCTTGAACCCAGGGGCATAGCGCTCAATGTCGTCAAACACTGAAAAACATGTCAAACCAATGCCAAGTCAGCCGACATACTCGTGAGAAATATTTAACCGCATGACGCAGAAAACTATAGTAAGTAAATAAGTAAATCGATAAGGCAGGAGCGCAAGACAACATACGGAACTACGGCTAATTAATTACACCGTGCATAATTAATAGTTCGATTGTGTTTTACTGAATAGAACCCGCGGCAGTCAAAGTACCAAATATAAGCATGCGTGGAATGAATCAAGGGTTCGTCTTTTAAATGATAAAACATCCAATAAATCCCCCATATAAATAACTAGTGCCTGAGCCAAGGAACCAAGTAACTTACACGTGAATCGCAGAATTTAACATAAAACATTTGCTGGCCACGACTATCTATAGGAATCAATACATCTATCCCACTCACCACAGTCCGCATACTCGTTCTTTTTCTCTTCCGTCCATTCCTGCCCTCCAGCCAATGTGTACGGAGTGAACTGGGTGAAGAGTTGCACCACGTGACAGCCAGGGGGCGCCACCGACGGGTCGAGGCTTGACGGTATCGTCATCTCAATAACAGGTCTGAAGATATATCCAGCGTTGTCAAGTTGGTTTATACGTACTGAATGAACTACAAGGAGAGCTTACTTTGAGTTATTTTGTATCCATTATCTAACAACATTTTTCATCTGTTATTCGAAACTTGATAAAGTGGATATACAAGCACAAATATTGTGTACTAATTTGTGAATTAAGAGATTATCGAACAGAGTGATGTACATGTAGGCACATGTATCCATCTATTAAAAGTAACTTAGTTATTGGCCTGATGACAAAGCGTATCTCGTATAAATATCTACGTAAATTACGTTAACTCAGTACACAAAGCCAGTTAAAGTTACTCATACAGCAATAATTTCCCTGGGAAACGCTTAAATTGTTATGGATGCAAATAATGTATTTAGCACATTTATTTTACGCAATAAATGGCAGGGTATGTTGTGAAGTTTTTTGTTGTTATAGTGGTACATCTTGTGTGGGAAAGTGTGGTTGTCTTCTGCACTACGTCGTAGTTATGCTTGTTTAAAATGTTATCACGCATCTATTTCGTATATTCACACAGTCAGATAATGTGTCCCAAGATATTTCTCTAACACATCTTGAAAATCATAACATATGTGCACAATTACTTTAAACAGAACACCTTCTCCAGGAAGAAGAAGACAAAACAAGATAAACGTGACCACTGCGTGCTCAAGGACAAGACAAGACAAGACAAACATGACCATTGCGTGCTCAAGAACAAGACAAAACAAGACAAACATGACCATTGCGTGCTCAAGAACAAGACAAGACAAGACAAACATGACCATTGCGTGCTCAAGAACAAGACAAGACAAACATGACCATTGCGTGCTCAAGAACAAGACTAGGCAAGACAAACATGACCATTGCGTGCTCAAAAACAAGACACGACAAGACAAACATGACCATTGGGTGCTCAAGAACAAGACTAGACAAGACAAACATGACCATTGCGTGCTCAAGAACAAAACAAGACAAACATGACCATGGCGTGCTTAAGAACAAGACAAAACAAGACAAACATGACCATTGCGTGCTCAAGGACAAGACTAGACAAGACAAACATGACCATTGCGTGCTCAAGAACAAGACAAGACAAGACAAACATGACCATTGCGTGCTTAAGAACAAGACAAACATGACCATTGCGTGCTCAAGAACAAGACAAAACAAGACAAACATGACCATTGCGTGCTCAAGAACAATACAAGACAAGATAAACCTGACCATTGCGTGCTCAAGAACAAGACAAGACAAGACAAGACAAACATGACCATTGCGTGCTTACGAACAAGACAAAACAAGACAAACATGACCATTGCGTGCTCACTTTGCGGAGTACTTGCCGGCCTCGGCGTCGAGGTAGGCTTGGTGAATGAGGTCCGTGTGTTCACAGTTGAGGTGGATGGTCGACCCGTGGTGGGGCAGCGGCTGGTTGTCAGGGCCGTTGGGGTCGGCCACGAAGTTAGGCAGCTGGTTCACGGCGACTGTAAGTAGGACGCACACGTAGTCACGTACCAGTAGCGACCGCAAACTGAGGTAGGCTTTAGTATGCATATCATATATATATGTATATATGATATGCATGGACCATTAACTTCTGTCACCTTTCCGGGTCAGGCCCCAGGGTACACACATCAATATATTTATATATAAATAATATGGATAGGTGCTACCTAAAAAATGCGAGCGTATATTTCTTAATTCAGATATTCCGAAGGGATACATCTAGATTAATATTCAAAATTAATCTCACTTCGGCTTGCCATAAATAATATCTTTGGCGGGATGACGTATACCATGCACGTGCTTGTGGCATATCATTCGGTTGCTTAGGAACTCCCATTGTGACGTCATGTTTATAACATTTTGACGTCACAACTACTCACTATGGCAGCAGCCGATGGGCGGTCACCAAGAGCGCTCTGCTTGGCAACAGCCATTTAGCCCGTCGCTTATAAATTAACTTTAATTTGAAGTATACATTAATTAATTATTAAAGACATGACATAATAGGCTTCAACCTCTCTTTCCTTGAATACATTTATGTACAGCTGATATTTACTCCGAATCCGAAAACGTTTCATTGGGGTTGTACGTTACGCGAAAAAAAAGTCCTAAGCCTAAGCTTGAAATGGACTTGAAATGGAATATGCATGCATGTTACCTTAAGAGCTCTCTTGCGCTCGCTATTAATAGATGTGCGTATTGTTATTATTTCTTTTTTTTTCTTTTTTGTTATTTTTTTCTTTCGCATTTCTTTGATATGACTATTAGATTTATCCAATTTGAAGTCACAGATAAGCAAACTTTGGCTGGGTGAGGTATTACGAGTGTTCTATGGTAAGAAATAAGGATAGAATGGAGGCAACATCTGTTGTTTGGCAATTCTGACTTGATAGCAGATAAAAAATAGCTGCTCTCAATTTTCCCAATGATGGGGGTCACAGGACAGTGCCGAGCGTCATAGACACTGTGATTACATCATCAATAACTGCTTAGTTACATAACTAAATAAGTAAAGAATATTATACACCAAAAATATTACGCACCCTACCGGAAGTTTCGATCTTTACCTAGATCGCCACATTGTGTGTTTTAATTTTTCAGACATAAAATGTTACCTTAATAGCTCGCTTGCGCTCGCCATAAATATAAAAAACACATAAATATATATATATATATATATATATATATATATGTAGGACATTATACACTTTGCAAAGCCTTGGTGCATCACTGCGAGAAGCATGGTTAATGCGATATCGCCTAGCATTATTATACACAAAACATTCGAAATTCATACTTTTCCCTCGAAAATACGTTTATAACCAGCGTGGACAGGGGTATATTTTCTGCGGATTTTAAAAACCTAGTCACGTTTTAATGCAGTAACTTATTTGATGAAGGACCTCTGCTTATCCATACTTTATCTTTGAAGAACTTAAAGGATCTTTTCTACCCACCGTTTATCTTTGTAACCGGTGAGGTGTAGTCTACGGCCGATATATCAGTGACAAATTTGTCCTCCAACACTCCCTGAAAATAATACATACATATCAAACCATCTTTTGCTTTAGCAATCATTTAAAGGAAACACGAAAATGTCATTGGTTGAATTTAATACAAGACCTGAGGTTTGTTCATACCCGAATATTATCCCTATTATATATACTACTCTATTGACCAGTTTCTTTTTAAACGCGATCGCAAAGAATAAATATGACAAATAAATATTCCTAGCCACACTAAAGTGAGCTGATGCTACTGGACGGACTGGACTTGGGTAGGAGGGCACAGCGACGTAACATTATCAGCGAATCAAGACCCTTCACCCTTCACTGGCGGAGACCACGCAGATATAGATGCAATGTGGCTCACCTTTTCCATAAGGTCAAGGAAGGTGACCTTGGGTGTGGCGTTCGACAGAACCATTTTGGCGCGTATTTCCGTTCCGTCTTCTAGGACAACTCCCTCAGCTTTACCTTCGCAGCTCGTCATCACAGATGACACGGGCTTCAGAAGGAAAATGTGCCGACATGCTACCATCAATATGTTAGTTATCAGACATTCAACATCACTAACTTCGACTGTAATCATTAACATTTAAAATCAGGAAAATAATGTAGAGACACTCAACATTGACGGCATGACAAGCAAAATACAATAAATTATAAATAAACTGAACTAAGGTGAAATTATAATTAAACTAAACTAAGAAGAAATTATATAAAGTGCCACTATCCTAATTGTAAGTGGTACTGTTAAATGTACCTTGTTGGTAAAGATGCTGGCACCATGTGACCTTGCCGACCTGGCCATGGCCAAGGACACCGCCCCCATGCCTCCATGCACGTAGCCCCATGCTCCCCGCACCCCCTCCAGCTCCCCCATGACGTGGTGCAGCAACACATACCTACAGCAAACACTCACATTCACCTTACGCCACATGAAAGCATCTACATCTAAGAA
The DNA here is from genome assembly GCA_964019135.1 of Arenicola marina. Classification (NCBI taxonomy): domain Eukaryota; kingdom Metazoa; phylum Annelida; class Polychaeta; family Arenicolidae; genus Arenicola; species Arenicola marina. Next base: position 17,306,316 of record OZ025262.1, read on the forward strand.
CTGTTGGATCCACCTCAAAACGATTCTTTTGGTGGTAAGTTAACTTACATGAAGGAGACAACAAAACGATGATACACTGATAGATAGGTAGATCGATAGATACAGTGGATACCAATCAACTATTATTAACATCCCAATTGATTGGTAAATGGCTATACAAATGATTTACTCCAATATTATTGTAAGCCAAGGAATTGAAAGGCATCTTTGTATGTTAACATGACTGATTCAGTCACAACGATTTCGACCTACAAACTAATCAGACATTTGTATTTGACACAACAAGCGTGGCAACAAAAGACCGGAAACACTGACCCACTTCCAGGCGTCTGAGGGCTGCACATGGCGCCAATGACAGCGTCTGTCGCCAAGGTCGCCTTGAGAGGTTCGGACTCGAACCACTTGTTTAAGACATGCGTCGCGGGAGCAGTCATTATTTCATAAAAGAAGGGGATACTCCCTTTCAATTGGCTGGCTGAAACAAAACCAATTTAAATTAACACAGGAAATAGCCAAAAGCTGAAATTACGCAGGTATCCCCTTAACAAACACATAGAGCACTAATAAAAAGGCTTTAGCCCATTCCAGATACCTGGGTAGCCAAAACATATGTAGTGTGATTGTAGCTACTGTAAATAGCTAATCTGGACACTTAAAATGTTGATCATGGTAAATATATAAATGCACATTTCAGGCCAAGAAAAGAGATCTCATATGGATATGAATGCCGTGTGAAACACTCCCCATACTCAGATATCAAACACATCTAGGATATCGATAAATCTAGAGAGGACACTGCACATTGTTTGGAGTAGGAAGTCGTTCGATTCAGGGTCATATCTCGTGACACTCCCGCCGACTAGTTAAGCACCCGGCGCGCAATATCTATCTAGATCCGCATCTGCACCAATACCTGTTTGAAGCAGTGCCTTCATCGAGGGCCAGTTCTTCCAGGTTTGGCCGAAGGAGACGCCCTGTGTCCAAGACGCCTCGTGCACGGGACCCACGTCTAATAGCGGATCAATGGCGTCCACAACAAGGTTCAGCTGCCTCTCGTATTCCTCGAACGCCTGAAACATTTACACTTCGATCTTTAATGTCTCGAAACTTACCCTTTGACGGTCAGTACATGATCTGCGGCATTTAAAGAAAGCCGCCAGCCTGGCCTTTGACGCTGCTTAACCGATTCATATAATATCCAAGTGTCTATCCTACAAATTACACAAGTTTCCCTCCTGTCTGTAGTTCACAATCAAATTTAGAAGTAACCGCCAGCCCCGATTTCGCCGCTTAACTAGGTGGCAGCTCTTTTTGGAGGTGTGTCTGCGATTGACCAATTAGGAGGCGATACTCTAATTATATTCAAACCGGAAATGACGCCTACTGTGAGCAACACTCTAATCATGGCGTTTTTACAATCGTCGCAAGACGTTTATCAATTTGTTTGGATGCGATTATCCATGAAACACTAAGATTATGGTCTACTGCGCGGCTTGGAACTCCAGCAATTCTTCCGTAAATCGTGGCCCCGATCTCTCGTTTCACGCGTTTCCACTGAAGGATACCTCCACTGTGAAGAGTTCCCTCCGCGAGATAACTTCCAGTTATTACGTAAAGCGGCGCAACATGACGGGTCACAATATACGTCACTTGCTCCGGCAAAATGGCGTGCTGCTCGACAATAATGGGGGCGGGTTACCTTAATTCTTTTTTCCTTACCGGTGAACCGAAACGAATCGATAACACTCGCCAATTTAATTTCAAGATGTAAAATTTCGGTGCAGATCGCGATTAGATTAGGTTGGACACCCGCTTTAAACACTTTAAACAAAATCCAATACTTGCGGCTACTGGGTTCGTGTTTTCCTGGGTTATATATACGAAAGATAAATCTTACATATGACGAAGAATTTAGGCTCCATTACCTTCGCATCCTTTTCGGAGAACTTCGCGATTTGACGATAGTTCTCCTGTGAATCGAGGCCAATCGTCAAAGACAAGGGTAGCTGAGTGCCACTCTCCGCTTGCAGCATCGGCGTGTAAGAGGACGGGTCTCGTAGATACACCTTCAGACCATGTTTCTAAAGAACAAGTAAGTAACTAACACTTTCTTGTTGAACCGGGAATATTTTGTATATATATATACCGGTATACAGATGTAGGGCATAGATTAACAATTGGTTGACAAATAAATAAAGAATAATAACAGTAGGGTTTTATTCTTTTTATTATTACACATGTATACTGTCATCATGGAAGAATGTAAGCATTTAAGACAGGGTACAATTGAGAGAGAAATATGGCTGTTAACTAGTACTTGAAATTGGAAATTAAACAAACCTTTAATTCCAAATCGCTCAATACTTGTGGTCTTAACAAACTCAGAACATATGATGCTCTAGAAAACTTGAAACCTATGAGTATGAAAGAGAAAATATATTCAACATGGTCATCACATAACTTTTTTAATAGACATAATTGTTAATATTTTCCGATGTTAATATGTACGGTTTATGTACATGTGAACATGTATTTTTTAACATGCCTTATCCTAATAATACTGAAATATTAACAGTCATTACTTTAATTAACAGTCATTACTTTAATTAACAGTCATTACTTTAATTAACATATCATCAGACAGTGTGTCCAAAGCTTCTTCTTCCAATATTATTATTCTGCTTATATTTAAATTGCCTGTTCCACTGGAAAATCTATACTAATAAAATGAAGCTGTCTGTCCCACTATGCCGCGGCATGCAAAAGCCCATTGGCATCAGCAGCCGCATTGAACCTATTAATATCCAGCCGTCGCTCTTAGATGTGTCAAAGCTATCGCATGTGTCAACACAACCGCTGGGTGCTTATCACCTTATCCCGCGGCATAATATCGCTTTCGGGTGCTTATCGCGCATGGTGACCATGCCTGCGGCGGGCTACCTGGCTTGGTGCCAACAGTAATAATATTTCTCCCAACGCCTTATCGCCCGAACCGTCATAAAAACAAACAAGTCCCGTACTGTCTCGCGTCCACAACTTCCCATTAGTAGCAAGAGAACGAACCCTGCCCGGGGAACCTTGCCTATTTGAATGTATTTGATCTTTTTGATCTTTGATCCAATTTTACAGTATAGTTAAGCGGTCTACAAGTCTATAGACCAACCAGGACGTCAGGCAGATTTTATCCACTGAAGGTAGTAGTAATACGTTAAATGACAAACGGACGGGAAACAGCCCCTTTTTTAACTCAAATTAACCCTTTTTTTTTTTACTCAATCAATGTATGAGCTTGGGCCTTAGTTTTACTGGACTGATATCCGTTTATATCGTGCTTTAGCCGCAATTTGAATATTCTGTACTGGATGCACAATAATTGCACAGGGTTTAAATATCCTTAACATATATGTCCCCTTATTCCGTAGCTCCCGGCCTCAATTTATGTCAATATGATTATCGATATAATTTCTGCCCAATGTCTACCTTCTGCCTGCTACTATTTGACGTATAAAACAAAATACTGTCATACTGTTATTTCTTTCGCTTATTACTACGAACGCTAGACGTCCCGCGAGCGGAGCGAGCCGGGCGGCTAGTAGCAATCAAAATAAAAGCTTCTAATATTACCAGGAATGATCTCTTCAGTAACTGCCGCTCCTCCCACTAGGTGGCGCCTCTCAAGAACACATACATTAAGACCGGCTTTCTGGAGGTATGCAGCCTTTATAAAGTATAAGCAAGCATTAGTACTATAGTAAAATCATTACCATCTTATTACTATGAGGTAAATTTTATAAATATTGTATGTTTGCTTTCAAGCATCATAATATAAATCAAGGTTTACTTGTTACATAATAAAACTATGTTTTACCAATCACCTGATTTTAAATTACTTTTAAAGTATTCAAATTATTCAGTAATTATATATTTGGCAATAAAAGTAACATAAACTTATACTTACTGAGACTAAACCATTATGTCCTGCAATAAAATTTATATTAAATTAATAGTTTATCAATTATTGAGGTATTAAATATACAAAAATGTATATAAATCTCTGAAAATAACCACACTGATCCCTAACAATGCCTAAAATTGCTTAAATTCAACTCAATCACTGGGTAACTTTGGTATAAAGTAAGGGCATAAACTTTTACACAAGACCAGATTAAAAGTGATAAAACCAAACCATGCAAATTCTTCATTATATCTAAGTGAAATTAAGTTGGTTATTGATGGATGGATTCGTTTATTCAACAAAGAGTGAGTACATAGTAAAAAAAAAAGAACAATGACGGTCTAAGAATAAATCACACTTAGTCGAGGAGACTCTAGTTAAGGCCATGTGAGGCCGCTGGCACTAGAGCCACTTAAAAAATTTACTTTGGTGACTGATGACCCCATTTAAGTGAAAGAAACAGAATGACGGGTGTAAACTATAAATGATATGAAAAATAAAAACTTGTGGTAGTTGATCGTAAAACATGCAAAGCAAAACATACAAAAGCATATAGTACACATTTCAATATAGAACCCCCTGGGCTTGACACACAAAACAGTTTTGTATATCACACATAACTTGTTTCATAAATTGAGATAATCCATGTAGACTATGTGTGTATATTATATTGTATATATTTATTTCCTGATGAAATACCACTTACTGCTCACGCACTTAGACTCAGTTGCATGGATAGACTGAACTGTTGAAGTAGAAGTGCCTTAAACATTCTTGCTTTTATTTAATACCAAAAGGCCTATTGGTAAATACAAGAATTTCAATTACATGTGTGAGTCAGTTTACATAATATACTGAAGGGATTCCCAACTAGCAATTAACCATCATAACGTCTTAGTGCTATCTCTACAAATTTGTTTTCTAATTGTTCCAGTTGCATCAATTCTGTATCTAAGTCATCATATAAGGGACATACAAAAAATACATGGCATTTTGTACACACGAGCATAAACACACCATTTACAATTATAATCATCACAACTTCATTCTGCTGAAATTCCCATGCCACAACTAACTTTAGCAAGGCTGCTCCTTAATTTAAAATTCATTCCAGCGTTTAAGTAAAATTTAAAGCAAATATCAGGTTTAAAAGCCCAGTAATAAGCCAAGCTTAGGCTGTCCTCGACTTTACCATACCAGTCCTCACTGCCTCCACCTATTTTACGAATATAGCTTAGCTGGCTACACCTGGCTTAGTCGGATAAAATCGCCCATCATTTACATGGTAACTTTAGTCGACTAACCGCTGTAGTCGGCTAAGCTATGTTCGTAAAATAGGTGGAAGGACTGCATTCGTGAAATCCACCAGTGAATGGCACAGTAGGTCAGATGCTGTTTAAATATCAAGAAAAAGACACAAACTCTTTATGCCTGCCATGCATTTCCAAATGCGAAGCAAAATAATAGGTCACTTACCTCAGAAACCCAAGTATATATACCCTTTTCAGATAGATTTACTAGCATAAGATAACTTTCCAGTCCCCATAAGCAGCTGAGTTCGCTGTGCGACATTGAACTCTAAGCGTATATACTTTAGAAACTTCATTTGCACTGGCTCGATAGTGGTGAACGTTCGCAAGATTTGCGGAATAGTACTAACCACCTTTCTGTGGCAGTGACGTATATACATATAATCAATATGATCATAAAGACTTACTTGTTTGCAATCTCTAAACGAAAATCTAACACAAATAATATCCATTTGACCGAGGTATATCAATTTCTGTCGAGGGCTGTTATTCAAATAACCCCTTTCCTGGTTACGCCATTGTGGAAATCTTCTTTCCACCCTGAAATCTCGCACCCATGGGTGCCTGCCGGAGTGCTAGGTGTCATGGCAGGGTGGGCGGGTGAGGGAGTGGGGATTACCTGCCTTGCTGACAGGTGGTGAAACCTGAGATGGCGGCAGAGATTAAGTGCTGGCTGGTTGGGGGTATAAATTATGGCATATTGACTAATTGCCATCTACACTGGCTGAGCAATATTTCAGGTTTCACATCAAAACTTCTTGCAAGTAACATTACAATCTCTAGTTTCTGTATTCCACATTTTATTGATAGCTGGCGAACTCAATAGATACCATCTAAACGACTGACGTTGCCATCAATATGACAGCACTGATAGCATGATTAGAATTTAGGGCGACTTTTGCCAAAAAAGGACATGTTCCCATTTGACCTACCAGCACCAATGACAATGGCATCATAGTTCGACAACAGTTGAGAGTCGCTGTGCTGCAGCCCTCCGATGACATCGTCCTGCTCAGGCTCTGTTGCTGTGGCGCAGAGCTGTCGGCGGCATATCATAGATCCCCGTATCACTTTGTAGGATTTCAGCACGCGTACCACATTGGCACGATAACATTTTGCTGTTGCAAACATTATGACTCAGTTAGGTAGTTTATTCATTGGCTAAGATAAATGACATCTATATAGCGGCCAACACCGAGAGTTGAAACGAGCGATAATAAGTGCCCCTCGCCGATTTTTGCCGCGTCAACGCCGTCAGGATGAAAGCAGAATTGTCTAAAGGCTCCTTTAGACAGAAATGTGCTTCCTGACATCGCGATTTAGCTTTGACATAAAAACCTATACAAGGAATGGGTTTTGATGGCATATCATTTCCTCGTCCTGCAAGCAAGCCGCTGTGGCTACCGCCAACAGCGTCTTGCTTCTAAGTGCACCTCGCCCATTAGCAGAGCAAAGCGACGACAACACCCGGGACGTTTGTTTTCAGACAAACTTCTTGAAATTTTTTCAACGTATAGTAATGTGTATCCAAGACGATAAAATAACATAAAACTACCTACTTTTCTGCCGAATTGACGTTGAATAGGTAGGGGGTCACATCTAATTTTATAATGGCCGTCAATGGAGAATTTTGGAATTTCGACACGAAATATTCAACAGAAAAAAAACGGCTCAGACAAAGTTAATAAAAATTTGTCTGTAACAAGCTTGCTTCTTGTTTGTTCAAGTAAAAGAAAAATATATATGGGTCTTCTACCTCGTTTTTTCGTAAATTGACTCTGAACATGGAAATTGTGCCGGTAATTCTGAGGGTCGGAATTTATAATCGTTTTAATCTTTTGCGGCAACCCGTCTATGAACGCACATTTTCAGAGCTACCCCCCCTCCCCCCCCCCCCCCCGCTCCCACCCCGGTCAGAAGTTTTTAAACATCGGCTCTATAGCTATAGGGATATCTTTTTCATCACAAATATCCACTCTCTCAGGCATCAAGGCACCCCACGGAACCCTCCTACCAACTTTATATACGAGGCCTCCCCCCCCCCCCGGCCACCGGGTTACTGACGGTTCAAAATATTCCGAGATCCACACCCCTCCCGCTGTCATTTGCTCGGTGAGATGGTCTTGAATGCAAATTAAACACCAATGGAACGCTGAAAGAACTTCCACTTAAGTTATGCTTTTAATGCAACGATGTCACTGATCTGGTAAAGTCGGACCATTTGAAACAAACGACCGTTAAACTACCATGACATGCTGTTTGATGTAATGTAAAATCCGTACTTTACATTTCCCAACCAAAAATGTGCGCGCGCCCAACGATTATTTCTTCCGGTACGCGTGAACCCCAATCAAAACATGGAGCCCGCGGCAGCCAAAAAAGCTCAGAAATAACACAACAGAGGGAAAAGTTATCAAAACACAAGCATCAAGCAACGTCATATCCCAGATTGGTAAGAAATCAACAGAGAATAGGTTACTTTATGTAAATATGTAGTTCATTGCTAAATATCGAGGTAAAAAAATAGTTTTATGACGGTCTGGTGTAAAACGAGGAAGTCACTGAGGAAGTAGATAACTTCTGCGGAAGTACTTTTAGGGTTGATGTCCGGCAGATTTGGTGGCAGGTACACATATATAATTGATATGAGCTGAAAGACTTACTTGTTTGCATGCCGTACACGAAAATCCAACTTATTTAGTATCCATTTGACCGAAATATATCCACTTCTGTCGAGGGTTGTTATTCAAATGACCAATATCGCCGTTTGCGGCCTGCGGAAATCTCATCGGCGAACCGAAATCTCGCGCCCGTGGCTGCCAGCCGGAGTGCAAGGTGTCGGCGTGGGGTGTGACGGGAGGGGAGGGGGGGGGGGGTGGAGAATTGCTGGCCGCGCCGACATGGCTGGCTGGTTGGTGCAGGTGGGGAAGGAGGTGATGAAGGAGGGAGAGTAGAGACACGGGGTGCAGGTGGGGAAGGAGGTGATGAAGGAGGGAGAGTAGAGACACGGGGTGCAGGTGGGGAAGGAGGTGATGAAGGAGGGAGAGTAGAGACACGGGGTGCAGGTGGGGAAGGAGGTGATGAAGGAGGGAGAGTAGAGACACGGGGTGCAGGTGGGGAAGGAGGTGATGAAGGAGGGAGAGTAGAGACACGGGGTGCAGGTGGGGAAGGAGGTGATGAAGGAGGGAGAGTAGAGCGACGGGGTGCAGGTACAGAGACTCGGGGTGCGGGTGCCGGTAAGACCGGCCAGTCCACCTCTGAGGAGAGAACAGGTGTACTAGAATGAGTGAAGGATGGACGATGATATGATGAGTCGATGGTCGTCATAATCCTCTCAGCAAGGCACGACACACCGGTAGGTGACAAATGCAACCCATCCCGAGAAAGGAGATAGCGACCGCCATACCAAATGGGATTTGGATGCTCCATGAAGGAGACAGACTCGTGTGTATCACTGAGGCGCCTAAGGCCAAAGTTCAACTCACGAGCCAAGCGACGAAATCGCTCCAGAAAGTGGGGGGAATTGAACGCACCAGGAAAGTGGTTCAAACCCCGTGGCATCACCGCAGATATGATCACCCAAGAAGTCGGGTGCAGCTCTCCGAGAATGGCCACCAGGGTGGCGTACCGCTCCAACAAAGGAGAGATGGTACAGTGACGGGGGGCTAAATCATTCGTCCCGACATGGACGACCCAAACATCCGGATAATTGTTAACCAACAAATGTTGGCAAAGATCCTCGATCGTGATCCCCGAAAAAGATCTCGTATGAACACGAGAGGAGAAATAGTCACCGACGTACTTCACAATGGAGTCGCCGATCACGATTGCTGATAGAGGTGCCATGGCAAGATGGCAATGACCCAATGAGAATGAGAATATGACGAGAGAGGAAGTGATGAGAATATGACGAGAGAAGAAGTGATGAGAATATGACGAGAGAAGAAGTGATGAGAATGTGACGAGAGAAGAAGTGATGAGAATGTGATGAGATCAGCAAAGCTAAGCAAACGGGTAGCAAGCAAGCGCAGCAGACGTAAAGTCAGCCAAAATAATATCGTAGACGTCTAGAACGACACGTAATGCAACCATCAACGTCAAGGATATATCTGACCCATCTGAGATCTATGCACCCGTTTATAAGATCTGTTACCTGCTGAAAACAAGTTCAAACACAACGATGATTGCAATATATGAACATCACTAGGGAACATCAATGTCGGTCAGCTATGAAGCCAGTTTAACAGTTACTGCAACACAAATATGCATTATAATTGCAGCAAAACTATTACAGTCAACCAATTCGATCACACGTTAAGACGCAAAGAAGTCTTCAAGGAGAGATCAAGCAACATAACACCCACTTCATATGTACCGCACTTGACTCGCTCTGAAGCCAGTTTAACAGTTATTAGAATTTGAAACACTTAAAACAAAATAACGTATCATAATTGCACCCGATCCTATTCCCGGTCCACAGCTTCACCACATCCGACCTAAGATCGGTTTCACAGGTACCGCACTTGACTCGCTCTGAAGCCAGTTTAACAGTTATCAGAACTTGAAACACTTTAAACAAAATAACGCAAAAACAAGAAACAAGCTCCCCGCACGGTGGCGCTACGCCAGCTAGCTTTTACCGCTGCTGTCGGCAGGGGGCAAATTTCAAGATTCTTGAAAAACGGTCAAATCAGCTGTAATTTCTTGCAGCATTATGGTTTTCAAGAATAAAACATAAAAATAACGAGCTTTGTGTATTTAATACAGCAAAAAAACATCTTTTACTCTTTCGAAAAAGTTATAATTGTGACAGAACTCTTTCTTTTCATCACCTGATTTCATGTGTTATTAGGTTTAGGCTGGGTCCCAGTACTAATTTGTAGAAATGCGCGACGCATTTTTCATATCGAATCGCGCAGCGCTGCCCTGGCGAGCGAGTGAGAAAATGCATTGAGGACGTAGGCGACAACAGAGATATAATGGAGCCCTAGCGGAGTGAATCGAAGGCAGAGAGTGCTTCACCACAACCTAACATCGATGAAAATCGTCCACCAAACATACCTGAACTAGCGCTAATAATTTCCGTTTCCACTAGTAATTCAGGGCCGTCAAAAATAGTAGTCCCAGTAGAGGCTAAAATAGATGTCTGTACCTACAAGTCTGGTGAACTAATTCAGGCCTAGGCCTATATTAGGGACATCATAGAGATCCTGAAGAAATATAATCTAGAAGGAATCGTTTTTAGGTTCATGGATAACAGCAACTTTCCTAGCAAAGGCGACTGGAAAAAGTTGGTGAGAACGGCTGTGCGGCGCTGGTCGGAACAACTGTTAACCACCAAATTGTCCCAACCAAAATACAGACGCTTTGAAATGATTAGAGGGGGAGTTTTTGGCGTAAACGCCATATGGACCTTAGAACACCGTACGCGTGGTCGAAGGCAACACCTTCGTGACCTAGCTCGTTTGAACTGTGTCGTACACGACACCAAGACATATGCATGCACACACTGTGACCGTGCATATACGGATATTCTCAATCACCTTTTCCATCATTGCGTGGCGTACGGTGAGGCCCGTGAATACTTCTGGGCACTAATTGTAAATACATGTGAAGTGCCAATAAGCGCGTATCTATACAATCTTGAAGAGATCGAATTAACTCGAGTAATGTTAGGCAAGCCTCCTGACATTGAAGCCACCCTAGAGCAGCTTAGCATTTTAACCCAAATATGTGCCAACGCTTGGCAAAGAATGTCATACGACAAAATGTTAAAATTTTACTGACGACCGTTTTTGTTTTTGTTTTTTGTTCTGTGTGTTTTTGTTATTTGTTCTGTTTTTTGACATGTTCTAATGCTCACCAGGAAGTGGTGGAATAAAGGAGATTCATTCATTCATTCATTCATTCACGCATGCCTTATTATTATTGTTCACTCCTACTCCTGGTTTAGTTGTTTATTGCGTGAATGTAAGAAGGCGGGGGTCGATGACTCAGTTTTATAACAGACATTAAACAGACCGACACGTCTTTGAACACCAATAGAAACTAGCAATTTGAGGAACGAGTGATATTAATAGGTTACTTGTGAGAGCTTTTGATGTGAAACCTGACACTTCGCTCAACCGGTCTAGACAGCAATTAGCCAATGTGTTATTTACTGTGCGTCGATCCACCCCCATACCCCCGACCCGCCCGCACTTAATCCACCCACCCCCCACCACCACTACCCATGCCAACTCTTGCCCATGCTTCACCAACCAGCCAGCCATGTCGGCGCGGCCAGCAATTCTCCACTCCCCCCCCTCCCCTCCCCACCCCTCCCGTCACACCCCACGCCGACACCTCGCACCCCGGCTGGCAGCCACGGGCGCGAGATTTCGGTTCGCCGACGAGACTTCCGCAGGCCGCAAACGGCGATATTGGTCATTTGAATAACAACCCTCGACAGAAGTGGATATATCTCGGTCAAATGGATACTACATAAGTTGGATTTTCGTGTACGGCATGCAAACAAGTAAGTCTTTCAGCTCATATCAATTATATATGTGTACCTGCCACCAAATCAGCCGGACATCAGCCCTAAAAGTACTTCCGCAGAAGTTATCTACTTCCTCAGTGACTTCCTCGTTTTACACCAGACCTTTATGACCGTGTAAAGCCCGCCCAGATTTCGGGCGGGATTCTGCTAACTCCACCAAAACCATAAAAGGGCCTAGCTCTAGGGTGCTATAACAGAAAACCCCGGTACGTAGGGTTAAGCGTTCGAGTCTTGACCGAGCTTTTTTCTCGATACAGACAGAACAAGTTTTTCGGCGTAACATGAAAATCGGCGATTTCAATATTTGATTCTATGACTAATTAGTTTAAGGTTAGTTCGCTTGCATTAGTGCATTATCAGAAAAAAATGATACATTTCTACACGAGGCAGATAGTTGAAGGGTTTGTCGCGCGTTATCGTCAAACACCGCGATTTCTGCCTGGTGGAGACAACATGGTCGGTAAATATAAAAGTAGGATTTCGTGGTGCTGCAAAAGTCACTTCCTTCTCAACATCAACAAGTAGGTTTCTCTGCTTGTTTCTGCTTGTTTATCATGAAGTTAATAATTTTAGCTCCAGTTTATGTCACTTTTGAATTATGACTGTTCCATCCCAGTTGATTGTGCCATTTCTGAACATGCGTTGTCAAGCTGTTCTTACTTATATCTTACTGTTTACATTATTATATTATCGCCCAGTGTCATTAGTGAGGCAGTCTGCTTAGTAGAAATGAATAAGTCTTAGCTGTGATCTCCAGCGTTAGAATATTCTAACGCTGGAGAGATTACAGCTAACAAATGAAATTACTAGGATGCAAGTGCGGATCTAGGAATTTGCAATGGAGGGGGGAGGTTTAGCCCAGAACCCTAGGCTGTGTGGGCTGAAACACACGATTCTTCAACCATAGCCATGGATTCATGGCTAGGGGAGGTTACTCTTTGAAAACTTATGATCTTGGGGGGGGGGGGGGGGAGGGGGTAGGTACTGTTCCCAAGGCCAGGGGGAGGTGCTAAATATACAGATATGTATACACCGAGCCATTGACATGTCGCAGAATCGATTTTGTCAGTGGTCGCTGGATTTATCTATTATCTATTTATCCAGTGATGAACGAACTCTTAGATAAGACGTTGAACATTCTGAACACAACTTTCTCACCGATGATAAGACTGAAAAAGGATCCTGTGTATATCATGTGGACCTCGACGAATACTGCAACCTGCCAGACGTGGATCCAAGATCATTTCGTTCCTCTCATGGTCATGGGTGACGTTGAAGAACCGGAGATATGTATTGCAGATTCTGACAACCACATTAACGTCGATAAGCAATCTTGCGATGTCACTCCAACACAAGTGGAGTTGTCTGGCAGCAGCTCTCTGGCAAACCCACAACTTACCTCAACTCCTAAGTCTTCAAATGCAGCCAAGTCGTCCACTTCCACTGTGGCAAATGACTCTTTAAAGGGAATTCCGCTCTCTTCTCCAAGCTCAAAATAGACAATAGACTTTAGACTTTATCTATCCAGATAAAACACTGAAGAAACTGTTCTACAAAGATGGTCAATATTGTCATGAAAAAATGGTGAACAAAAAGCGGCAATATGTACTGCTTAATCCTCAGCCGGATTCATCCAATTTACTGGAAATAGAGGTATTACACATGAGGTAAAAGCTGATGCAAACTACAAGAAACGAGTGACGTGGGTCAACTTCACACCCACTGGTTTCCTGACGCATACGGATCATCATGCCCTCGTCAAGTACACCAGGAAATTTCCGGGACTCAGTCTTCACGGGAACGCAAAAGGGAGAAACAAACAATATGTCAGGACACCAGGGACAACCATGGAACGGATATCAGAAGCGGTTAAGGAAAGGAAACCAAAGGCGGCATACAACGACCTCATCCAAGAATTCAGTTTACTTGATGGGCCAAAAGACACCCAGCAATTACGCAGCAAGAAATACAATGACAAGAGGAGGGACAACGAAACAGTAGGCAACACGCGAAATCTGGCAGATCAAATGCAGCAGGTTCTGAACATGTGACAGACAAATCCAATGATCCGTCTCATCTCCAGCGTGAACAAAGACATGGGCATCATTTTATATTCAGACGAGCAAATAAGTGATCTAAAACGGTTCTGCTGCTCCGGGAAAACCCCGCTAGGGGTGCATGGACAAGACTTTTAATCTTGAAGAAATCTTTGTCACTGTCACCAATTACAAGCAGTTATCTGTCACCCGGTCTGCTTCATCGACCCATCCAATAATGATGGGACCCTTGTTCCTTCATGGGCGGTCAACGTTTGAATCATACAGCCCCTTCTTCTCTACATTAGCTGCTGCACTACGAGACACACAAGCGGCAAGACTTGCCATTGGCAGCGATGACGAATACGCGATGCGCAATGCCATCAAGTTCTTCTTCCCGCAATCGACAAATGTGCTGTGTACAAAGCATCTGCGCGAAAACATAGAGGATTATCTGCGAAACAAATTTGGTGTGAAAAAAACGGAACGACAACATATTATCTCGGAGATATTCGGACCCAACGGACTTGCCAACGCTGACACCATTATTGTCTTCGAAGAGCGCGTGCATTCCCTCGAGGGGGTAATAACGGAGAAAGCCCCAGCTTTTCTCAAGTACTTTAACAAAAGGATAGTTCCCAAATAAAACAGGGAGTGGTCGAACCTGTCATCGCCGGTTTCATCACCCCAATGTGGACCAACAACAACACGGAGAGTATGAACCATGTGCTGAAACAACTTGTGACTTGGAAGCAGCAACCTCTCCATACCCTCGTCGACATCTTGTCTAAACAGATATCGGCCCAATATGTCGACGTCGAAAAGGCCATGATTGGACGTGGGGAATTTCAGCTTGCGCCCTAATATCAACCATTCTACATGAAACCGCATGCATATGCGACAAAAATGGCGGAGCAGCGGAAGAAGATCCGAGCGACATTCTTCAAGAGTGATGGTGCTCTCGGCGGAAATGTCGCCATACTTCAACGGACGGGAAGCTGGTCGTTCCGACTACACCATCTGCAGGAAAGAAACTTAACCAGCGCAAGAGACGACAGGCGACGAGGACTACAACACTGAGCAGGAAGAAGTAGAGTATAGATAGTCAACGCCGTAACAGTAATCACTGTTTTGTGATAAGATTAATATGTATATATCTGAGTTTGAAATTTATAAATAAAGGGTTGACAAATATCTACTATATTTTATTTGCTTTTCATGCGCCGTTTCGGTGCGTTTGTGCTGCGTTTCGGTGCGTTTGTGCTCCGTTTCGGCCGTCACTGCTCCGTCTCGGCCGACACTGCTCCGTTATGGTGCGTTTGTGCTCCGTTTATGCTCCGTTTCGGCCGTCACTGCTCCGTTTCGGTCCGTTTATGCTCCGTTTTGGTCCGTTTCGGTGTTTTTATGTACCTGTCACAAAGCCATGTATTCGTCATTATAACAAACTTGTGGGACATAATGACTAATACTCTATTTGACTCGTTCTCAAATACACCGCTCTCGTTTCATATAGATTTGAATATGATACATAGCCTCCCACAGCCCGCAGCAAAACAAACTTGAATATCCCACGCGACCCTCTATGACTCAGCATCAATACCCCTAAATCATGAATAGGCTGATTGACCTTCGGTGCATACCCGCCTTGGCCCATAGGCGAATCCATAGACATAACACTGCCTGAAGCAATGCTGTCAAGTGTATACAATGGTGATGACCTCGTGTATGGTGCAGATGGCACTGATCGTCTTTCAGGAAAACCGGAACTAACATGCATCTCCCTGGTGTTGTGCTGTCAGTTGGTCATTTGTTGCACACCCAACGAACGTAGGCCACGAGTTGGGGATGCCAATGGAATCGAGCATCCATAATCTCAAGATATAATAATAATGTAGTTTCGGGTACTGAAAGTGTTTGTGTACATTTATTATTTGTCTTTTGTAGAGGCGGAAGAGGTTTCGACAGCATGGATAGCGGTATATCCTTATCCTAGAGAGGCTCGGTGATGGGGGACCCAAGGCACACGTTGTTCTGTGTCGTAAGTGTGGCCAACTACTGGTTGTTTATGCTCCAGCGAGAGCTCCAGAAACTATGGAAAGTCCCCACTTTCCGACACTTTGTCATTCTCTATTGCGTGACCTTCGCGCTGATATTACCAGTGGTCTGCCACAACTTGCGACATTCCCTCTTCTTCACGGGGTGGCTCAACAAAGACCAGGGCGAGCGAAGCCTGAAGGACGCCAACGACGTGCGTTTAGCGGAGGCCAGAAAGTTCCTCAGCGTCCTGGATCAGAGCAAGATTCACCACCTATGGCATGGGGACTCCCCGGACGCCAGCATTGACGTGGCTCTAGGCATCATAACCGTGTCCAGGAACCGACATACCGTAGATAAATATGAGCCCCATTATCTGACGCAAGCGGTTGCTCAATTCCTAGTTCTGTTGCAAGAGGTACAGAGCAGGCGCTATCGCCTCCACATTGAACTCTTCGTCTGCAACGTGGACCATGATCCCGGGTCGTACCACGAGGCCCAAGAAATGGGTAAAACTGTACCTGTCGTCAGCCGTTACAACAAGACGACGCTGAGTGTCGTTCATCCCAAAGAGAAGGAGAAACAGGATTACGTGTTTTGTTTAGACAGCGCGCTGCGGTTTAATCCCCGCTACGTTTTCCTCGCTGAAGACGACGCGCTTCCCCACAGAGATTTCTTCCCGACCCTGGACCACATCTTACAGAACCACCTCGATAATACCTACCAGAGAGGCAGCTTCACTCCCGCGGAGACAGCACGGCGTAGCACATTGTACGTCAAATTTTACCACCCAGAGAGACTGTTAGGTTTCATCAGCCTCGAGCCTGAACGTCTGCCCGAGCTGCTATCTTTAAGCGCCGTGTTATCGACAATAATGTGCATCATATACAAGAAAAAAATGTCTCGCACGAAGTTGGTAGACGGCCCCAGTGTCAGTTTAGGTCTCGTATGGCTCATGTTATTCGTGTATTGCGCCCTGGCCGCTCTGGTTATCGGTCGCAGTAACTTGACGGAGCTCCGACGGGTGTTCACCCCGCATCTGTACAGCTACGGGCGGGCGCCGGATTGCTGTACCCCCGCCATGCTCTTCCCGAGGCACAGCGCTCAGCAAGTCTCGGCATATCTCTCTAATGTCACGTGTGACTCCCGCACGGGGAAGGACACCGTGTTGGATGGCCTCGTCAGGGACCAGGGCTGGAAGACCTACCTCGTCCAGCCCAATACCTTCACCCATATAGGTCTATACTCGGCAGTGAGACAGCGAAAGGTGGACCCTTTCGTTGTATAGTGCTCAATTGTAGCTTGGGCTGTAAGATAATTTGACCAGTGGGAACGATATAGATTTAAGTGTATAAGTTATATGTTTCCAACATATTACTGATAAGGATGGTTTTGTAACTATTTGTAACTATTGTTTGATTTTCTATCACTACAATTAGGGTTTATGTGCGCCGAGAGTACTGATAAATCACGTATTATAGAAAGCGAAGGAAGCAGGACATATAAGTAGTTGTTTATTTTTATGATGGCCGTTGCTTAATGTGATGATTTATATTGTTATTATTTCATATGCCCAAAGCCAAACCCGCAGAAAACTTGTGAAGCATTGTATGGAATTAAATGCTTGTAATATGATAGACCGGTGGCAATGCTACGTACATATGTGTAATATTTAATCAGCTTTTGTGGATGTGTATTGTATTACTTCGAATATCCGATTATCCAGGCTGACAAACTAAGCCTAATGTACAATGATCTACACGTTATATTTTCTTATCTAAATTTATGTAATTAGATTGCATTGTGTTGAACTGATATGCAGCCTCGACTATGGTCTAGTGCCTACTTCTGAATCTTCAGGTTGGGCCTATGTGAATATGGTATGGTATTTATTTATTATGGGGTGATATAGTGTATTATAAAGAAACATGAACCTCTCCTCATCGTTCATCTAACATGCTTTGCACCAACTTAATCGTTACCATTCCTCATTTCTGACTCGACTTCTGTTGAATCTATGTGTAACCGCCTAAGAACACAAACAATTCAAATGAACAGATGGTAATGCCGCCAAGTCTTGACATTGTTATGATCATAATTGTTTCTCCAATTGTTTTTTCTTCCATGGAATTATCACCGTATTATATATTAAAATTACTGATGTGTATTGGAATGACCTAGAGAGCTTCTTTCGTTGCTCTGTTGGTAGCGAACTAATTGTGAGATCGAAGACACGTTAAATTCCGGCATTCGAGTGTTTTAGCTCATGTGTGGCCTTAAATGCCATTCAATCTTCATCTTATGCCAATGAATCTTGAATTTAGTGTTTGTATTATAGTGCCTTTTGTGATCTAATCGTTCCGATCGCAACGTTGAACTATAATGCAGATGACCTTAGCTCGGACAATAACAAGCTGTTCTCCTGTAAGTTCCACTGATGCAGCCGGCATTTGTTTGAAGTCGTAAGTTTAGAGTATTTAAGTCTTAAATTTGATTTTTAGCTTTTAGTACCTACCCTTTTCGTTCCTCTAAGTAAGAATAACATTTGTTGGGTGTTCTACGTTTCCTGCCCTAAGATCTTGTAAAGGGTTCTATCGCTCGATCCTACTTAGCAGTTTTTCATTATATCTGGTAGTAACCTGTGCTAAACTTCTTTGCGTATTGTAAATTCTTGCGTCCGCTTCCAGTCTTTATTTAAAATGCATTTAGAAGAAGGAAACCATGCCGGCATGCACGGCAACTGGCGCGATTCACTGGTTGCTTTGAGGTTGTTTATTCCTTGAAATTACTTCCCATAGTCTTCCCCATACATTTGTGTACAAAATGCGCAACTGTAATATAGGAATGAATGAGCACCAAGGGTCTAATTTAACGCGTCAAAGAGATGCAGTGTACGGACAGTGTACAGTCGACATCAAAAACGATTAGATCGACCTCAACTAAGCCAAAATATGGAATGATTTACCTAGGAGGGCAAAATAGGAACAATTCCGCCCAAAACCGAATGGATGGGAGAACTTTAATTTCGTTAAAACACGAAAACCATGCTGTCTGGAACACTACTTTCTGGCTTATTATTTATTTTATTGAACAATTGATATCAGTGCGGCAGGGATGGCATCAATGCCAATTTGATGTGTTCGTGTCATCCCAAAAAATATATGAAAAAAAAAAAGTACAAACCATGAAACAAACGTTACGGAATGGCATTCGTGGTTGGAATATTATAAAGTTACACTTACTAATGTAAGTATAAGATAATGTCACAGATACTTCACTGGCAAATCAAGGCTGGAGAACATATCACAGTACTTTGGTTTAATGAGGACTGGATCACATCCCCGCCCCCCACCCCAATCACCCCCACAACCACAGCCGTTTGTTTTTCTTCGCGGTTGACAACCCCCCCCCCCCCCCCCACCTCCCACCCCTTCCTTGGTCGTCACTTGCGGGTAGCGCTCGACCCGCCCAAATCATTGCACTAATCAGTCTGGCCTCACGCCTCTCCGCCTGCCTCCTCCATCAGCTCGGTCTCATCTTTCTCTTCCTTCTCGTCCTGGCTGATCGGTCGGCTGCGATAGTAATCGTACAACTGACCCGTGAGCTCCGACGCCACGAGATCGCTGGTGTTGGAGGCGACCAATCGGAGAAGGAGGACGCCATCTTGTCTCAAGTAGTCGAGGGCGAATTGCGTGGTCACCTTCCGGTCGTCCGGTCGCGTTTTCTCCATGTTGCGCAGGTGTCTGCGCACCCAGCCCATGCGCTCCATACGCATGACGCTGCGCGCGACCCACGTCAGGAGGTTCACCCCTGTCACGACGCAGACGAACAGCATCCAGAACCAGATGAAGGCGAAAAGCTTCTCGTTGAAGAAGTTGATGGGCAAGGCGCACTGTACAGTGTTGCGGTGGATATTTTGACCCATTTGACGCACCTTGTAGTCGCATAGCGTGATTCTCGGGAAGCGTGACGTCCCCGGGAATTCTTCGTTCTGCACGATGCTATGAAGCGCCTGGAAACCGTACAGGTGGAAATCCGTGCCGAGAAAGACATCCAAGAGGAAGAGCTGCCCGCATGCGTTGATCATGTACAGGAGCTTGATGAATAAATAGGTCAGGGTCAGGAAGTTGCCGTGCTTCTTGCCGCAGGACACGTTCCGCGAGCAGCGCGCAGAAAGCCGGCGCAGCGCGCTGAAGCAGGCGCCGGCGGGCTGATCCCGGTAGTGACCCAGGTAACGGTCCATCTGAATCACCATATAGCGCAGCGTCTTCTGCCTGTTTTCGGCTTCGTGCAGTTTGAGTCCCGCGTCCACGATGTTCTTGATGTCCACGCCAATCTTGCCGCTCAGCATCTTCCAGGCGATGTTCGGCGCGTAGAAGAGGGCGGCCTGAAGCATGAGGAGGAAGGGGACCCACTGGTAGTAGTTGATCCAGCGCCGACTCTCCCCCTCTAGCGGAATCCGCTCCTCCATCGGCAGGTAGTAGAAGTTGGACACCCAGCAGACCTGGTTGGCGTACTCCGCGTGGTTGGAAGTGAAGTGGCCCGGCACCCAGCAGTGGATTGGGTTGCCCACGTACTGCTTGGTGCTGACGATGGCGGCGAAGATTATAAACACCAGAGTCGTGTAGGAATGATTGATCTTGTCTACGATGTCGTCGTCGGCGTATGATCGCTTCGAACGTCCCCCGCCAAAGGGCAGTCCGAGCAAGCCGAGCAGCTGAGACATAGCGACTGCAGCTCTCTTCGAACAATCAAAGTCGAGTCAACGGGAAACCCTGGTCGGAGCGGAAGACCTCTAGATGACTTCGTCACTGCCAGGCTGTATATCTTCCAACCAGTAGATCTATGTCCGAATGTTCAGCCTATTATTATTAACAAACTATCATCATTTTATTGCGCAGTTTTAATAGATAAAAGCGTTCGCGGGCGCGCTTGAAAAATGTAACACTTACATCATATAAACTCGCGGCCTGGTTGAGCTTTATCCACAGGATCAAAATCAAATTGACATGTGTCGATATACGATATGCAGTATCGTCCGCTGTGTTAGTGGATACAGCTATATACTTCTACCCATCTGTGCCAGTGTGTTGATAGAAGTCCATTCAAAGGCTCACACGGTGAAGTATGTCTTCGCAGTCCCGTCCTGTAGTTCCATGACGTACGTACTGGTCCAGTGGTTGCTGTTCATTTGCTTCCTCGGAATGAACTGGTCGCTAATAAAACCATATGTCGCGCAATCGAACGAAACTGAACAACGTAATTCGTGTTACAACAGCATTCCACACTGGTGTGCGGCCCCGGTCCGCGGCGCACCCCAGCCCTGATCATAGCGCTTAGTGGCGCTTAGCGCGTCGTCGCCAGTGGTGCGACAAGCAATCTGACATACGATATGCATATGTAGTATGTCTATGTTTTCCACATGATTTGCGACGGTGTGGACGCGAAATGGGGGTTAGCGGATTATTCGGGTGATGGGTGGGGGTATGAGGTGGTGGTGGTGGAGAGAGGGGACAGGGGCGATCGACTCTACCTTGGTTACCTGATTTCATATCGATTAATTCCATTGGGGTTTTATAAATCGTAGGAAAGCGATTAAGTTTTTCATTCACAGGGTCTCAATACTGTGCCTCGGGCGGGATATACAGTCAACTCACAATCTGCCCCCTTTTGTAATTCACCTTCTGGGATGACTGCTCAGACTCGTCAGTCACTGAGCTACTTGGCTAATCCTGTTCATATATACCGTCTTTGTCGCGGTCGACTTAGTTAATCTCTCGTGGTGCGGACTTACATGAATCAGGGACGGGGGAGGGGGGGGGGGGATTCCTTAAAAAAAATATCCTAATAATTATACATATATTCCCTGATTATGTCTTACACCATAATCAGCCGACCAAGTATTATTATGTATTACGGTGTAGAACTATAGGTTTATTGGAAAACCGATAATCAACCGAGAATTCGATAAAAGAGGAATGACCGTGAAAGAGCTAGACCGCATGGTGATTACAGACTTAATGCATTGCAGGGGATTGTCGATCATTACGTAGCCTACAATTATATATCCTTACCTTGCGTAATATTTATAATTCTTACGTTTATGCAGTTACGCCCTACACCTCTACAGTGCGCTCCAGGTCTGACGTACGTATGCCAAAGCTGTTTTGGAGTCTAGAGCATAATGGACGTTTCTATTCCATCATGTGCCCCCCCCCCCCCCCCACACACACACACACTTTCGTCCACGCTGGTCCAGCGTCAGATATACAATTAATTAAGTTGCAAGTTTTTTCGGAGTTCCTCGATCCCTCGCACCCTCCCTCCTCTCCCCAACCCTTAGCCATTATTTATTTGTTTGTAACATACATATGTCGATTAGCTCGAATGATTCTCCCGCGAATGAAGGAAAACAGTTACATAAATTCACTCAAGATATCCGCCATTCTTACAATTACGCAAACCCCCGGCGATACCGGCCTGTTGTAGGGAAACATGGAAAACGCCGCCCTCCCCCACCCACTCATTCATGCACTAGTGCAACCTCCACTGGTCGCCGCCTCCTAAAACGACATTCCCTCCCCTCAGTACAGGGGGCCATTGTTTTCATACCCGACAGTCATGCACGATTGGCATTGTGGCCTTCCCCATATTCAAGTTGCAAACTAATCAATAGATCAGGTGTTCTGACGTATCCATGTGTACGACTGTGGCATCCTAGCTGGCGCTTGTGGTATATATTCCGCGTGGCGGGTATTATAACCCTTTAATGGGTCTAGCTGTAGCTGACACTACGTTATATGTATGCTCAAGGGTGGATCCACAGACGGAGGCAGGGGGACCGGACCCCCCCCCCCTTTTTCTTGAGGAAGAACGCTATTTGAGGCGGCGCCCCCCACCACCCCCCCCCCGGTCGCCAGTTTTCAGTGGACCCCCTCGTACGTTCGTCAAAAAATTGATGGATCCCCCGGTCGCAATTACGTTTGGACCCCGTTTTCCAATTCCTGGATCCGCCCCTGATGCTTGCTCGGGTGGGATATTACGTATTATACCACAATCTTTGGAAAAATTAACTTACTGAGCTAGGTTACTTAACGCCCACGTACATATCTTAATTTACGCTGCCAACTAGAATCGGGCACAAGATGAACGATCTATATGCCTGGCTGCGTTTTTGTAGACAACTCATTCGACCCTTTATGATTTTGAATTTTAAAAAATCACTTTTTGCTCAATGCTGATCATTAATTTTTTATCATAAAAGTAACAGCTTTTTAGGCCCTATATATATGTACTATTATAATCGGCTTTGACTAAATCATATATTGTGCGATTGGACTTAAATAACTGGTATGGACGTTTCTATAGATTTAACATTGATAGTTAAATATTCTTCAATGGATGATAGGGTACTGGTTTGGAAGTAATTTAGAACTGGTACGGGAAACTATACCGATAATCGAAGCACGGAACTGTTCAAATATTTTCTTTGGTTCACACCTTCGGTGTCCAGCGTCTAAATGCATTCCTGCAGCTGATTTTTCCACTTGTGACGTCATCACAAATAACAACTGAGAAGGGTGTTGTCAAAAGTGAAAGTGAAATACAAACAAAAATGGGTTTATTTGGTCAAGCTAAAAAACCTGACCCAAAGGAAATGGTAAGACCAATGTTATTAAACTGGCTACCGCTGAGATTTGTGGCGACATTTGCTTCATTGTTCCTGACATGTCGAAAAATGGCGATTTCGTAGTCTATACATCCGCTATTATCGCTCAAACAGGAACTACAGCAACGATTGTGCATAAATATATACTCGGTGTATACTGCCGTATAGGACATCCATAAAATGTCCAGTGAGTGCAGAATAAGTAAACTACTTTTAAGCTGCATCCCCCCCCCCCCCCTTCCTCCATATGTGATATCTCGGCCCAGGCCCGGTGGATAAAAGACACCAAGCGCCTCGGGCCAAATGGGAATTTCCCTTTGGCCTAACGTGTAAGGTGTTCGCTCTGGATGCGAAGGTTGATGGTTCGAATCCCGCCAGGGGCGGGTAGAAAACTTTCGGCGTCCATTCGGGCCTGGGACTAGAAATACTATATTTGGTGCCGATGGAGACGAACCTGGGTTGTCAGAGCTACCCAGAGCCACATGATAAGGCCAGCGTCCGGGTTACGGCGTGGCGCATGGTGGCGGTTACTGCGAGGTCGCAGTCCATTGGGGAAAGGGTGGAGTGTGATATCTCGGCCCAGGCCCGGTGGATAAAAGACACCAAGCCCCTCGGGCCAAATGGGAATTTCCCTTTGGCCTAACGTGTAAGGTGTTCGCTCTGGATGCGAAGGTTGATGGTTCGAATCCCGCCAGGGGCGGGTAGAGAACTTTCGGCGTCCATTCGGGCCTGGGACCAGAAATACTACACATATGCCTTATATCCTTATATAGTATATAGACAAGTTAGCCATACTACAAACTAAGCCGTACAGTTTAGGGTAGGTGGGGATGGTAGCCTGAACTTTTAGATGTTACAACCAGCTACATTCTGATGGCGCTGATGTAACCATCAGAATATACCTGGTTGTAACATCTGAAAGTTTAGACTAGTAGGGTCCCAGCTAATACATAACGTTTGCACATGTTTGTTTTTAGTTGTCATCTCAAAGTTAACCTCAAGACAATATTGTTGCAACGTTCATCGCAAACATTAAGGTAATATTTTTTAACTTTTATCCCATAAAAATAAAACCTTTGCCATATGTAGTGAATAATAAAACTTTTCTCATGTACAGGGAGAGACATAACCAACTGCCAGGGACAGTTGAATTACATTGTCAGACAGGTTAGAAATACAACTCAACGGGGCTGGTAAAGATTTAGAATGGGATTTCTCGCTATTCAGCAATGTTAAGCAGTTTCACTGAGTAAACAACCTGCAGATACTGATCATTGCGAACAATAACTGCATGGCAGCTTTTGTTATTTGGCCCCAAAAATATATATAAATATATAATATCAGAAAATTATGCATTCAGTAATAGGTGCTCACTTTTCGAAACATACCAGCGCAGAATCATCGAAATCCTTATAAATAGCACAGTAAAGTGTTTCTTATCAATATCAACATTGTTATTTCTCCATTTGATAGTACAGGTAAATTTTTTGAGGGGGGCAGGTCAATCTCAATACCACGTGCCTGACAGGACAGGCAGCATCCAAAGTTAATGTCTGTCCCTGGTGTAGCAGTTGTTATAGATACAAAATGGTGAGAAGTCGAGAGTGGACATTTTCCCAATGTTAAGACAATGTTACCTGAAAAATTAGACATCATGAAAACAATAGGTAATTAATTGTATTTGGCAACCATGCTTTTGATTAATTCATCACATACACAGTTGTTTGTCACAGAAGGCACAATTTGAATACTGGACTGAATGCCGGACATGTTATCTAAAATCGTTTGGGCAACTTAAAAAAAAATCAAACCGAAAAAAAAACTGTTGTCATGATGTTAACTTGTTAGCTGGGATGGCTGCTAGTAGGGGTGGGGGGGTGAGAGGATTAATTAGTGATGTATGCAAATAATTGTGGGATAATTAAGACTAATAACTTCATCATAAGCGTTGACAATGTAATGGATGCACTAAGCCAATAATAAGATTTATATAAATTTCACTTGTGATCTTTCTTAAGCCCAATAGTATAATCAGCAGGATCGATTCATATGAATTTCACTTTCAATATTTTGATAAATCGCCAATAACTACAGCCAAGCAGTAGCTTCTCCAGCATGCATTATCTGGTTTCAGCAAATATTACCCTTATATGAGGGTAATTACTCTGACCCCCTGCCTTGCCTTAAGTAGCTGTGTCATGCCTGTGTGATTGATGCTAGTAATCCCTCCACCCTTTGCTCCTTATGACACCTCACATACAGGCTGGCAACAGCAGGCTTGTGAATTCTAAGCTTAACTAGCTTCCACCAGAATATTGGGTGACATGATAGTGATAATGATAGTTTTGAAGAAAACGCTGCTACCATGCAACTTTTGGTAACCTCAAGCGTGAAGAATTGTTTAATGATCATGATGATATGGAATTGAACTCTTTTGGCAGAAATTCTTATTACAATTTGTTCTATATAATGCTGCTTCGTTTCAGGTGAGAGAATGGCAAGGCAAGCTGAGAAAAGAAAACAGGACGTTGGAACGTCAAATTCATGGTATGGAAAGAGATATTATTTCCTAGGCTTCTGTTATATAATACCATAATTTCCGGGTTATAAGTCACACCGGTGTATAAGTCGCACCTTCGGTGTGAGATTCGCCCGCGCTTTGAAGCACTGGGTGCATGATGCCGCGGTTCAAACAGCGTTGTGTCAAGGAAAAGATCAATTTCTCAATGCAGACAACGGATAAAGCATTGCAGTGGCTGGATCCCAAAAGACTTGTCAAAAGCCGTAAGAATTGACGGATGTGTGTATCTTTGATGGGTACTCGGGACACAGTGTCAGCAGCACCAACTTAACACCTGGCGGGTTAGAATTTGTTTATACAGGTTATTGACGCATTGCGTGGTCAGTGAAGCCGTGGCCGTGTTGCATTGGTAGGAGGGCTGGGGTCAGGGGTCCATCGTCATCGTTGGCAGGGTGTCTAATGGCGGGGCATGGTTCGGGAAGCTGCAGTCGCCGGTGTAACTTGATACAGGTTCTTTCAGGGGAGGAGGGGGGAGGGGGGTACCCGGAGGGGGGGGGGGGCTCCCCGAGAGACAAACTTCGACTTGGGCCATATACAAGTCGCACCGGTGTATAAGTCGCACCCCTCGGGCCGCGA
The DNA here is from genome assembly GCA_964019135.1 of Arenicola marina. Lineage (NCBI taxonomy): Eukaryota > Metazoa > Annelida > Polychaeta > Arenicolidae > Arenicola > Arenicola marina. The sequence goes on from OZ025262.1 coordinate 17,333,018, forward strand.
GGAAAAAAGGTGCGACTTATACACCGGATATTACGGTATATGAATCCATTACGTACATTGTGGTGAAGGACCACTTCATTGTGTGATTTTCTATTAAAATTTATAGATGTATCTGTGACATATTTTTAAAGTAACCCTGAACCTTAAGTTGTACTAGTCTTGGCCTGGCTTGTCTACTGGCTCTGGGTGTTCGCATGTGTGTCAGTGATACTTATAAAAGTTTATGTTGTTTGTTAAATGGATGCATTGTTCAATATACAGGTATACAAAGAGAGGAGGATAAAATCAAGAGATCATTGAAGGATGCTGCAAAGAAGGGGGACAAGGATGTGTGCATTATTCTTGCCAAGGAAGTTGTCAATGCTCGAAAGGCAATCAGCAAAATTCGTACAGCACAAGCACAGATGAAATCTATCGAATATGGCATGAATCACCAACTTGGTAAGTTGATTCATGTTTCTATATATATATAAAAATACTTCTGGTAATGTTGATAGCAAACACTGATAACATTAAATACAATATCAAATCTTGTTTGAGTCTTGAAATGGTTCCCTACCTTTCATTTCATGATCAAAGTTTCACAGTCCAGTTTACTTTGTGTGCACAAAGCACATGTCAATCTGAAAATCAATTAATGTCACAAATGTTTTTATACTAGATATAACTTTGTTTTATTCATACATATCTGTATCTTTAATTTAACATAGTGGTCGTACTGAATAAATTAAGGCACTTATATATTCAGTTAATTATTGGCTCCTTATGAGCAAAATTACTGGTACAGTAAATATAACGTTGGAGCTGCCTATTATGCCTATTATGTGTATTTGTGTAATCTTGTTGGGTAGAACAAAAGTTGTAATTTTGTCATAAGCATCCTGTTTTAGAAATCCAACTGCGGCAGCAATGTCTAAATTGTTTGGCATTCCAACCAGGCATAATTTGCTGCCATGAAAGAGTAGCATTTCTTTTTAACTAACTAACATTTTGCTTAAAATGGAATGGTAAATTTGGCAGAATGGGCCTTTTTTACTAAACAGTTGATCACAAGTTGGAAGCTATATTACTGCGTCACAGATTTGTGTGTAGTCAAGAAATTGTTTACAAAGTAACAGTTCCAGGGATTCGGCTTCAGGCAATGAATTTTATTAACAATACTACCCTAATATATGCATTCATGCAATATTTAAGCCATAAATTATAACTGCCGATTCTGGCTGGAAACTACTGTTTGAATAGCTATATATAAAAGGGTCTAGAAGGGTGTGTCCAGTGTCGATTTTTCAACATTCTCAGCTTTTTGGCCAAGTTCAGTGTCGTTGTTTTCAAAAATCGGTATCGATGTCGTTTTTTTTCAGATTCTCCGTGTCAGTGGAGTTTGGGAGTCAATGTCAAATGTCGATTTTTCAAATATGCCTGTGTCGCGTGTCGCCATTTACCCCTTCCAAACCCCTATATAAGCATAGTTTCAACACTGCAGGCAATCTCCGCGTGGCTGGCTGTCTGGAGAAGAGCGCCGAGGTGATGAAGTCTATGCAGTCTCTGGTCAACGTGGCCGATGTCAGCCACACAATGAGAGAAATGTCAAAGGAAATGATGAAGGTGCTATGTCTTTTTACGTGCTCGCGGGGTCACCCCGTGGCCTAGTACCGTAGGTGGCGCGTTCGTCTATGGTCGAGCATGCTCTGCTTAGCCAGCCCAGGCGGCCGGTTCATGGTTCGAACCCCGCTTTTGCAAATGTCTACGTTTGTGCAGGATAAAGATTCCATATTTTTCATTGTAAAGAGTAGGGGGTTACCCCCTGGAGACATGGCTCCTGTCTATCTTGACCGTTCCCATTGTCGCGATATAACTTGCAGAGTTTAAAGCGTCCCACTTGCAAAAAAATAACCAACTCACTGTCTTCTAATGAAGCATGTCGAATTTTGGCCCCGATCGTAAATATCACATTTTGTGTCCTGTGAGTATCCCATACTGTGACTGTGATACCCATCACATTCTGTGACTGTGATACAAATCACGTTCTGTGACTGTGATACAAATCACATTCTGTGACTGTAATACAAATCACATTTTGTGACTGTAATACAAATCACATTCTGTGATTGTGATAAAAATCACATTCTGTGATTGTGATACAGATACTGTGCTACAATTCACATACTGTGACTGTGATACCCATAACATTCCTTCAGATGGGTATTATCGAAGAGATGGTTGAAGACACTATGGAAGGGTTTGACGACCAAGATGAACTGGAGGACGAGGCACAAGTGGAAGTAGACAAAGTACTCTACGAGCTCACCGCTGGTAAGTCGCCCACAAGTATTATAATCATTATCACCTATGTCGGCGCTTCTTGTGCGGTATGTGGGTCAAGACAAGGGTCAACAGCAAAGATACAATATTTTGTCAATACTTTTGTTTCCGACAAACTCATATATAACGAGACGATTAATTAAGCCAACGTCTTATGGAAAATGTGAGTACATTTTTTGTGTACCGACAGTACTACTCTACGAGATCACCGCTGGTAAGTCGCCCACAAGTATTATCATCAGTATCACCTATGTCGGTATGCGGGTCCAGACAAGGGTCAAGAGCAAAGATAACATATTTTGTCAATAGTTTTGATTCCGACAACCGGAATGGAAATCATGGAAAATGTGAGTACATTTTCTGTGGTCCCTTCACAGACTTGAGTTGTTAAGAGGCTGGGATATATTAGCGCGACTGTTGATGTGATTACGGTAACACGGTAATACTGGTTCATAAAGGCACTAAATAAATGAGCGGTGGATATTTATCTGTCTCACAGGTGCCCTGGGGCTGGCACCGGATGCCGTCAAGGATTCACTTCCGGTTCGGGAACCAGTGGGCGCGACGGCTGCTGTGGAAGACGAAGAGGTGGAGAGTATGCAGGCCAGACTGGAGATGCTGCGAAGCTAATGTCACTTCCGAGGCACCATACAACTGCAGGCAGCAGGCGCGTCTCTACGGGTGCTGAGCTAATGTCACTTTCTTTCCGAGGCATCATACAACTTTTGGGCAGCTTGTCGGGACGTCTCTTGTCTTGTCATGACACCTTTGAGGCACCGTACCACTGGGGCAAGTCTCGTTTACGACCCAGGCGCTGGAGATACTGCGACCTCTCATGTTACTTCGGAGGCAGCGTATGTAATTAATGACGCACTCGCCTTCGGGGCAGGTCCGAACGCATCTGGGTACGGCCCAGATGAAGACATTGTTTGGCTTTGTTATTCTACTATAATTATTGAGGTAATGATACAATATCTTGACAGTTTTGCATTTTGGGGATCTGCCTGGATAGAAAGAAGGAACTGCATTTACGAAAATATTTGGCTGCAATTTAGTAACCATTGAACTTATTACGGACTGATCGTCTGCCTTCGTTGTAACCTTGGCAACGCCAACCGCATTCTGAGAACAATCCTCTTTTGATTTCAATCTTCTTGTCTGGGCTTCCATTTGGCGGTGATGGGGGTAATGGAATTGATATCAAAGCCAGTTATGAATATCCCATGTACTGAAATGCAGTGAGCTGTTTTGCATATTTAGTGTTTCCTTACACCGAAAGATCCTCTATTACCGTCCTGGCCTCCTGTTCAGAGAGAATTAGCCATAAACCGAGACTTACATTGTGCAAATGGAATGGAGCTGCTGATCTCATTTGTTGGAAGTCTACTTTATGAAATGGTACTATGTGATCAATCAAGATAATTTAATAGATGTTTAATTGGTTCGTAGTTCCATTTGCCCTCCAGTGCATTCTACAACCAGTGGAAAAGGCTTGGTGTTAAGCGTTGCTCTCGAATGTGCGCCTTGCTTACGTGACATCTATCACAATATTTATATGCTTTAGCAAGGTCATGATTTGAAGGGAGCGTTTGTTAAAGGTCAACTTGGATGTTTCAAAGCAGCCTACATTATATATGGAAAATACCGGCTTCCATGCGTTGTAAGTACAATGTGTACATACATGTATATAAATATTTATATATATCGTGTATATACTAAAACATTAATATGACTATCATTATGGCTGGCAGGGGCGCAATCGAGGTGTTTAGACATTACGCCCATGATGGGAGATATGACGCGATATACAACCAGGATCGGCAGGTGGAAGTGGGATGTGAGCTGTTGATCTCATTCGCGTGGCTTACGATGTATTCCCAGCATGTTGAATCTTATGCGATGGTAGCAAGACATGCGGTTAATGTCTAAAACGCTCCCCGAATCAAAAGGAACAAAAAGAAATAAGTTTTGGCGGTGTCTACGATGAACCGTTTGTTAATGATCCAGTAACGCAGCAACACCGATATTCCGCGAACCAGATAACCCCCCACTTTGTAAACATGTTGCCCTCTTGTATGTCAAAAGATATTACTCCCAGAAGGTTCCTCAGCCCGCTGGAATCCTGCAACATCCATCCAATTGGTTCTTGACTAATCAAATGCTTCAGAATTTGTTCACGAGAAGTCCTTTGCTACCTTTGTTCTTCGAGATCATCTTGTCATTGCTGCTTTTAAATGTACATGTAATATGGTAATGGCATGCACAAAAGTTCAGAAAACTAACACGCAAGGAACAAGAAAACTAGCAGTGTATCTTGTTTTATACTTTACTGTAGCGTTAATTTTCTCGGTAGATAAATCCCTCGTGCTCCCGTAACTGTAACCAGTTTACTGTACTTAATTTGTGCTAAATATATAATTTCATTGCACATTGTACCTGGGGTTGAGGGTTGAATATAATGATACAATATTGATTCTTTAATTTAATCGGTACCCATTTGTCGTGTCGATAAGGATCATTGGGTGGTAGCTTTAGGGACATTTAGTTGCGTTATTCTAGACAGCTTGCTACTCCCGAGAATATTTTGAAACCTTTACATTTAAAGGTAGTTTTAAAATACGTGGCTGTTAAACATCAAATCGCCACACGCCTACAAGCTCCCCAGTAACCGTATGGCCAGTGTGCTAGGGTGTGTATTCCCGGAAGGCCATATATTTCTTAATGAATCAGAAAAATATATAATGGCTAACATGACAGGACACTGTATTGGCTAACCAAGGTGTGATATAATATGAGACGTGGGAACTGCGGAAATGCTCTTGTTATTTATGTCTTGTACTTTCTGTAAATACGTGTGACTGTATATATAGCAGTTATTCTTTTGTAATATGCCAGGAGTTCGAATAGTTTTGGAAATAAACACGTGATTAACTGAGATGTTGTATCGGACCATATTTACCGGCAAACCTCCCCTCCCCCCCCCCCGCCCACTCCTCACCATCTCACCACTGCAATCGTATCCTGCATCAATGCACAATCACCCCCACCACCCCACACACGATACCCCTATTGGACCCCCCCCCCCCCCAATATACATTTTAGGCCCAACCGTTTAAACGCAAGCCATTTATTTGCACCCCCTCCCCCGCCACACACATCTCGGGTGATGCATAATGCAGATACAACACACTTAAATGTTCAATATATGTTCCTTATTCGAGCTACAAGAGGTCTCCGTGCCTACCCAGGCACGATGTTTCCGTGCCTACCCAGGCACGAGGTCTCCGTGCCTCCCCAGGCACGAGGTCTCCGTGTCTACCCAGCCACGAGGTCTTCGTGCCTACCCAGGCACGCGGGCACGAGGTCTCCGTGCCTACCCAGCCACGAGGTCTCCGTGCCTACCCAGGCACGAGGGCACGAGGTCTCCGTGCCAACCCAGCCACGAGGTCTCCGTGCCTACCCAGGCGCGAGGTCTCCGTGTCTACCCAGGCACGAGGGCACGAGGTCTCCGTGCCTCCCCAGGCACGAGGGCACGAGGTTTCCGTGCCTACCGAGGCACGAGGGCACGAGGTCTCCGTGCCTACCCAGCCACGAGGTCTCCGTGCCTACCCAGGCACGAGGGCACGAAGGACAATGGAAAGGGTCAAGGCGGAATGGAGCCATGTCTCCAGGGATACAGATCATATTGTCGTATCGTGACAATGGAAAGGGTCAAGGCAGAAAGCATTTATGTCTCTGGGGATACAGGTCATATTGTCGTATCGTGAAAATGGGAAGGGTCAAGGCAGAACGCATTTATGTCTCTGGGGATACAGGTCATAATGTCGTATCGTGACAATGGGAAGGGTCAAGGCAGAAAGCATTTATGTCTCCGGGGATACAGGTCATAATGTTGTATAACGCGACAATGGTAAGGGTCAAGGTAGAAATGAGCCATGTCTCCATGGATACAGGTCATAATGTCGTATCGTGACAATGGGAAGGATCAAGGCAGAAAGCATTTATGTCTTCATGGATACGGGTCATAATGTCGTATCGTGACAATGGTAAGGGTCAAGGTAGAAATGAGCCATGTCTCCATGGATACAGGTCATAATGTCGTATCGTGACAATGGGAAGGGTCAAGGTAGAAAGCATTTATGTCTCTGGGGATACAGGTCATAATGTCATACCGCGACAATGGGAAGGGTTAAGGTGGAATATAACGCGGTCGAATGGTTGGTTGGTTGTATGTTCCGGACGCTTTAACTACTTTTGGTCATATCGTCATATATAATCTTATTCCTACGGCCACAGACATGGCCACAGCGGGGCTCGAACCATCGATCCACGTGCCGTTAGGCTCTCAGGTGGCCAGAACACCCAAGGCGAGCGCTCTAACTCACTGAGCTACAGAGCCGGCCCATCAAGGTGGCATGAAACCATGTCTATGCCGTAATGGTTAGACGTACAGTACAACAACTAATGTTAGACCTGCGACCCAAAGTCGGTCGGCAGAAGCACCAACACGACACGACAAACTCCAACATACACCTTCTCATCAACACTGGAAGCAACCGTTTCACAGTACCCCTACACCTTCTAATGTACAATATATGGACGTTCAAGCACGCAGCCTAAGCATGGTACACACCAAAAACATATATTATGGTTCCCTCACGACGGCAGATATCTAACAATGGTCACCCCGTCCATTTACGTAACCGATTTTATTTTGGAAATTGTACCAAACATGCCAGTTCGCCGATAGAGAGGAAACGAAAAGATATAGCGCTCTTTGTAAGTAGTGATGTTTATATGTGTGTAAGTAAAAAGGCCTGCACTTGATCATGAGGAGTCGTGAGCGATTTTATTGCAGGGCTGGTCTGAATAAGATTTACAGTCGTAAGCGCCGCCAAATACTGCACCTTCAAGTACTTAACTCAAAGGCATATTCAGATCGGAGCTACTCTTTGCTTGAAAGTACATGTAACATTTCTATGATATACAGTGAGCCTTGTGTACAAAATACTATATATATACAATCAAGTCATATTTCAGGCATCAACATGCATATATATGTAGTAACATATTATCAAGATTAATAATTAAACACTTTTGACAGGTTCATCACTTCATTTTTCACGAACTGGATGGACCCCCTGAGAGGGGTGGGGGAGGGGGGCAAGCATGTAAGCCAAATAATTGATCCCTTATAAATCTATAAAAGTCTCGGAACAAGACAGATAACCACATAGCATAATCAAAGGTTATTGATTACCTTGCAGATAAAGGCATACAAATAAATGCGCAGTGTCAAATCATATGCAGATTATGAGTACCGGTATAATGAAGTGATGGCGAATTGATAAAAACCCGTGTAACACATGAGATGGGGGATGCAATAGGTATAGGACTACAATAACATGAAGCCTAAGTAAGCAATAACATTTTCAAACACATTTCCTTCATCATCGGCTACAAGTCTACAAACACTATAACTTGATGTTTAGTGTTCAGGAATAATATGTTCTTGTCAATAAAGCCTTTCATGGCATGTATAGAACATGCTTACCAACTCTTAAACCGTGCAATAAGTCGGTGGACTACAAAACATCTGAGACGGAACAAATATATCTTCAAACTTTCCATAAGCTCTCAAGAAAGCTTTTGGGCCATATTCAAAATTATATTTTCTGCACAATTTTCCAGATTTGTTATATGTGAATCTTACATTATACTTTACAATACTATGTAGAATTTGTGAAATTGGGGGTCAATATTGAAAAAGTAACGTTAAATTCGCCTATCAATTTTGTATCTGCATTAAGATCGATAACAGGTGATTTACAGTTCACGTGGTGCTAGGGTCTAGACGTTTACATGTCCCTGGAATATGGTCTTCTAGGATACTTTGCATCCGCAACGCTTGGAACCGTAATATAGGGTCCACCTCAATATTTATGCGCATAGAAAATTTCACATATAATCTTCATATATTTGTATCACGTGAATCAAACATTCAATACCTATTTATTTGGCATCAAAATGTATCAACTCAATGGGTGAGGAAGACGTCAAGTCCCGAAAACAGTATTTTCTGGAGGTATATACGCGCTCCTGGTACGTTCATTTACATGTCCGATGTACAGCGTACGTCACGTAGATAATAACAATTTTTCACTCACACTTTTACCCCGATCTCATGCGGCGACACGCTGCATAGAACACCATACTTTTGTTTCATGATAAACGGATCCCAAAAGAAGTCTTTGGAAGTTATTCGGCAACTGTGTGCGCTCTGTCAGAGCAGAGGTGCAGTCCCCTTCAAGCTAAAACTGAAAGAAGCCAGCACGTCCAGTGATTTGTGTATAAATATATATATACATATTGCTTTTCTACCCTTCAAATCACCATCTGATTATGGATATGTAACTAAGCGAACCGGTGGAGCCACTTAAACTAAACTGCCAAATAGTCGCAGAATCAGATGATGATCGAGAATGTTTTCCTTCGATAAATTACAACCGTCGGGAGGACTATCCTTTTCACAAAAAATACGGTTTGTTGCCCTCAGTAACGCGTGGGAATTGAACGCACGAAATATTCGATCAGAAGTTTGATGTTCTACCATCTTAGCTAGTCGTTGTCCCCGGTTTTCTGTGTGAGCGCCCCCGCAGGTACGCCAGTATAATTTTTTAACACATGTATTGTTAAGATAACCTAGGAGTGTTCAGGCCAGCTTCAGGCCGTACAGATCCAAGACAACTTACCTCCAGGTTTCTAGTCGGGGAGTTTCAGAGAAATACAAGTCTGGTTGTGGATCCCATAAAAATCGGAATCCGTTTTCCGATTAGCCACCGATCGCGGTCTCCTGACGGCCATGACAAGTTAACAAAACAAGTTGACCGAGACAGAAACTCTAGATCACCGCTTATTTGTGTTAAGGCCGCACATGTATTTTTAAGTCATCTTGGATGGATTAAAACAACCTTCTGTAGAGGCCATCAGACACAGGAGCTCCGTACCATCAGTACCTCCATAGTAAAGCCAATACCAACTCACGTTCTCATACACGGAAATTTCAACTCGCTAAAACACACACCATCGATTGAACATGAACAACGCCCACATATAAATCTGTGTCGCTGAGAATTTCGCTTGGATGAAGATCCGTACTGATAACGAGTCATAACAATGGAATTATTTGCCATCACAACCGCTTCAACAACAAACTTGTTAGCTGGTTGAATAATACTTTCGCTCTGCGCCACCGCAGTACCCGCCTGATATCTTTTACTTGAACACCTCCCAGGTCCGCCAAGCTACACCCAATGCCCGCCGTCGTCGCATGATAATGAATAGCGAAAAGAAATCCGATAATGATAAATGGATGATCTACTCTACAACTCGTCGGGCTAGCGGTATTCGTCATATTCCAGCAGTAAGTAGTCTTTTAGCGTGGTGGGCAGGGGCAGGTCTTGTATCCGCTTCAAGCGCGCGGCTCCCAAAGAGTCTCGGACACAGACGCGGCAGTAATGCTGCAAGGATCGCACGCTGGTCGACAATTCCATGTACCACTGGAATTTGGCGGTTAGCCCCAGTTGGCGTGACATGGCGGGGTGGATGCCCAGGCTGGCGAGGGTAGGCAGCTTGCCCAGCGTCTTCACGACGGCCTGCAAGATGGTTTTGTCCACGCCGCACGTCAGCTCCTGCTGCAGGAGGCTGCACCCCGTCTTGCTCTTGATGCACATGAAGGAGGCGCCGTAAGCGATGAGGAAGACGGCCGCACGGGGGCGCCTCGCCTGCTTACAGCTGTCATGGAAACAGACGTACTTCAGCGGATTGGTGCCTGCAAGGAGAGAAATGGTGATATTCTAAATCACTGTGCAAAGAATGATGATAAAGACAAACATCCCGTGGATTGGATTAAACATGTGAGTGTGAATACGAAAGAAAACAATACGACTGATTGCTCGATAATATAATACTTATAGACCTACTTGAGTAGATTATTAGTGTCAATTTATATTTAAGAGGTCGGCTTGAGATACATAATAGTACACAACATTCTAACGTACTAATTAACGATAGGGAAAATGAGCATCCACAAACTGAACTATTACTTGGAACCAAATAAAACTACGTCGATTCTTGCGCAAAAGAATAATTTAAACATAAAATCTCTCAGCTGCATCAAAGAGAGGTTTAATTATTCACCCGGCGGACGTCGACATAATCAGTTAAGGTGAGATATCGGTGGTGAAAAAGAAAGGATTCCTCACACCAAAACGTTGGGCTATTCCTCACTCCCACCCCGATCCCCCTCCCTCCGCGGTTGCTTGGTTGCACATTCAGGACGCTTTAACCACTGTGGGTCATATCACATCAATGAGAGAAGAAAGAGAGAGCGGAGCCATGTCCCCAGGGGTATCCCCCAACTCTTTGCGAAGAAGAATATCGGATCTTGATTCTGCGACCACACAGACATAACCACAGAGGGAATCGAACCACCGATCCACGTGCCGTTAGGCTCTCAGGTCGCCAGAGCACCTAAAGCGATCGCTCTAGCCCACTGAGCTACCGGGCCGGCCCGAAGCATCTTCTAGATATGCAGATATACATGACATGGATTTAGACCACTTCAGACACTTTAATACCGGCTGCAAGAATTATTTCTTTTCGCAGTCTGTACATATCCAGTGCGCACCACTGACTCGCACTTCGGTTAATCGCACGATCCGCATAATCTAAAAAAATCTCAAAATCGAACGCAATTTCCTGTAGTCCCATGTTAACAGTTTACAGGTGATGGATTTAGATCCCAGAAGCGATGACGCTGGCTGACGCTGTCCCTCACCCGAGGCGTCCGGCAAGTTGACGTTGACGTCATGCCCCCTGAGGACCAGTTCTCGGACGATGTTCATGCTGAATTTGTCCGTGTTGTGCAGAGCCAGGTGCAGGGGGGAGAAGCCCATCGAGTTCTTGTGGTTCACATCTGAACCGTGGTTCAGCAATTCGGTCACACAGCTTTCCAAGCCGTGTCTCACGCACTCATGGAGAGGCGTCTCCACTGAAGAAAATAGATTATCTTATTATAGCATTTTATATATATATAATTATATCATATAAACAATACGTATATATATACTAAACGTTTTCATGAAGATGCATTGTTACAAGTCGATATGTGCTATCAAACCACTTATTCATTATAAGAACTTAAATAAATACATAAATTTTATATTTAATGAAATAAAATTAATACAAAGTTGGCAACAATGGGGATAGCTTCAGAGCAGTGAAATTATTGGAGCCACGATCGTCAATGGAGGGCCAGTGCATTTTGGTTGAAACAGGTAATGACAATTCACTCGCGTTTCAGTTAGACCCCGTTTTCCGATGAATTGTAGATAAATAGGAATCCTAATGTCACAACGGTAGACTATAGAATGGTCTAGTGACGTCACAGGACCTGCTAAGCTAAAAGGTCCCAAATGGTAACGCTGAACCGCAACAATTTTAATGGACAGTGTATAAATTACCCAAAGCCCTTTACATATATATAAGGATGTCTTGTAAACACTATCGTTACCCATTCTCTTTTCAAATGCTAACATAAATGTTAGCTTTGGGTCAGGTTTACATGCGCGACAAGGCCAGCCGAAAATAAGGCGCAGACATACATGTGTTGTTGACGGGGAGGGACAGTATTTCTTTCCCAATGGCATTTGTCAGGTGGGCTACCACCGCATCTTGGTAGCCAATTTCAGCGGCGATGTAAAGGCTGTTTCTTCCGAATTCATCGACACCATTGTAATCTGCTCCGTTGAGAATGAGTTCTCGGATACAGTTGATTTGGTTGCGGTGTGTGGCAAGGTGCAAGGCAGTTGTACCACCGACATGGGGAACTGCAACAAAGCCACTGTGTCACTTAGACGCGGAAATCACTTTTATTTAATGTGTTAAAGAAGGAAAAAACAAACAGATCCCAATATTATTAGGCATTGAGCTATAATATCAAATAAATATTTACACTAGTTGTCAGTGAAGTATGGACATCCTTGCCAATGAAAGTGGTCATGTTTACAGAATTGAAATTTACATTGAAATGTTATTGCCTTTTTCAATTTGGGAAGTCATTAGAAAATGAATAAATTTATTATAATAAGTACCGGAATATAATATAATTATCAGCCCAATTAACAAGACAATTTGCAATACCTTGCATTACAGCATGGAGTTTAATGTACCAGGTACCTCATATGCATGATCCTAACCAGATAATTGAGCCACATGCAAATGGTAATATTAAATTTATAAACTTTCATATATCATCACGATCATTACAAGGTCGTTTTAAAGCATCAGATATATGTTTACGGAAGTCCATACCAGTCACTAGTTTATTTGTTTCCATTTTGGACCAGCATGCATACCTGTATAGGATCCATATTTGGAATATTTGGTAGGTATATTGCAGTCTGCTCCTGCATCAAGTAGTAGTCTTAGACACTTTACATGTCCATTCTCTGCTGCCAGGTGAAGAGCTGTCACATCAAACCGGTCCTTTGAATCTAGGTCAGCTGTCAATAAATATGAAAGATTTCACAAGGTTTTCATTTTGTAAACTGATTCATGCAAGCAACACAAATGGCAAACAATGACACAATAGCTCCTGTATGGTTATTTCTATACTTCAGCTTTATAGCTAGGTGGGTGTAACCAGTAAAAATTGATCAAGTTCAGGTCCATACAGTTTCTTCTCAAAAAGTCTGATATGACAGGCACCTAATCCAATCTAATTGCTAGCATGCTGTGTGGAAGCTGCCTTGCACCTCATTGATTTTGAGCAAAACAACAGGTTGCCTAATCTGACTAGCTGATAAGATAAGAAATTATATAAGACAGGCTTTCTAACTTCATAAACAGCACACAAATGTTATTAAACAATACAGAGCTGGATGGAGCAATTATCAGCATTGTTTAACTGATGTGAATCAAATTAAAACAACCCTTCAAAATGCTAATGGTATCATTAATAGGTGGGAAAAACCACCTAAAACCACCGTTGCAGTGACTTCACATTGGTGCAAGTGCCCCCATGTTTGCCCCCCTCCCCGTAAGCCAGCTTCTCTAGCCAGATCTAGGTCATTATACTGGAGGCAGACTACTGCTGGTAATCACTAGTTGATTGCAACATCATGGCCCAAATTGTTATCAAGCAAAATAGCTGATAGTGTGAAAAGGACTTGTGCTAGTACATCTCATAATGGGAATAAGATACTTGTGACAGATGGTATGAAGAACTTGAAGACTTACATTTTGACTGAGAAACAAATTGAAGCATTAGTGAACTAGGCCTACCCCACCAATTTTATGAGACAAAGCTGGTTAGAAGGGGATTGATAAAAATATAGTCATCCAGGTATATTATTGCAGTTACCCAATACATACTGTATATAAGAAAATAAAAATTTATATATGTTAATACATATGTAGATATAACTTTGTCACATGGGGCTACTTTATAAATCGAGATGAATACTCCTCAGTGCTACAACATAAATTAACACAAAAAATAAATACATCCTGTGCTGTATGAATGGGTAAGGGTAAATGTCTGATTTACTTCTGATCCTTGCGATCTTCTTTCGATCTACAGTTTACAGTAGGGCAATGTTAAAAGGAGTGGTTTATATGGATAGAGTGCATTTTAACTGCTATCAGACTCCATTTTCAGGATGATATTGTATCTCCAAAATAAATATTAGAGCCTTTTTACAACCAGCCAGACGTTTTTGTGCAGATCCGGCCGCCATGACACTGCTCAAATCATTCAAAACAAGTTAACTATGAGCAAGACAAAATCGTGGCACAAACTTTAAACAGACCGACACATCTTTGTGTTTGAACACCAATAGAAACTAGCAATTTGAGAAACAAGTGATATTAATATGTTACTTGTGAGAGCTTTTGATATGAAACCTGACACTTCGCTCAACCGGTCTAGACAGCAATTAGCCAATGTGTTATTCACTGTGTGTCGATACACCCCCATACCCCCAACCCGTCCGCACTTAATCCGCCCTCCCCCTACTACCTCCCACCCCCCCCCCCCACCACTACCCATGCCAACTCTTGCCCAGGCTTCACCAACCAGCCAGCCATGGTGGCGCGGCCAGTAATTCTCCACCCCCCCCTCCCCTCCCCTCCTGTCACACCCCACGCCGACACCTCGCACCCCGGCTGGCAGCCACAGACGCAAGATTTTGGTTCGCCGACGAGACTTTCGCAGGCCGCAAACAGCGATATTGGTCATTTGAATAAGAGCCCTCAACAGAAGTGGATATATCTCGGTCAAATGGATACTAAATAAGTTGGATTTTTGTGTTCGGCATTCAAACAAGTAAGTCTTTCAGCTCACATCAATTATATATATATACCTGCCACCTACCCATGAATGGCCTCGCCTCCTCTGTCGTTCTCACCCATGAGAGTAGCCCCTTACCAGCCGGTGCGCAAGAAAACAAAGTCTTTAGACCGACGCTGTTCGAATAGTTTTCAACAGGGCTTAACTAAATTACGTCACCGTTCATCCTTGGGTAATAAGTGGTGATGCTGCTAAGTAATCTGCCTCATTGGTGGTCCCTTTATTGTGTATATGCGGAAATTCCTTCTTCAAGGCCCTTCCACCAATGGCCACACCGTCCACCTCCATTCGTGTTGATCATTTGTACTTCCGGCCTAGTTCTTCGGGGTCAGTGCGTAGTTCACACATAAGGAATAAATTCATCGGACGCTCATTGTCCATTAGCAGAGTTCTGACCTGACTCAGGTGGGGAGATATAGCGTATACAGGTGTCCGCGATGTTTTTTTAAGCCGATTAACGAATAACAACCAGCCCCCCGGCTCAGTGCTTAACACCCAGCCGTCGTCTATCGTAATCCCAACCCGACCTGGGCATGCCTCCAGGCACCAACGCAACCCCCTCCCCCAGGCCAGTGGCAGTGTTAACACGATTCCATTTGGTACCGAATGCTTACCGTTATGATCAATGAGCAGTTTCAAAACATCGGCATGACCATTTTTTGCCGCATGTAACAACGGTGTCATGTAGTTTTGTGACTTATAGAAAAGATGTCGATTAAATTGCTCCACATTAACCGAAACGCCGGCGTCCAACAACTCTCGTACTCCTTCCAAATCTCCATCAATAGCCCTCTTTACAAGTAGTTGTCCGCGTTCTATTTCCTTATTATCCGCTTTTGCCGCCATGTTTACTGCGAAGGCATCCCCGGTCTGAATAAATACCAAAAAGAGCCGAAAGGAGCCGAAGGGGTCGGTAGGAAGCGCTTCGCTGCCTCTGAGAAGCGCTACCGCTTATGCGCTGATATGAGATCATGGAGCAAACTGCTTTCAGGCGCACATTCAGAACTTTGAAAACTTATGTTCGAAAATATTGCGAATGGCAAACGGAGTAGCGATTTATTGACCCCCAGTCCATTAGAAGATTTTTTTGGCCCCCGTTTAGTTTTATGGAAAACGGTAATTAGGAGGTTATAGTGCTCGTTCTCGACCTATGAATGTTTCAAGTAAGCGCCGGGGTCGATCTCCCGGCAGAGGGCGTTAGGCCATAGTCCCTCTGCCCAAGTCAAATTTATCCTTCATACGCAAAAATTGAAACGAATCTAATCGAACATAGATTCGGAGTTTGCCATCAAATACACCCCTGTTTAGCATTTACTGTGCTGCTAATACCGTATGGGACGAATTTATTCGAGTTTGATTAATTAGAAGCCATGTTGCATTCGAACTATATTTTCGAGTTCGATTGAGGTCAAAGGCGTGAAGCGTTTTGAATTCTGAACCCGTGTTATTTTGAAACATTATTTCACTTAACTGTTCCGTTGTGATCATTCAACAACGGAAATTCTGCTTAGAAGATACAATATTCGATGAAAACGACCGTCTAAAACCATTCGTGGCCCCAACACCGTTGAGGTCAACCGTGAGATGGGCGGTGACGTGGGGCAGAGGAGTGGTGAGGAACTAGCTCTCTCTGCGGGCAGAGTGCGCCGGGGTATGTGGTATCTCCCGGCAGAGGGCGTTACACTTACGCCATAGTGGGTGATGTGAGGAACGAGCTTCTTCTGCTGGCAGAGTACGGGGTACGGTGGAGTACATATGAGATTCTTTAACTAAAATGCCCCATCGGTTCCCTCGCGATATTCTTTGCTGAGGAAAACAGGTGCCGTTGTGTTGATGAGTAAACAGATCAACAAGTCAGGCTATGGTCTAAAATAAAATAAAGGTTTCTCTTTTGCTATTGTAACTGGGCAGGGGTCGAGCGACAGGTTGACGGACACGGCTAATGAGTGAACGCCAGGTTGACAAACAATGCCGCGTAATGGGTTATGATACTAACAACGGTCGGTCTTCTTTGTACATACAACTACAGATAGAGAAAGCGGCAATATTGCTCGCCAGTCTTGCTTTGGTTAATAGTCTCCGAGAACAAACAAGAAACGTTATTATTCAGGGAGTAGGGAAAGGAAGCCAGCAAGAACAGTCCGGCAGTCTAGTTTCCGCCGCCAGCGCAGACACACGCGGTTGGCGAGGAAGAGACTCGAGGTGGGAGAAATTACTTTAAACTTTTAGGCAGATTTATAATGTATGTGTGTACTGCAAATCCGGATGTATTTACAATTTTATAATAATAATGTTTTTTGTCCAAGGGTATGCATCACAAGTAAACAAACATATATTACATAGACAACAGCAGAAGCCGAAGCTTATATGCTAACTTAAAAAATATAACTTCACAACTGGATCTATACAGGTACAAGTAGAAACAAAAAATAACGTGAAAGGGCCACAGTAGTAGGCTGTTTACCTCAAGGAATCTTTGATATAAATATAAAGTTTCGACTAATTTACTACCAACGAGGACATAATTGTTCTCTTGAATAAGTGAAGGGATGAGTTAAATTCTAACTTATTATAGCAACGTCAAATAAAAGGATATGAACCTAAACAGATGCCTTGATTAATGAAGCCCATTAAAAGCCTGCGCTGCAGGTGAACCTGGAACGAAGAAGACATCAGGAAGATATCTATAATAATTAATTATCTATATTAATAAAATGAAGCTGTCTGTCCCACTATGCCGCTGCATGCAAGAGCACATTGGCACCAGCAGCCGCCTTGAACGTATATCCAACCGAACCACTGGATGCACTGCTATCGCATATGTCAACACTATCGCTCGGTGCTTATCACCTTATCCCACCCATTCGGGTGATTATCCCGCATGGTGACCATGTCTGCGGCGGGTTACTTGGCTTGGTGCCAACAGTAATAATATTTCTCCCAATGCCTTATCGCCCGAACAGTCATCAAAGCAAATGAAGCTGTCTGTCCCACTATGCCGCTGCATGCAAGAGCACATTGGCACCAGCAGCCGCCTTGAACGTATATCCAACCGAACCACTGGATGCACTGCTATCGCATATGTCAACACTATCGCTCGGTGCTTATCACCTTATCCCACCCATTCGGGTGATTATCCCGCATGGTGACCATGTCTGCGGCGGGTTACTTGGCTTGGTGCCAACAGTAATAATATTTCTCCCAATGCCTTATCGCCCGAACAGTCATCAAAGCAAATGAAGCTGTCTGTCCCACTATGCCGCTGCATGCAAGAGCACATTGGCAACAGCAGCCGCCTTGAACGTATATCCAACCGAACCACTGGATGCACTGCTATCGCATATGTCAACACTACCGCTCGGTGCTTATCACCTTATCCCGCGCATTCGGGTGATTATCCCGCATGGTGACCATGTCTGCGGCTGGCTACTTGGCTTGGTGTCAACAGTAATAATATTTCTCCCAATGCCTTATCGCCCGAACAGTCATCAAAGCAAATGAAGCTCTCTGTCCCACTATGCCGCTGCATGCAAGAGCACATTGGCACCAGCAGCCACCTTGAACGTATATCCAACCGAACCACTGGATGCACTGCTATCGCATATGTCAACACTACCGCTCGGTGCTTATCACCTTATCCCGCGCATTCGGGTGATTATCCCGCATGGTGACCATGTCTGCGGCGGGTTACTTGGCTTGGTGCCAACAGTAATAATATTTCTCCCAATGCCTTATCGCCCGAACAGTCATCAAAGCAAATGAAGCTGTCTGTCCCACTATGCCGCTGCATGCAAGAGCACATTGGCACCAGCAACCGCCTTGAACGTATATCCAACCGAACCACTGGATGCACTGCTATCGCATATGTCAACACTACCGCTCGGTGCTTATCACCTTATCCCGCGCATTCGGGTGATTATCCCGCATGGTGACCATGTCTGCGGCTGGCTACTTGGCTTGGTGTCAACAGTAATAATATTTCTCCCAATGCCTTATCGCCCGAACAGTCATCAAAGCAAACAAATCCCGTACTGTCTCGCGCCCACAACTTCCCATCAGTAGCAAGAGAACGAACTCTGCCCGGGGAACCCTGCCTATTTGATTTGATTTGATTTTTGTGATCTTTGATCCAATTTTACAGTATAGTTAAGCGGTCTACACGTCAATTCTATAGATCCAACCAGGACGTCAGGCAGGTTTTATCCACTGAAGGTAGTAGTACTACGTTAAATGACGAACAACGGACGGGAAACAGCCCCTTTTTTAAACTCAATCCACCCCCTTTTTTTACTCAATCAATGTATGAGCTTGGGCCTTAGTTATACTAGACTGATATTCGTTTATTATCGTGCTTTAGCCGCAATTTGAGTATTCTGTACTGGATGCACAATAATTGCACCAGGTTTAAATATACTTTTCATTTATGTCCCGTTATTCCATAGCTCCCGGTCTCAATTTATGTCAATATAATTATCGATATTATTTCTGCCCAATGTCTACCTTCCGCCTGCTACTGTTTGACGTATAAGACAAAATACTGTCATACTGTTATTTCTTTCGCTTATTACTACGGACGCTAGACGGCGGCTAGTAGATAATAATTTATGAAGATTATCATCCGAAAACGTAGTGACATTCTTCAATATGAAGTTGATGTGATTTTTTTTTTGTGTAAGACTTTACGCTTAATTAAATAATGTTGCAAAACATATGCTAACGATATATGACTTCCAATCCTAACACCAGTTATGCGAACAGTTTATTTCAAATGCCAAGATGGCGGTCATTTTTCAAGATGGCCGTCATCTTGGAAAAGTTGGTTTCTAGCGATCTCCCGACAGAGAGCGGCACTCTTACGTCATAGTGGATTTGAGGAACGAGCTCCCTCTGCTGGCAGAGTGGGTTTCTGCAAGTTTATCGCAGTTCCAACATGGCCGCCTTTGATTTCAAGATGGCATCCATGCGCAAGTCTTGCACCGAGTTTCCAAATGCGTTGAATTGGCTGTTTATACAGGTTTAAAATAACATATTTGTGTGACTCGGTAATTTTGATGTCGGTGTATACACAAGAAACTTGCTGTTTGAGTAGCTGCAGTTGCTGCGAGAAGCTATAGTCTATAGGGAGCTAGCGAACAAGACTCGGCTGTACTTAAACTTGATTGGACGAAACGAAGGTGTGTCAAAGTGACGTAACACAGAAATGTCACCCTCCTGAGTGGTGTGGTATTCATAGAAATGGACTTCCGGTCATGCGAATCATACTCGCCAGGCGGCGCACCGAGCGCAGGTGAAAACAAACGCACGTGGCCCAGCCATTTTCATGCGTTCCGCTCTGATTCTCCCCAAATCGGACGCCGTACTTTCCCTATATATAGCTCTGCCTATGCAAATAAAATCATGCTGAAGCAGTGCAAGGTCTAGGGTTGCTCCAACCACAATATGCCAGACGAAACAAGGGTGGGGGGGGGGGCATGGGCGGAACCAGGGGGGGCCGGACCTCCTCTCCCTTTTTGAGGAGGAATGCTGTTTTTCAATGCAAGTTAGGCCATCTGAGGTGTGGACCCCCGCCCTTTTGTAGTGCTCCCCCCTCCCCCTCGGTCGCAAGCTTTTATTGGACTTCCCGCCGTCCATTTTTGCTAATTTCTGTATCCACGCTGGGCGTGGGGGCAGGACTACTTCTTGGCTATCATTTCTAGCTTGGGCCACAAATATTTGCGCTGCAATGGGAGCAATATTATTTTTATTTGGTAATATGAGAGCAAGAATTTGTCTTTATCTAATATGGGAGCAAGATTAATGTAACCTTTTTTTGTTTAGCAAACTCCCTCCCCACCCTTACCCCAAGAAATGAAAATTTAAGGGAAATTTTTTCTCTCCGGTCAAGGGTTTAATTATTTTTTTGCCAAATTTATGGCAAGCATTATTGTTAGCTAGGGGTAACAGTCGGTTGATCTATAGAGCATTATGCAACCCTTTTTGAGTCACCCCCCTGGCCCTAGCCTCACCAGGCAAGCATTCCAACAATTCGTAGGACATCGTTAAATAAACAAAAACGGGCGCGAAACCACGGACAAATTCGACAGAAAACACTGAGAAAGACGCTATGCTTACGTATCCGCGGGAAAGTTTTCAAGGGCGCGATAACGAGGCTCAGTGCGCTTAGTCTGCATGCATACAAAAATTGTGACGTCAGTCCATTACCATGACGCAAATAAAAGCCCCCCCCCCCCACCAAACCCCAAAAAAAATAAATATGAATTATTTTTCACCACAAGGTTATAAGATTGAGGGGAAGTAATTTTTTCCGTCAAGTTCAAGGCAACTTCTTCAATAAATGTAAGGACAAATTAAAATTAAAGCAATTCTGTCAAGTTCAATGCAAGGTGGGGGGTTTTTTTGGGAGGGGGGGGGGGGCGGGGCAGTGGAAAATAATCTAAGATCATAGAAGATGGGCCTACAAACATCAGAGATCTCAGATCAGACCTTGGGAAAAATCAAATATCAGAGATCAGAGAAAAATCTGAGATCAAAGATACTGCCTAAGATCAGAGAACATGCCAACCAAAAAATCAGAGATTAGAGAACATGCCAACCCCCAAAAAAAGAGATCAGAGAACCGAGCCACCCTGTTCTACCCCCCATTTTGTTAAGGAGAGAATTTTCTGTCGAGTTCAACAAGAATATTTTTTATCCACAAATTGAGGGCAAGAGAAAACGTCTTTCCCCCAAATTCAGGGTATGCATTTGCTTTGGGCCTTATTAATTAGGACAACTTAATTAGGTACGTTTCCAATTATGTATCAGCAAGTAGGAGGTGAGAACTTGGCAGGAACAATTGAGGGATGGGGATATCCACTGGATTAATGGAAATTATGATGTTTCAATATGCATTCATTCTGACCTACATAAAGTTGTTTCTGCATTAAGTTTTTGCATGGGTCTACTCATAACAACAGGCTTCATCCCAAGAAGACGGTCGCCCACTTCTCTGTTGCTTCGTTGGGGTTTAGGTCAGCTACTTTTAGTTTTCTGGGTACCTGGCACTAACTACACCAGGTAGGGTTTCCAAATAGTTTTAGGACATAGCACAACGAAAGAAAAACAGACGCAAACCCACGGAACAAAACCAGTACAAAAGACACAAAACACGAGATTTGTATGCAGATTTATAACCACGTGGCAATGTTTTCACCTGCGCGATAACGAGGCTCCGTATTTTCACCTACTACGCATGCGCACCACAATTGTGACGTCAGGCCATTTCTATGAATTTGGACGTGTTAGCTTTTTTATGAAACAACACTTTGATTTTAGACTGGATATTGGCGCTAGGTTTTTCGTCTGATCTACCACCGTACCTTGCGTAAGTGTTGTCGTTCCACACTGACAGACAGTGAGACAGGTCGACACGCGATGCCAACACTTGAAACATCCCACTCACGCAACTGTGAACACCAGACCAGACCAGGGCAGTGCCAGTGGCACTGAACACAGCCTTCAACTTTCAAGTTCAATTAGGCTTCACAGGCGCTAAAATAGTGGTATTTTTAGGGGTGGTGTGGGTCCTGGCTGGTGCTAGTATGGTTCGAGGCTACAGATCAAAGTGCCTGTGCTTGTGAACCACAGTAATACAAATAGGCAATATACTTACATGGAACAGTATCATATATGGGTAGTCCCGGTAGATAGGGGTAAGCTTATTTGCAAGGCCTAAGCTAAGGTCAGGACAGTGGATAGTCGATGAAGGAGGGTTGTATTACATATGTTAAAATATCATATTATGTATATTATATATGCTGATTTAATTAATCTTACTTAAATTTGCATACCAAAACTAAAAAGTACAAAATATAAATAACATCAGTCTTTGAATCATCAAAAATTTCTTTTGTTTACATTCCTTGCCTGCCAAACTGCCAAATGGAGTATCTTAACCTAGCTTACCCATATGTGATATCAATTAACTACAGGTTTTTAAAGTTGCATGTGGAGTTGTTTCGCTGTTTTTGAATGTCAAATTTGCGTATAAGAACACAAACCTAAGGCCTTAAGGTTCATAACAGACAATAAACACCTACCATATCGCTCACCAATTATCTGCCAATGAGCAAAACATTTCAAATTCATGAATTGTCCGCCACAAAAATGAAAATTTGTGCTGATTTGAAACGTCATAAACGTGTGTACACAAGTCATTTACCGGTGCCACCGACAGGGGGCCCAAGCGCTATATTATATGAGACAATAGAAGCATCCGGAGCGCCACTTTTTCTTTGGCGGTGGCCGTTGACACTGCCTGTGGTCAAAGGTAACATTTCCTGTTTATGTTTATTTTGGTACAGCCGTTGCAACGGTCAGCTCCACATGTAACTTTAACTTAGTGGTAAACGTCATCACTTTGTGTACTGCACAATGCTTTGTTCTGTGGCAGAGTTCTGTGGCGTAATCTTAGTCCAGACGTCATATATATCACAATTTGCAGAAAACCTAATTGTTTCATTAATCTTACCCTATACTAGTAGATTAGACATAAACCCTATGGCTTTGCTTGTATTCAAGCAATTCAGGGTTAATATTACTGATGATCAAGTTTAATTATTATCAAAAGATAAATTTATATTTGCATCATAAATAAAACTACTGTAAACTGCCTATTTGAAGCCACATACATATTAGAAGCAGCACCCCAACTTTGGCCTCAAAACCGGGTTGGCAGGCACCCAGAACCATTTCCGGAAAAATACATATTATAAGCCGCAGCCAGACTTTGGCCTCTTGACCGCCCCCCTGCCCCCACCCCCCCTATATCCCTGCTTAATCCCATCCCACTAACCAAACCAATTAATTATTTATACAAGCAGTCGCAATCACTAACAACATTCACCTCTTCCTCTTCGATCGCACCGCTTCTCAAGTGTCACACCAGTGGCTGGCTCTCCTAGCTCTTACTGCATGTTTATGAATCACTGTCATACCACTGTTGTTGAATTTGGCCAAGAAGCCTCCTTGAGACATCAATATAGCTTCTATCATATTGGTGGTAGTCCAGCAAGGCCTTCAAATTATTCAATACAAGCAAAATAATATCTCTTTTGATCCTGATAGGGGTAACTAGTAATTGCAATGGTTCTGCCACTTAAGATTCTAAGTGATTACAATGAAAGTAGTGCTAGAAAGGGCATTTATCATGTAAATAATTAGCCCAGTAAAGAATGCCTTTGTAAAATTCCTTCCAGAACATCTATAAATGTTATCAGCTGATCATGAGACTGAAAACTATGTTCTTTCTTTGTAGAAATAGCTTTTATTACCATTTACACTGAGTATGATGTCTGTATTATTTTTTTACATCAACACTTCTGACAGAAGCAAGAAACTGTATATATTATAGAACTGATATACCGTATTTCACGTATGTTTTCGGACACTGTATGTTTTCGGACACCCCCTCAAAGGCAGAAATAGGATAAATTTAGTGTACTGTAAGTTTTCGGACACCCAACGCAGATAATTTTTCAATTGTATGTATATTTTCGGACACTATCGGACCTAAATTAACAATGCGTCTAGGCTCCTTTGTTATTGCGTAGTGCCGGCCCCCATGATTGCACTTCACTGCTTGTGATTGCAGGCTTTCGGCGAGAGGGGCAAGTCCCTGTCTACGGGGTTATTTGTGCGTGTATCAGGTGTGAAAGAGCAACACCTTGGTTGCTAAGTAATGAGCTGGGCTTTGGTCTCCATTGTGCTGGCCGGCGGACGAGTCAGTCGGCGGAGGAGTTATTTATAAACCGCGAAAATAAACAAGCCTTAAATCACAGAATGCATGAAAGTATTTGATTAATTTATTTTACCGAAGACTGCGGCGCGTCGGCTGCAGAATCAAAGTTTCTCAAGAATTGATCCATGCTCTATATCGTTTTCCGAACAACTGTCACAGGATCGTATGCGCAGCTATATATATGGCACCTCTCGGATGGGAATCCCTTTTGTTCTTGTAACTGTGTTTTATCTCTCAGAAGTTACCGTTATATTTGGCACGATGATTGCAGTTCATTGTCACTGATTGCAATTCATAACCACTGTTTGCCTGAAGCCATATCTTCATTGACATTAAAGTTATCGAGTATATTTTATCTCCTGTAACAGATGAGAGATCTGACGCTAGCAGATTGCACTCCGAGTATCTTCAAAACAATATTATACTCTTGATCACCTTAGCCGCTGTTAAGGTGTGAAGCAGCAATACCTGGGTGTTAAGTGATATAATCGGCATCAGTCGACTTGCAATGTAGTAATTCTTAATCGATATTTTGTTATGTATGTATGTTTTCGGACAGTAGATGCGGGAGGCCATTTTATTGACTGTAAATATTCGGACAGCCAGAAAAACAATTATTTTTAAGTGTCCGAAAACATACGTGAAATACGGTAGTATTTAAATTGATATTATCAATGTTAATTTCATCGTTTTTTATTGTGTATTTAGATTGGAAAGAAAACCTTTGTTACTATTATGCCTAAGCGAATATTGTACTCATCTCCTTTGTAGTACATATCAACATCAAGATGTTGTTGCCCCGGATTCTGGCAAGATCTGCACTGCATAGGTTATCCTACTGCACAAGAAGACTTCAACAGCCCTTGTCATCCAGTGCTTCCCAGTTCCTACATGCTCCATTGACAAGTTTAAGTGACGAGGAGCAAGCCATGAAAGAAACAGGTTGCATAAGTTGACTAATTTGTTTATTATTATGCAACTACACTTGTTCCATTTTTCCTCCAAAAGTTGCACAAAGAGGTTAAGTAAGGTGGTCCAGTTTAGCCTATGGATACAAACATGTTCCATATTATTTGTCGATCTAGTTAAGATAATCTTAAATGCTTGAATTAGTAAATTTGATAGTTTCCTGTACTTACTTACGAAAATGTATGTACATGTATCTGACTCAACATTTCAGTTGCCAGATTTGCACAGGAGCAGCTTCAGCCACTTGTTAAGGAGATGGATGATCAAGGTTACCAACCAGACTCGCTTATCCAATCATTGTTTGAAAACGGTGTAAGTATCATACTACCAGTAGTTTGTAGTACATTTAACCAATTACATTTGTGATCAATAAACTCTGTAAAATGAAAATTGACGGCACTTTTTGTATCACTAATTTGTGCTCATATCTATCCAGAATGACATGCAACACTGGCCAGTTTGGTTATAACATTTTTACATACCTACCCCTTTACACAAAAGGATAACTCTGTATCAAATCTCCCAGTGGTTTTCAAGCGCAAGCAAACCGCAGAGCTGCCGATGTAGCACAAAAATCAGACATGAATGATAATCATAATAGTAATATAATAAGAACCCAGTCACAATGTGGTAATAATAATTTCAGTTTATGAGCGTTGAGATCCCGGAGGAATACGGCGGTTGTGGTTCGTCCTTCTTCACCGCCAATCTGGTGATCGAGGAGCTGGCCAAGGTAGACATGTCTGTCACCGTCATGGTCGATATTCAAAACACTCTCATCAACGCCCTGATCAAGAATCTGGGAACGGCAGAACAGAAGGAGAAATACCTCACCATGCTCGCTACCAATACGGTAAGTTCGTGAATATTGTGTAAGCATTTTCTCGGTCTACTTTTTTAAATGTGATTCAGCAGTAGGTCTATCCTTAAATGTACATATTTGAACGTCCCATGTATGTGTATTGTAGGTCCTGTGCATATAATACTTATAGTTTTAATTGTTTAACAGTAATAACAAAATATAAACATTTGCTACATTTTGGCAATGGTGTTCTTTACATGAGTGTAAAGGTAACTTAAATAAACACGGAAAACCAAACATATATATCAGAACACTTTCGGTACCATATCTCTATCTATAATCTATGGTGGGGGGGGGGTGTAACTAGATACAAAAATGTACAAGGCGGTGCCGCTGGGAGCCCCAAAATCTTACCATCCAAGTACCAAAAACTGTGGAAAATTAGAGCCCATCCACGTACCAGCTGAGAAAGTTGCACGATTGGCAGAATATACTGCGACGAACATCCTTAGGATGGGCCCCTCTAGTGCCAGCTTGAAAGTTTAGCGGACCCATTGACGTACCGACTGCCCCCCATAGTATAGACCCATGCAGGTACCAACAGTGCAACATTTAAGACCCATTGGCGTAGCAAAATGCATGAAGAAAACCTTGAGATGCCCCCCGGGCTATATACCAGAGCATTAGTTAAATACCGCGTAACTACAGCAATTTTGCAATTCTGCACTAAATTTGTCCTCTAAAGGTAGGTTTATTTCTAAATATTTTAAATTTACTACATTTACAAGGACAATAAATGTCGTCCTTTACTTCCCCAGTACTACAAAAGCGACATTTGCGTTTGTCGATGCTCAATTTCCTAGTTTTGTCAGTATTTAAGTCAGTTATATTCGCCATGTTTCTATTTCAGTGGTAAAAATTCGATTTATTCGATTGTAGGTTGGGTCCTTCTGTCTGTCCGAGGCTACGTCGGGATCAGACGCCTTCGCCATGAAAACTCAGGCCATTCAGGATGGCAGTGACTACGTCTTGAATGGAAATAAACTGTGGATCAGCAACGCTGAGAATGCTGGCATTTTCTTGGTTTTTGCGAACGCAAATCCTGCAGAGGTACCGGTATTCAACGCAATGTGTGAAATGTTGTATCAATATTATGTAGCATTTGTTGATTACCGGCATTATAAATGTCATATTTTACATTCGTTGGTTTCGGTTCTGTACTGATACTTTCTGTTTGCTCTGTGGCACTTTTGCAGGGTCAGCATCTCTGTTCAGAGTTGGCGTTATTATTTTTCAGGGTTTGGCCATTTTTTGCAAAAGTAGCTTTTCGAGCTACGTATTAAACTTTTTTTTCATAACATGCTTGGTATTATATGCTCACTATTGAAGAAAAACCACTCCAGTCTCAGGTATGTACCACATTCATGCTGTATAGTACATATTACAGCCCATAATTAAAACAAAATCAAATTAAAGCGGCAAAGACCGTATTAATGTGTATAAAATGTGCGCCTTTTAATTAACAAAATTACGGTAGTTATTACATGCGGTCTCCGTCGTTGTCTCCAGGGCTACAGAGGCATCACGTGTTTCATCGTCGAGAAAGACACTCCCGGCTTCACGGTGGGCAAGAAGGAAGATAAGCTCGGCATCCGGGCATCTAGCACGTGCCCGCTCCACTTCGACAATGTCCGCGTGAGTGATCCGGACGGCTTGGTATTCGGGATTTTCGTGGCTCATTTTACCCTTCATTTGTGCAAAGGTGGCCTTAAGTATCATCGCTGTATGACGTTCTATCTCGGTAGTAGAGATCAGTTGATATGATCATCGGTCTTAAGTGTCGGTTTTATTGTCTTGATAGTAACTTGATACACACACATATATATGTATATATCTAAATGCTGGTAATTTATTGGTGTATTAACTAATTTAGTTGCGGTTTCAAACCCCACTTGTGTCTGCGGCCAATTCATGTTGTCATCCCATTGCTTGACCCACTTTAACCTTACTGTACACAAACATGGCCTAAAACACAGATTCTTACGTTATGCTTGCGACAAGCAAGACGCACAAAACTGAAAAAGGCCTAACATGACGCGTCATTTAAGTCCCACCCTATTGATGTTTCCAGGTCCCGGCATGCAACGTTCTCGGGCAAGTCGGCCAAGGCTATAAATACGCCATAGGAATACTCAACGAAGGACGCATTGGTATCGCTGCTCAGGTATTGTTGGTTGTAACGAATTGGCGATATTAAACCCCGGGTTTACCCCTACACTTGACGAGAACATTCATACTTCACTTGAAATTTGATACGGACAACCATTTTACAGTTATATAATTTCCCGATTGATCACTGTGGCACTGTAATTCTTATTTTACAGTCGACATATTTAAACCTGCCTTGCAATTGCCTCCATTGCCTACAGGAACTGCATACTTTCAAAAGTGAAATTTTGAAAATTAAAGTCTGTTGAAATCACGTGAAATTTTTGATGTGTAACCCCCAGATATCCATGTTTTTGAAAACAAACAGAGCCGAGCTTACGCGTTGATGGGAACTTCCCAATTAAACAGGAAAGGGATGACGTCACCCACAGTTTGTCAACTGTTACCGGACGATTATATAAGTCCCCGCGCTTAAGACCTTTCAATAAATACTAATTCGCTTTACATGGTATGGGGTCAATATGGCTAACACTTCACTATGGTCACAACTGTTGAAAACCGATAAAGTTCGATATTAATTAGAAACAAAAAATTGTTATGGCCAAACATCACAGTTGTGCGCCTGATTTGTTACTGCTAATGTGCAGAAAGATCGTTGTATTATTACAAATAAAATCTTAACTTTGCCTACCGATATGAGGGATATCATCAAGAGTATAAATGCCATGAACAGTCCATCACTTCGAATAAGAAATATATATATTCGTGTTGTAACAGAGCTGACATCTGGTAACAGGGCTGACATCTGGTAACAGGGCTGACGTCTGGTAACAGAGCTATCCTGCGTGTTGTCAATTGCTGAGAATGCCTAACAGAGGTGCCTTTATTCCATCCATCTTTGTCAGCGACGGTCATTCTTAATTTATAAATGATGTGAACCGTCAACCATTTAGAATGGGAAATATGTATGGTAACAGAGCTGACATCTGGTAACTTGACATGCATACGCTGAAAAGGCTAACAGAGATGGCTAACATTCATATCTGCGCGTGTTTTAAGTCAGTGACGGTCATTTTTAGTATCCTTTCAACCTTCGCACGTACAAATTAAGAAAGGCTAGGCACCTCGAGAGATAATATGTGGTCCATTTTTTTTTGTGATGGATAAGTTAGCAGTTTAGAAGATGCACAAGACAATGAGTAAAAGACGGATACCTGCGTAACTATATCTCTTCGCTGCAATTGTTTCAGGTCAATTATTATTATTGTTTATTTCGTACCAAATCATCGCGCAAAAGATGTTCCACATGCTAGAAACGTAAGCATGGCATCAACTTGGTTTAAAATGAACCTTGCATACGCAGTCAGTCATAAATAAGGCAACTCTGCCGCCAGACCTCCTTATCCAACAGCTGCCTTCTATAAAGACCTCTCCTCCTGATTTTCTCCATAAATTATCATTTGAAAGTCGTTTGATAAAACTTTTGTACTTTAATAAGCGAACGATCATCGTGTCATATTGACGCCTCTTTGGCTTATCTGCAACTGAGTTTGACAAAACAATAGATCATAAATACCGGCTTAAAAACGCTGGGTTCTTATTCTTTATTTCCAAAGAATATTCCAACTAAGGGAGAACGATAAAAAAATCGGGTTTTTAAAACAATCCAAATATCAACAGTGACACCCAAGTGATGCTAAATTTTTACATTTAATGAATGTATTATCAGGTTTGTAAAATAAGAAAGGTATCGGAAACTAGGTAAGAACTTTACGTATTGGCGAAGGAGGGTGGGGGGATCCGGTGCAGACCAGGAAGAGTGGGCGGATCCAGATATTTGAAAAGGCGATTGTGGGGAGGCGGGGGTGGGGGGTGACCGCACGTGTCCAACCAAGTTTCTTACAAATGGAAGGAACCAATGGCGTGTGCATAACTTCTTGAAGGGGGACGAGAGGGTGCACAAAAATAGAAAATAATGCGTGTAAAAGCTTGAGACGCAGGTGAGCGTGGTGCATAGAATTTGAAAGAGGGGGGTGGATAAGGTATATCTTAGGGTCTGAATAGAAGTGCACGTGCCCTCTGTGCCCCCCACCCCTGGCAGGAGGCACATAACTAGAAAAAGGGGGGGGGGGGAGGGGCACAGATATATCCTAGGCTCTGAAAGGGGCCACGTGATTGCCTTTATTTTGCATGGAAAAACAGCATTCTTCCCAAAATGGGTCATTGAGAAAATTTTAACTTTATAACAGTCCTGGGGGGTGGGGGGGAGGTTAAATCCCCTCTTTCTTGGCTCCCTAACTTAGAGATAGATTTCGTCGGAAGACCAGAGTTTTACAGTGCATGGTCTAGTTCCTAAAGGTTGTGGAGTGGGGTGGTCGCCGCCTAACCCCCGCCCCTAGATCCGCCCCTGCTCGGTGCTATTAGTTTATTAGGCGGTTTGATAAGGGTCCCTCATACCCCTGCTAAGAATAAGCTGTAATGTCAGAAACATGATTACATGATCTAGCTTTCAGCCCTGTGACCCATGCTGTCAGCCCTGGTACCATGTCAGTGGTAACAGGGCTGACATTTTCGTCAGTTAATGCCGGTCTGCATCGTGTCAGCCGTGATTATCGATCACATAAGATGTTCTCTTGAATGCTAGTTAAGCTATCAATAGGTCACAACTTTTGTTCAGGGGAAATATTGGACCACCTATAAAATGTCTGCGTAACAATGCTGACCACATATGCTTTACCCTGTTCATAAACGACCTTTGATGTCGTAAAGAAAACGTTTGTCGCCATCTGTTGGGCAAATTTGTTACCAACAGGGATAGAGCACTTCCTTCTCAGCCCACATAATGTTCTAGATAACAAGGCTGAGAGAAATTCATGGAACAGGCATACAGCATGACATATTTCTGGAAATGTGGAAATAGCTGACATTTGACCACCCTTCATACATGCTCTAATATCTATGTAATAAATTCAATCAGAAATCGTAGTGAAATAACGATATTTCAGTCCATGGAGACACCAAGGAATGACAAGACAGGGCTTCTGGGACAGGTCATTATTGGCGCTATATGACTCTTTCATTCCGAATAATATATAAACCGGTAATGTCTGGCTAGAATAAAACACGTGCTGTTGATGACCTTGATCTAATTGACCAACCGAATGAAACTTTCAGGCCCACATACGATTTTTTATTATGATTTCCTTGGCAGACCTTAATTATTCACTTATCGAATAATGACCCATGTATAGTTTGGCTTTTGCATATTTCGCTGTTTTTTGTCTCCAGCTGGTGGGTATGGCCCAAGGGTGCCTGAACCAGACTGTTCCTTACTTGATGGAAAGGAAGCAATTTGGCAAGAGAATTTGGGACTTTCAGGTAACGAAAATTTTTCATATGCTAGTAACGTTTATTGTCCATAAGCTTTACGTATCCAGTAAATGAACAAGCATATGCAGCAGGCAATAGCAGAAGCCTAGGCTTATGTAATATCACATGACAAAATCTCAAAATGTAACAAAAATAGATCAAAAATACAACCATGAAACTTCAAAGTTTTATGGACTTGATATGATATGGTCGTGGTCTAACTAACTGGGCCTTCAGCCTTTAAGGCTATAGTTATCGATATGATCAAAAGTGGGTAAAGCGTCCTGAATAACCAGAACCAACCAGAAGATGCTTGTATGGTTTTTAAATTATTGCATGTCCAGGTCTGTGACGTCATTGTACATCTGGTCCTTTCAGGCGATGCAACACCAGGTGGCGACAGTGGCAACGGAGATTGAAGCGGCGCGACTGCTTGTGTACAATGCGGCCCGACGGAAGGAAGCCTCGCTCCCCTGCACGAAGGAGGCAGCCATGGCCAAGTTCCTGGCCGCTGAGGTAGGTCCATACCTAAATACTGGTCATTTATTGGTCTATTAACTAGATCCAGCCACGCCATTGATCCGTCCGTCATCACTCAAGAAGTCTTCTGAAGTTTACTGTACCCGAGATAGCCTTGGAACCGCTTTTAGTTTGATAGATTTGTCCAACAAATGGCGCGGGGCCGGCCCGGTAGCTCAGTGGGCTAGAGCTCTCGCATTGAGTGCTCTGGCCACCTGAGAGCCTAACGGCACGTGGATCGATGGTTCAAGCCCCGCTGTGGCCATGTCTGTGTGGTCGCAGGATAAAGATCACATTTCCTTCTTCGCAAAGAGTAGGGGTTACCCCCGGGGACATGGCTCCACTCTCCCTTCCTTCTCCCATCGACGCGATATAACCAAAAGTGGGTAAAGCGTCCTGAAACCAACCAACCAACCAGCAAATGGCGCCAATGCGACGTAATGCGACATTGTGATATTGATATTGTGCATTGTATGGATTTTTATGAAATACCTAAATCTGTGCTTGCATTGCATACAAGTTACTTTATCAATGATGTGTCATTTATTTTATTCCCCCCGCGTTATTATTAGTTTTTATTATAGCGACATTATAGTCTGTTATATAAAGGCTTCTCTGTTTTCCAGGCGGCTTGTAAAACTACCAGCAAATGTGTGGAATGGATGGGGGGAGTCGGTTTCTGCAAGGATTACCCTCAGGAGAAATATTACCGCGACTGTAAAATAGGTGGGTGACTCGAAATCGACTTTGTGCTCAAATGGAATGCGTTAGACGGTGGTACCAGTTTGAAGCAAAGAATGCGATGGATAATTTTTAGGCCACGATATTGTTTACCAGCTCTCTTATGTTCTATGTAACTAATCGAAATCTGTCAAAAAGTCAATATCAACTAAGTCTAAATTTATAAGATTCGTTCATCCGTGTTTCTATAGTATTTTCGGAAAATCATTTCGGAAGTGTTTTCGTCTTTGTATTCATGTGAAACGCATATAAGCTTACATAGTTTAGGGCAGCGTTAAAATCAGTAGCATTCCACAGTTAACTGAACCGATTGTACGCTGGTTGGTACGCTGAGCTGCAGACGAACAAGTCGTAAATTTCGCGTCCTGATCGCAAACCGATGTTTGATCCAACCCCATGTCATTGCCCCGGGAGGCGCAAGTTAACCGGTTTGTGCATATAGTATATTGCGCTAAACACTTAGTTTCTGACCTTCTTCTGGAGTCGTACGAACACATTGTGTTATATCTGCGGTTCTGTCTTCTTCAGGAACAATTTATGAAGGTACCAACAACATTCAGCTGAACACGATTGCAAAGTACTTGGAAATGGAACAAATGGATGGCAAGATGTCCTGAGATAATGGAGCCTTTCTGGGGCAGGACGGATCCAGTCTGCTTCTATCCGCTGTGCAGTGTTCCTGGGTTGCTCCACAGTCTGCTCCAATTTGGACGCCAGCGTTGTACGGCGCTCCACTGTTCTCCAGTCTGCTCCAGTCTGCTCCACTGTGCCCCAGTCTGCGACACTGTGCTCCTGTCTGCGACACTGTGCTCCAGTCTGTTCCACTGTATCCTAGTATGCTCTACTTTGTTCTAGTGTGCCCCAGTCTGTGCTATGAGTGAGGATGTGTGCGACAGGCTGTAGATTCGCCCTAGCTCTATGTAAGAGTGTACGCCTAGCTCCACCCCATCAACAACATTGTACACATCCATCTGGAAAACGTGTTATTTATTTTATGGTACCAAATCCTAAAAAGCTAAACTAAACAATTGAAACTGTTTTTATCAAATCAGGATGAACACTCCTTATTTACTACCGGTAATTACTTATTTATTTGTACAAGTAATAATCTGTACTGTTCTCTCACGGCAAATACGTTAAAGATGACGGACCGTATCAATCTTATCATACAGACGAAATGATCTGATAACAGCACTCATTTATAGACAGCAAGTTTAACTACCAATATTTATAGTTGAAATGAGAAATATTGTACGCAGGGTATTTTGTACATCGTGTTGTATTAGTCCTGGCACACATGTTTAGTGTAACTATGATGTGTAAACGGACTTGGCATTTGTACTTAGTCAACAGCAGATGTAAAATACTCCTATACAGTGTCCAGGTGATAGAAAGTCGGTGGTTCTACTTGCAAGTCCCGTACATAATGCTCAGTTTTATGCTGGCATGACATGTACCGGTATGTTAAGTTTTGTTGCACAATTTAAGACAATGTTCATGATGATATCCAGGCATTTTCTGTATCCGGTGATTTTGTTTAAAGTAATATGTTCTGTAATTTATTATATTACCAACCTGTTATCCATGTCAAATAAGTATATTCTGTCTTGAATTTAAATCCTGAAAGCCTGTGGGCTATCCGGAGAGAAGCAAATTTGTTCACCGGAGCAGAAGTTGGTGGCCGGCTTTATATCCCTGCGCGTCTACGCTCTTCGGTATTCTGTATGATGTCGACCGCTAGGACCTCCGCGCGCCATTAAATAGTCCGTGCAGTTTTATGTTGAAATTGTTCTTTTACAGACTCAACGGGATTATATAACACATATGCATCATACATTTTGGCGTACTTTTAGTCTTTATTCTAAAGTGTAAAAATCTAAGATGGCGCATTTAAGTAGGCTGCTTTAATCAGGTCTATTTGCTTTACAGAAATACCTACCTAACAAATATGAACTAAGCAAGCGGCGTCTAGCTGAATCTATCTGAGGCTACTGATGACGTTTCGGAATTGCTGTTCTATATGATTCTTCATATGATATCCCATTCCTTTTCAATGACTCCTCTTATTCTGTGTCATGTAAGATTCTTCATATAATTGGTTGTTTTATGACACTCGCGTCCCCAGCCGTGCTACTTCGCGTGTGAGCAGTTTAGCGAGTGAGATATGAAGAAGGTTTTGTTTGCTAAGAGAACTGTTGGTACCCACACTGCTAGGATATTAGGAAAAATAAATGCTGTGTTTTCTGCGAATTTGCGTTCATTACATTACTGCTCGTGTCACCCACGTATTTATGAAACGGATATCTCGAAATATCCCTTTATAACAATAAAACGAAAATAGTTACGGTCGAAAAAAAAATTGGCTGTACTTCGTCATACTAAATCAAATCTGTTAAAAGTGCAAGAGGGTGACGCGAGCTTCTGTCAAATTAAATAAGCAACTCTTATCTTTTTGACCGAACTGGAGGTTTTACATCTTTACTGGTTGGGTACGTGAATCTCTATAAATGTCCGTGCACCTTGTAAATACAGTGTTGCTCTTACTCGAATGATCAGGGTAAGAGAAAATAGAAAATGCTGACAAATATTCCAAATATTATTCAGAATAAATGATCTTATACCATACGTTATGGGCCTGATCTTGAAGACTTGTACAATAGCATGTATGGAAATCCCATTTGTTATCATTTAACATTTAAGGGCAATTATTTGGTGGTGCATCTGTGACCATGACTGGAGGCTTGAGGCCACATATGCTTTTCTGTTATTCAGGAAAGGTTTCTTTTAGCTTTTTGAGTTTCCTGTGGGAACCCTGATTCTGCCCACCTTTACATAGGGAGGGGGGGGGGGGTACCCCTCCGAATCGCGAATCCCCAAGAATTAGGGAGAGCAATATCGAATCTCCAAGATGAGGACATTTCACAGCTGGGCGCGAAAAAAAAATATCACGAATATCGAGGAATTCACAGACTGCTATAACGGATCGCGGTAAATAGGCAAAGGGTCTTCGCGTTGAACCAGGAATTGTACGGAAAAAGATCCCTAGGATAAAGGTACTCTCTCTCCTCCTCCCCCCCCCCCCTTACATAGCATTGTACTTTGACATAATATGTACCCATAACTTACCGTTGAACATTGAATAACATGGTTGAAAATAAAAGGAGAAATGGTCTTTCAGACTGTTAAAAAGAGCAAAATCAAATAACATTAGAGTCTACCGAGCAGAGTACCGGTTATCACCAGGTTTACCACCTTGTACTACCGGCGGGACGCCATATTTTCAGCCGATTCTGTAGTTTTATATAACCTGCGCCCTTATTAACCCGGTAATTTTAAACTGCGAGTCTATTTAGCGATAAAAGTCTGCATTTAATGCGCCCAAATCGCCTATTAGCGAAATGTCTCACCTCTACCCCAATCTCCGTACGTACAGAGTAGCCTAGCTTGTTGAGCAATCCATCGTATCGCCGTCGCGCAAGGAACTCTGGGATCAAGATTGCCTCAGTAGTACCCGCTTGGAATCTGTTCAGTTTGCAGGCTCGGGTGACTATAGTTACCCCGATCCCCCGGCAGGTAGCGTTGCACTTAAGCCATAGCCCAAGCTGAGGAACGAGCTCCCTCTGCTGGGAGAGTGCAGTAACTTCACCTGCGACTGCGGCGTCAACTATTTTAACCA
The DNA here is from genome assembly GCA_964019135.1 of Arenicola marina. Lineage (NCBI taxonomy): Eukaryota > Metazoa > Annelida > Polychaeta > Arenicolidae > Arenicola > Arenicola marina. The sequence goes on from OZ025262.1 coordinate 17,369,775, forward strand.
GTTCGGCTTCATCGACTGTTACGTCAGGCATTGGATCTAACAAGGTTGCGTTATGAACTCCTCCGTTGATATACTGGATGGTCACACGACTACCGAGTGACTCGCCAGGGGGAGTCACCGATTATTCCGGATTTGCCGCGCAAGCCCATGTCGCGTCTGTGATCCGCTATATGGGCCATCGCATATGGCTACTCGTTGGTGAAAGATGGGCTTCACCTTTTGTCAAGATATCGCTTGTTATGACGAAAATCTTCATTATAACACTCCCTTCTGTTATTAAGACGAAAATCTCCAACTTTCGTCTTTCTGTCGGTGTGTTCGGTTTTTCTGTGAGTCTGTGTCTGTCCGCAACGCATTATCTGTCGAATCCCTTAATTAAGATTTTTAAGCGAGAACGGACCCCAAGCGACAGTCATTAGACGTCACTTTTCGCCATAACGGACCCGCTGGCGTTCTGTTACGTAGGAACACGTACCACTTTGCCAAAATATTTAAATATCTCTAAAAGATTTAAAGATATATATATCTAAATGTTTGCAGACAGTCTGACTAGTTTAATTACGGATATGCTGATGTTTACAGATATGCTGATGTTAACAAATTTGTTGTTTACATCTATGCTGATGTTTACAGCTATGATGAAATAGTTACATGCATTAATTGTAGATATAAATGAATAATATATATATGTATTAATGATTTGTGCAATTGTATGATTGATTTACATATATCTAGGTTTTCTCGCGTGCGTTACTCACTGGTTACCGTTATAGAGCCCGCATTATTCGTATTATAGTACGAATCCATTAATTCAGTTTTAATTGCCGTTGACGCGGTGTGCCTGGTCAGCAAATGGCTTCAGAGCCATAATAGGAGGCGTGGTGACGATCTGCAACAGCTGATTAGTTAATATTTAAAAGAATAAATGACACTTATAGTTTTCTCTTGTGGACATTTATTCACATTACCTTATCAAATAAATACCTCTAGACATGTACATACTATCGCAGAGCAGATTTTGACGAATTGTATCTGTATAAAACATTTGTAATGAAAAAGTACAAAATTAACTCTCAGACTTCTTGGATGCACTCTTTTTTTCAATGGACATTCTGCGATGAAAAAAACGTCTCTTGTTTCTGTCTTTAACTGTGAATATTGGAGAAAATAACCTTGATACTAGACCCTGAACGATGAAGCTTGACGCAAATGTGGATCGAATTTGTAAAATGAAGCCTGGAACATTAGACACCAAGTAAACTTACTAACATCTCACTTCGGTTTCCTAAATACATATATAGATATATATATATGTTTATGTTTAGCCTCTATATCTAGATTAAAAACCCCGACGGTGTTGTTCTATCGTAGGAAAACCTGGCTAATTAGCTAAACACAGTGACGGTCAATAAATCAGGTGGCGTCAATATGTATCACTGTACACAATGTACAAAGCTGAAGATTGGGTTTGGCAGCAGAGTGAAGCTGAACGATTCTGCAGCTTCACATACCGTACATAATGCCTTTGCAAAGTCAAGTGCATAGGTGACGTCTACGTGACCGCGTATCACACGGTTGTTTATGCCATATTGAAGCAATATGGACACTTAACGTAACCATCTATATTGTAAAGATTTGTGAAAACGGTGGCTTATGACAATCGAAAACGTGTAGGGGTATTCGAACAAAGTGCCGATAATGTAGTGGCATGTATGGGGCTCCATGTTAAGACAAAGTAACACATCTAGCACCACAGTAAGGCCGTACTGCAAGCAAAAGAACAGTTTTAAACCATCTATGCAATTACGTTTCCCTTTTTGCTTTCAGTTGACTGATATGTTGAGACTCGTTGATCCGCGTAAATTCCAGAGGAACAATAAACAGACATCTCCAAAAAATGTATTTTAGTTCAATCTTCGAACGACACACTACCTCGGAGAGTTGGCGTATATGGCGTATTTCTAAACTGAGTTGCTGATATGAGTTTTTTTAACATTACATAGTATTAAAGATATGTGAATAGTTAAAAACCATCCCACTTCTCATCAATTGATGTCAACATTTAAAATCTGTAAAGATTAAACTGTTTTGAAGATTAAGCAGAACATGATGACAAACTCACTTTATAATACAACATCGCCGAACTACTTTAATCTTGCCAGGAGGACATGAAATATAAAAGAAATCAACTTATATGTCCTAATCCGAGCAAAGTTGAATTAGATCAAGTAAAAAGAAACCGCACTTAACTAATCGACGCCGATCATTCATAACCCTAAGAAGAACAAACTATTTTTTGTCAAAGCATGTCTTATGCTCCCCATTCTTGCTGAGCGTTCACACCATGCTAAAATACTACTTCAAACTGGCAGAAACTACCTTAATTAAGTCTAGAATTGAACAACGAACACGATGTCTTTTCAACATATACAAATGCAATCAACCCAAAATGAACTAAATGAAAGTTTAAATTTATCAACGAAATGAACAGGAACAACAGAACAACAATCAACAGTTTCTGATGGCACATTTGATTTCGCAACGCACCATCAGAGGTAGATGAACAGATACGTGTTAAATATGACACACTTCAAGTGCAGAACACTTCATATATGGCCAATGTCTCTCTGTGTCAGAGGAACCATGATTTTGCAATCATTGGGAATGATACTTCGTTTCTGTATAAAGGTCCACCATGCAGTCATCCTCAAGTGGTTTGCGATCCTTTCAGGCAGTTTATTTCTTCCATAGGAAGTAACCATGGCGACGTCATGTCGTTTGGCTCTCTCGCTCACGAAGTGCTTGTTATCGGGAGTCACGTGATGTGTCATAGAGGACAAAAACGGCCGTTTGCCCCTGACACACGAATGGTTTTAATAACCGAGTTCCGCCTTTCCGGGCGCACCTGTTCATATTCATCAACGGCCGCCGCCTTTCGTTGCTAACTGGGAGAAGACACCATTTGGGGGCTGTGGCACATCGGAAACGTCGGCGAACCTTTGGAGGGTGGCGTATACGAACCGTCGAAGACGAACGCCTGTTGCGTGCATTGCGGAAAGGCCAGCGATAATCGGGGCTTGATGTGTGCACGCGGCATGGCCTTCTCGTTCTGAGATTCCAGCAGAGATGCGATGTTGAGGGTGAGATCTTTCTGCGACCCGCGCCGGAGGGCCAGACGGGAACTTCCCCTGGCGTTCTTCAGTTGGCTCTCGTACTCACTCAATTGACGCATAAAGTTCAAGTTCGGGGAGATCACCGTACGCTTCGCCTTGAGGTAGTCGAAGGCCTCTTCCAAGCCGAAGTCCTTGTGGAACATCAGGTAGGCCATGATGATGGTTGCAGAGCGACTGATGCCAGCCTTGCAGTGGACCAATACCTTTCCACCTTCCTCTCTCACGGATTCTGCAAGATTAAATGTATAGGCTACCGTTAGAACACATTATAAGCACTTTAGCAGCGGCATTAATAAACAACGCGGCTTTATTTCAAGCCGTAAAAAAAATCAGAACTGAAATCATGCGTCGATCTATGCAGTGATCTACTCTTTACTACGCCGGTATATCAAGGACGTCATATGGAAGTCTTTCGGATATACATACCGCAAGAAAGCCCCCTATGTGACGTGTAAAAAGATAAAACTTATTGCGAACTAAGTTACACACATATGGATTTGGCAATGACGTAATTAGTCTGTTTGCGACAACTATTGAATTAGGGCATCAGCGCTCACGTTGACGAATAAAGACCAGCCATCTATATCGATACGAACTGAAATACATAAAATGTATGGCAAAACTAATATCACACTAAACTGCCCTTTGAAGTGATGATTTTGCCAGAGGTGGGGATGAGGGGGCATGTAGTTATATACCACCCCCAATCCGTTCGAGTTCTGTTTAATCGCGTTGTCAAATGGTATGCAGCGAGCGTCCTGTGTGACTAGGCCTACATTAAAACCCGGTAATGTACCCTCGGGTGTACCTCAGTCATTAGTATTCGAGTATGGCGTCATACTCTTGTGAGAGTCAGTCTGACGCGGTGGGAGGTACCGCCCGGTACAGAACCTCCGCCCCCTTTCCCTCCCCACCACCATTACCACCCCCCCCCCCCATACTCCCCACCACCACCCCACAAGACCTTGCCGCCGGAAGTGAGGCGGCAGGAACCAGCTACTTCCGGTGCCTTACGTGGTTTAATCTATCCCTCCACCTCCACCTCACTCACCCCCCGTGCGAACGAAACCCCTTCCCTTCTCTCACCCAGCCGCCACTGTCTATTGCTAACCCCCCACCTCGCACACTCGCCCCCTCGCGTCTTTGCCTGAGGTCGGCAGACAGAGGTTTGCCGTCCATTAAGTAAGCCATCGATTGTACTTCCATGCCGCATGTCGATGGGAGGTGGGCGTAAATCAAGAGAAACCCACGACCATAATGAATACAGGATGGACACATGCCTCCCCCAAAGGAAAACCCAAATCGACTTTTGCAAGTACCGCGATTTAGGCAAAGACGGATGGCTACCCCAGAAGAAACGCTATGGAAACAGTCTTTAAATTTATATTGTTAGCAAGGTTAGCACAGCGATCTGCATGGCTTTGTTTCCGTGCAGTCGGCCGGAAGTGACCATTTAACAGCAGTTGGAAGCTTCTCAGAAGTCGCGTAGGCGGAATGTGCCCGCCCCCCACCCCCACACCCTCTAGGACCACTACCCTTTCCCCAGCCAGACACACACACACGGGGTTGCTTTCGCAGACGTACACCAATACATGTATCACGTGCTACTAGTACACGCCGACGAGTGACCGGAATAAATATGGGTGTTAATAATGAAATGCAGTATCCTATCCCATATGTTCACGTCACAGATATGCACAAAATTAAAAAGGAAGGTCGAAATATTTTTCAAGGGATTAACATTTAAAGCCATCCTTGTACATATATGTATTTATATATATATGCAACGAGAGAGCTTGCTGAGCTCGATAATTATAGAGGTGCATGAATGGGGTCATGACACGCGTTGCGCAACCAGTGGACCGGAAGTAGCTACACTGACCACCATACTATTTATCTATACTTTTCTATTTATGGTGTATGTTATTGAACTTACATTTAATTAAAATAACAATCATACAAAAAATGTTAAGAAAGGTCACTTCCTTCTTTCCGATTACACTACAACCCCCCCCCCCCCCCCAGTTTAGGGTTACAATGACAAAGTGAAATCAAAATGGGCCACAGTCACAGCTGCCAATGGTCGTTAGCCGCGGCTTTCACGGAATTATCGCATGTAGCTGTCATCGCGGTGTATAATTAGTAGGCGGCGCCCACCTAGCCTATACGATTGCCCTAATCAACCGGCCTTGCCCCCTCGCCCCCGCCCCCTCGCCCCCCGCCGCAGCCCCCCCCCCGAGCGACCTACACGGCTGGTCTCACTAACCACTGTCCGTTGCGCCTGTATGTGTGATGAGCTTCACGACATATGACGTCATCAACTCCCTTGCTCCCGAGGCCGCCAATCATGGGGGGAGTGGGGGGCTATCAGATTACAGCGGCTACCACACCTCCCCTCCCCCAATCCGTTCCTTCCTTCCTTCCTTCCTTTCTTTCCACCCGCCACCCACCAACCCATTCTCCCTAGACCGACCCCCACACAGATATCCACCACACCAGTTTCATGCACCCCCCCACCCCCAACAACCTCCACCACTCTATTATGCATACACCTCCCACCACTTTAACGATGAGCTAAACCTTGTCGCAGATAATTAATGCGCTTCTACTTATAAAGCCTCACATAGGACCGACGCGGCGGTAGCAGCCAAAGCCGGATTTGCGTACAATATACTCAGCATATCAGGCAGGAGGCCCACTCGCAACAGGGGACAGGTATAATCCCAGCCACCCGACCGCCCAACTCGATCGGCTGGTTTCGTAATGCTTCCGCCGGAAGCGCCCACTGTTGAGAGCGTTTCCGGCCGCATTATCTATGTGTATGTGAATGTGTGTGTCAGGGGAGAGGGACGGAGATGGGGGCGGGTTAGAGGGGAAGTGGAGTGAGCAGCTGGGCGGATCCAAAGTGTGTTGCCAGGTGCGAGGATACGACTGACCATAAAAGAGAAACTCTTGTATTCTATACAATTTTCCAATCTGTACCCGGTCACTGACCCGCGTTTTCCCCGGCAGCCGCCATCGCGCTGTGTATAGATCTGTATACGGCCCAAGTTAAGAAAAACCCTTCGCTGCTGTTACCACCAGCTGCTCTCATCAACAGCACCAGCAACTCCATGTAATCCCCCATCACGCCATGTCATATCCACCCGGCCCCATCCCAACCTCCGTTTTTCCTTCCCCGCCTTTATGTCAGTTCCGCACTCCTCACCCACCCAACCTACCTAACCCCCGCGGCCCCTTTCCCACCAGCCCAGTCCCCTTGTGCCATACCATCTCACCATAAACCCGACCCCTTATCCTGTGCCGTCCCCACCTCTAGCCCCATCCCTGCCCTCCCCTGCCCCGCCAACACCAACTCCCACCTTTAACCCCAGCCCTGCTCCTTCTCCCCTCCCAGACCCCCTGACTGTACCATATATCCCACTGTTCTATCCCCATCTCATACCTACCTCCCCTTTCTCGTCACTCAGCCCCCTCCCCCCCCCTTCCCCCAACATACTACCCATGCAGCCCATCCGGCGATGTGCTCCCCCTACCCTCCGCGGCAACTCCTCCCCAATCCCGGTCGCCTCCCCCCCTCCCCTCGACCCGCCCACCCCCAGACCTCCGCCGCCCGCTGTTGCCATTACCCACAGCGAGGCAATCGATATTAGGGGGCAATGTTCCGCCCACGCAGGCCACCGCTCATACACCGGAAGTACCGCCCCAGACCGCGGCCACGGGAGTCGGCATGAATGAAACGGCCGCCACGTGGGGAGGAAAGGAAGAGGGAGGAGGCAGGGGAGGAGGGAGGAGGAAGAATGGGAGGCGAGAGGGAAGGGGAGTGGGGGAGAGGCCGGGCCGGGCCGGGCAGCCGCGTGGTGATGACGGGTGAGGGGGAACAGTGAGGGAAGAGGAGGAGCAACCGCAAACAAGGGGCGGTCGGGAGAGGGGCGGGAGCGACGGATGGGTGGATGAATGAATGAATGAATGGATGGACGGATGGAGGGACCGATGGGGGGAGCGTACGTAGCACAGGGGGCGGGAAGGAAAAGGAAGGGAAGAAAGCAGTGAATGACTGAGGCGAGAGAGGGGAGAACGATCGATTGGCGTTTACTCCATTGCCGAATGAATGAACCGGAGAGACAAGCAGAAACAGTCGGGCCGGGCCGGACTAGGCTTGGCGGGTCTGCTCGGACGGCCAGCCTGACGCTCAAACGTACTCCCGGGTGGTGGTGAGAGGGACTCTCCGTTTATGCAGCGGGAGGAGAGAACAGAAGGAGGGGAAGGTGGGGAAGGAGGGGGGCGGGGGGGGGCGGAGAAGTAAGAGCCCACTTCCGCCTACGGAACCTCCGAGCAACTTTCATCCCAAACATATTTATTGCGGGCTGGTGGGTCACGTGCTGGTGGTCGGTCACGTGCTTACCGGCCACCACCGCCATCGCCACCGCCAGGACGCCCGCGGAAACAGAAACCGCAAAACAACGAGCTGTATGTTCATTTGTCACTCCAGTCGTGAAATTTAGAAGAGGCGTTTTGAAACACGAAATGGTCACTGACCAGAATGTGTTTATCATACGCAGTATATCAGCCCACGGAATGCGTCTATAGATATAACAAAGAAACTAAGCACGGTGCACGTCTCCTTTCTCTGGGTCAGGTGTCCGCTACGACTGAGCGAGACATTGCGTAAGCAAGTCCTCCGCTGATACGGCCAAGGATGACTTGCACCTAGCGAGATAGCCTTATCACCTCGCGCATCCGGTGGTGTGTGTGTGTGTGTTGTGGGCACAGCAGGTGACATACCTAAACGACACGTATGTATACCTGTATGTATGTATGTGCGGTCTGTGTGGGTCTCGGCAACGCGAGTCCTGGGATCCACTCACACACGACCAACCGCGCAAAGCACATAAGTCATTTAAACGCTGAGTCGGTTCCCCTGAGTCATAATTACAAGCCACGTCCCCATCGCCCGACCGACGATTGAGCGAGCGAGCCGCGGGGAAGATGCTGTCGGCGACGGTAAAAAGCCCCCATAGAAAAATATCCCGTAAAAATGGCGACACGAACGCCATGACAAGAGGTGTGAGGAACGCCATGCAAATTCCGATCGGCGCATAATAAAATAATCGTAATGGCAATGAAACCAGTGGGCGTGTCCGTCAGTCTGTCAATCACTCCAAATGCTTTCACTGGCCATTTCGACCCCCCCCCCTCTCCATCGCTCACCGTCGCCAGCATCGACACCCCCCCCCCACCCCCTTCCGGACACCTACCCCCGACGACCTTGTCCTCCCACACACAATGTCGGACATACATCGGCCGCCGGCAAATAGGCAAAAGCGGAAATCCTGGCAGCGGCTTAAAACTTTCACTTCCGGCTATAAATATTTCATGAAACAGATAGCTGACTGCAAACATGCCCCAAAGTGCGAACGACGGAGATGGAAGAACGAGAGAACGTACGTAAAAAGGAAAGAAGAAGAAAACATCTGCGACTACTCGCTCGCTTGGTCAGTGCAAGGTCTACTAGAACTGGGGGCTTGGTCAGTGCAAGGTCTACTAGAACTGGGGGCTTGGTCAGTGCAAGGTCTACTAGAACTGGGGGCTTGGTCAGTGCAAGGTCTACTAGAACTGGGGGCTTGGTCAGTGCAAGGTCTACTAGAACTGGGGATTTTTTTTTTTTGTGGTCTTCGCGGAGGTCGGTTTCACATAATATGTAGGTCAGGTCACGTCTCACGGAATTCCTCTCTTCATCAACTCTCCATCCCGCACCACCGCAACAGTGGCGAAGTTATTTTCAATGCAGAATATAAGTGTGGACCGCCGCCCGGGTTTGTACTCGACTCTCTCTGGTATTTGTTGCCGCCTGCCCGAGTACCCCCCCCCCCTATCCAATGCAGTCGAAACAATTTCAAACATATCCAAAGTGGACCCCGCCAGTCAGTCCTGGATCCGCGCCTACCCTACAAAGCCCAGCCCAAGCACCCTCCCCCACTCCTCCGCCCCCCCACCCTCTTGGCCTAGCTATTAATGGGAATGCGATAGAACCACTGGGCCACGCCATGTCCAAATATATCTGGATTGCCGACTCATCAACCTGCTGACGTCGTCAGGGTGGGAGTTATATATATATATATATCAACAGTTATTGAACGACGAAGAAAACTGCCCATTATGATAAGACCCATGCGTCAAGTGTGGCTTTCATTATGTATGTGCAAGAGTGAGATCAGACCTGCCACAATCTGGAAGTTAATGCTGGGCAGGGGCCCTGCCCGTGAGTCACTTTGCGTGAAGTGTTTATATATTTACATTTAAGTATATATACATGCATATATAGATATATATATATGGGTGATGACGTCAGGGCCCGAGACGGATTACACAGACTCTTTGGTGAGGTGCCCGGGTAAGGTGCCCCGCCTAAGACTTATCTCATCCTCGCTATAGATATAGATCTCCTTTATTAGGAGTGCCAGAGCGGATAAGTGTCGTGCGTGATTCTGAACAAAAGGCATGATTACCGGTGGGGGTGATGGGCGGTGGAGGTGAGGGGCGGTGGGGTGATGGAGGGTGGTGGGTGAGGTGTAGCGAAAGGCCGCGGGCAAGGCGGTAGGCGACCGACAGGCGGGAGACTGAATATAAGGGGGGGGGGGGGGGGGGAGAGGGGAGGTTTTTTGTTTTCTTCCGTTTTGCAAGCGCACACAGGACAGCATGGTCGTCAGAATAGCAATAATATATCAGTTTATTCCCGCAATGTCAATCAGGTCTCCGGCCTGATATTATATCAATACACAGATAAACATGCCGCCATTGAAATGGATGAGTGATGGAACTGATAAATGATAAATGTTATAAAAATGCATGCCTTTCACAGAGGTTCGCACAGCCGCAATGAAAGATATGCGAAACTAATGGAACGCCACAAAACCTGGCCGATCCTACCGGATTGAACTCTCGTTCATATAATATGTTATATACGCTACAGCATTTAGCGTAAAATCCGCTTCTGTATCAAGGGATGACAAGTGACCATTTCCGGATTTAATGGTGAACGGTGTATGAGGTGGGCGGAAGCTGGGTAGGGTAGGGGTGGGGGTAAAGTACCGGTGTGTGGTCGGCCACGTCCCCATTGTGCCATGTTGGGCGCCGGGGATTGGCGGGGGCAGGTCAGTACTCTCGCCTAATTTCATTACCATGTGCGAGAACCACGAAAGCGCGCGCCCACTAGCCCCCCCCCCCCCGCCCCACACACACCCCCCCGATTAACGACTGGATCGATCATTGGTGTCCTGTTATTATTACTACCCCCACCCCCCAACCCCTATCCCCCACAACACACACACGAACACAATCCGGCCCCCATCCTATCTTCCCTTCGAATTGCAGTCCATTTGTCCATTTCCGCTTTCAGTAGATAAAATAGATCCGGTACTTTTCTCTTTACGTCCGGCAGATTTAGTCCTGACATGACCACTCCCCCCGCCCGCTGCTCCCATCCAATGACCTCACCGAAACTCCCTCTTCCGGCTTCCAGCTCGTCCCACTCACCCCTCCGCCACCACTCCCCCCCACCCCCACATCAAACCTGCGAGTGACGAGTGGGTGGGTGTTGCCCTCCACGCCGCAAGTCCATAAATGTGACCTGTAGCATGTGTCCAGCCAAATAACACTCCTGTCGCGCTCTCCAGCTCATCTGAGTGTTATGAGTATGTTGACACACGTCCTAGCGCGATTAAAACCCGTGGGGTGGGCGGGAAGGGCGGGGGAGCAGAGGGGCGCCGGCGGGTGGGTGGGTACAGCGCCCCCAAGGTGGGAGAGACTGTGGGGATTCGGGGTTTATTTAATAAGCCGCTATACCAGCAGGTGGTCGAAATAACCTGATCAACGGAAGACAATACGTTTCACGCCCCCTCACCCCTCCTCTGGCCCCAATCAAAACTCCCACCGCCCCCACGAACCTTTCCCCCGCGCACCCGTTGGCTTCCCACTCGGTGCCCACGCAAAGTGTATCCTTCTCTCTGTCATTCCGCACCCAGTAATCCCTTCTCCCTATCCGGCGGTCTGTACTACGTATCCCCCACCTTCCCACCCCCTCCTTCCCTCAGTATCCCCTGTCGGTATGGGGTCGAGGAAAACAAGTCGAGCGGTGGCGGGCCGCAGAATATACCCCATCTTAGGTGTGGACCCCCGCCCCGTTTTTACTTGACTCTCGCTAGTATTTGTTGCCCCCACCCCCCACCCCCATAACTACGGCCCGGCCCGCCACCGTGTTGTTATTGTTATTGTCGTGTTTGCTCAACCCGAACTTACATCCTGGTCCAGGTGCAGCACTCACACGTACCACGTCACTTCCGGTACGAAGAAGAAATGCCGCATATTCCAGGTCGTACCGCTCTATAGGTCTACCCCGACCTGACCAACACGAACCACTCTGCTCAACCGCTCATCTTCAAGACTAGACCACAACTGAGGAGCTGATGTTGTCTTAACCGGGTTACTGACTGGTCCTTCAGCCAACCCAAGAGGGAGCTTGAGGGGGAGCTTGAAAGGAGGGGGGGGGGGGGGGGAGGCAGAACCTGGGGTTCGATCTTCGCGCATGTTCGGTATATAGATGCGAGGCTAACCATTAGATCCGTCCACCCCCCCCCCCCCCCGCAGCCGCAGGTTAAGAAGGTTTAGACCCGTTAAGCCCATGTGTACACAAAGATGGCTAAGATCACCATATATTCCATCAATTCATCCGAAGCAAGAAAGTATGTTCAGATCGAACTACGATGTATTGGCATTAGGACAAATGCCATGGTCCATGTGGTCAATATTAAAGGTCAGATATTGAATAAATATTTGCTACTATTAATTATTAATAATTATTAATCCGTATGTGTTTATTGTAATACAACGCGCGCCTTCTTGGTTTGTTTGCAGTATTATATCAGCTCTAAATACAGCTCGATATGATCAGCCTAACAACGTACAGAACGTACCACACGGGCCAAGGACGGAGATAAAACTTTGAACCCACCAGATCTTCACGCGGTCTCGTCAGTGGAGACGTCCCAAAACTTCCCCTCCACCTCCATCTCCACCCCCACCCCACGACAGCACGAGACACCGGCTCAGGGACAAGCCATACAACCAAAAAATTATCAGCGAAATAAGCCGACCACACGGACCCGCAGTAAAGCCAACGATAAAGGCATAAAGAGGTTAAAACATATGAAGATATATCTATATCTAGATCAGTACACCTGCACGGTGTTTGTACTGTAATGTTGGGCGTTATGGAGATCGTTTAACGCCGCCTGGATACCACCGATTAGGTAATTGAGACAGACTAACGCACGCTACAATCAGATACCCAGCCATATGGTGTTCGTGCGGACACATGACCCATGTGGTCGACAATTTTGCCGGCAGTAAAAAAAAGTGTAACAGGTGTTACACAGGCGCTCCGGCCATTTAGCTCTTCTCGAGAACTGCGGTCCATTCATTGGGGGGAAACAACCTTGGTTGGTGCGGTTAACTTGTGACAATGGGCCACAATTGATTTCACTAGATTTGCCCTGTGAGGTGGTTGAAGCGTATTATCGTCACTGCTTATTTAATCAGATATTGGTTCATTCAAGTACACACCATTTGTATAACCGATCATGATTTCAGGAGAAGTCAATCTGACGGTGATAACGTATAATTAAAATTGGATGTTGCAGAATGGTATATCAAACATGAAATCGATTCCGATGATTGCGCACGCATGATCTGTTTGAAGGTGACTGAAGGTGTGTTAATCGCAAATATTCCGATCCCTCTTGATGCCAACATATGCTTACCCTGTCTACTGTCTCAGCTATTTTTTATTAGACCGTCTGTCGTATGTGATGGCCCCACTTCCCAAGAAACCATCAACGATCCATTGACACCGTTAATTGTTCGTGGCCGCGTGCCAAGTCGGCGTGGGCGCAAACGAATGAGTTGGAAGAGGGAATGGCATTCAGTCCCAATCTTCCGTGCCCCAGCCTACCCCACCACCTACGGAAGAAACCCCCCCACCCCCAAACCCCCGCACCACCACCCCATCCCCACCCCGCGCCTCCCGCTAGGATGTTTTCTGCCTTAAGATATGTGGAAAAACAAACCCGGATCCTTGGGTACCAACCGCCACCACCGCCACCGGGACCACTTGTTCAACAGGGCCGTGGTGCGCCATCGGCTTGAAGAAAACCCGATTCCCAAGTGCTATAGTTATAGAGTTGTTGAGCCGGTTTCGTTCGCCCTTACCTATGAAGTTGATGGCGTTGGGGAACCACTGCAGGATGTCTGCCGTGCAGCTGTCCCTCACCGGGATGTACTCAGACCGGAAGTGACTGTCGAAGGACGGCGGAGGGTTGGCGTCAGTGGTGGCGGCCATGTTCAGCAGGGCCGTAATGCCGCGCTGCCGGAGTAACTCCTCGCGCAGGGCGTGGTGTATGCTGCCGATGTACAGAAACGGTAGCACCTCCACTGGGCCGGACTGCAACACAAATGGCAACGTTATACATAATACATATATATGGGGTAATACATTATATATATTTATATGGGTATGCATGGGGTAGATTTATTATATAGTGTGGATAATTATATGATTATTATATATATAGAGGACTGGGGGGGGGGGCGAGGGGAAGGAGGTGGGGGGAAGGAGGTGAGGAGGAGCAAAATTATCAATCATTTGAGGATTGGTTTCTTGCTTTGGCGACGAAATTGTCACCTGGCTGACGCGGGCAAAGCGCACCCCGCTAACCGATCCAACCATTTGGATAACGCGATTTTGGGTACATAAAAGGCTAAGGATGAAAGGGAAGTTAGTCTACACGCCTGTGGTATCACACAATGAGGCATAATTCACAAGATTAAACTGCAAAATGGTCGCAATGCTAGCTACCTTCAGGCTAGAAAGGCGGCTGAGACATTTATACACGAATCTGATGGTGGGCGGGGGGGAGGGGGTTCCGCGGGTGCCCGTTGATGCCTGCGAAAGCGGATAAGAGCGGAAAAGATACCTTATATCATTTATGATGTAAACTTGCGACGGCGGGGGGGGGGGGCTCTGACAAACGTTCATAGAGCGGGTTGCCGCGAAAAAATACCCCTTGCTAGCGCATTGGGGCCGTAAAACGCCCCGACCGAGCGGATTTTGCGGTGAAAAAAAGAGGGCTTTACCGCGGAACCCCCCCGCCCACAGTTATCTATTAACTATCCCCCCCCCTCCTCCGGGATTTACGGGTCATTTATATTAATCAAGGAACACGTGTCTCGACACCCAACTTATAGTAAACGCTGTCGGCGTAGACTATGAACACCATTGGAGTGACACGATATGTCACCCCTAATTGACTTGGCAGCACGTTGTCCGAAGGTTAATGTCCTGCAACAGAGGACGATGGCCGCTGAGTCACTCGTTGACACGCACGCCTCCGCACGGCTGAGATTGTTCTCACCCTGCATCGCCAGATAGATGTCACTAGTCACCGCCGCCGCCCGAAAGGGTGCGTCAATCAGCGTCACGTTGCTATTGTTATCGGATGCAGGTAGTTGAGCCCGATCAGCCGGGGGGTCCGATAATACATGGACACCTCACCTGATCTGGGCCACGAACTAACACTGCATGCGTGGGTACTAGATTTGTACTGATGTGCCGTGGATGCATAATATAGAAATGATCCTTAAAAGTATGATGGTTTGTGGGTTGCATATTCAGGACGCTTTAATTAACCACTTTTGCAGTTTTGATTACATGTATTCCTTGCATCTCCAGATAAATATATATAATGTCGCGTCAATGCGACAAGGAAGGGAGAATGGAGCCATGTCCCTGTATACCACCCCCTACTCTTTGCGAAGAAGGACATGGGATGTTTATCCTGCGACCACACAGACATGGCCACAGCGGGGCGCGAACCACCGATTCACGTGCCGTTAGGCTCTTAGGTCGCCAGAGCACTCAAGGGAAGCGATCTAACCCACTGGGCTATCGAGGCGGCCCCTTTTAAAAGTATGAACATTATTAACTAAGGCTACACGAGTGACGGGTGGAGGTGACGTGGGAGGTCGGAAAAGTATTGATCTCCATTTAATGGGGCACATATGAAATACACCGGGCCAAGGAACCCCCGTGTGTAGCGAAAACATCAGATGACATGAATAAGCCCCAGGAGGTTTGAACCCGCCACCGACTGGTCCACAGTTGAGTACACTACCCACTCGACCACGGCGGCTTCCTCGTAGGGCCGTCTGCTGGGATGGCGGGGGCGTATGGGATATATATATATACATACACGGAAAGAAAATATGGGAGCTGGATGCTTAGATAACTGACTGAACTCACCTGTTCCAGTCCGAAAGTGCACTTCTTGGCAGAGTTCCTGAGCACGGATTTGTCCGGTAGTTGGAGAGTCCCACAGGAGAGGCTGGGGAATTTACTGGGGGTCTCAGTGCCGACAGATTCCGTCGATCTCGCCAGCAGCTGTGGGTAGTCTCGCTCAAAACTCGGGAATCCCCCTGCGATAATTTTTTTTTACAAAACTATAAACCATATCATCTCGTCAGCATTACCGTCTACACACCAGACAGTACCGTCTTGTGGCGCCGTTACGACATTGTTAACTGACACAATCACTAGAGGGAGTCACTGGCGTTCTAAAAATTTCCGTGTACCGTGTGTATGAATATGTGACTATAGAGTCGTGTAGGATAGAAGAATGGATTATGTGTTTAAAACTGAAAATCGGCGCGTCGAGTGACTCAAACGAACTTGTATCGATTGAAAACTGGGTTTGTGCATGTAATTTACAACAAAAATAGTTTTAGGCCATTGTTCCCAAACGACAAGGTCGCAACAGTGATCGATAAAGTTAGATCAATAATTGCATGTATGTATATACATAGAAGGACAGGGATAGGCTGGTTTTACGATGAAAGCAATGGTTATCGATAAAAAATAACACGGAATGGATTTGAGCACCGGCGCCACACGGCCTAGCAAAGTATCGGCGAATGAATGAATACACGCCACACGGCCTAGCGCAGTATCGTCGAATGAATGTATACACGCCACACGGCCTAGCGCAGTATCGTCGAATAAATGAATACACGCCACACGGCCTAGCGCAGTATCGTCGAATGAATGAATACACGCCATAGCGAAGTATCGTCGAATGAATGAATACACGCCACGCGGCCTAGCGAAGTATCGGTGAATGAATGAATACACGCCACACGGCCTGGCGAAGTATCGTCGAAAGAATGAATTTACGCCACACGGCCTAGCGAAGTATCGTCGAAAGAATGAATTTACGCCACACGGCCTAGCGAAGTATCGTCGAATGAATGAATACACGCCACACGGCCTAGCGCAGTATCGTCGAATGAATGAATACACGCCACGCGGCCTAGCGAAGTATCGGTGAATGAATGAATACACGCCAGACGGCCTGGCGAAGTATCGTCGAAAGAATGAATTTACGCCACACGGCCTAGCGAAGTATCGTCGAATGAATGAATACACGCCACACGGCCTAGCGAAGTATCGTCGAATGAATGAATACACGCCATAGCGAAGTATCGTCGAATGAATGAATACACGCCACGCGGCCTAGCGAAGTATCGGTGAATGAATGAATACACGCCACACGGCCTGGCGAAGTATCGTCGAATGAATGAATACACGCCACGCGGCCTAGCGAAGTATCGGTGAATGAATGAATACACGCCACACGGCCTAGCGCAGTATCGTCGAATAAATGAATACACGCCACACGGCCTAGCGCAGTATCGTCGAATAAATGAATACACGCCACACGGCCTAGCGCAGTATCGTCGAATGAATGAATACACGCCATAGCGAAGTATCGTCGAATGAATGAATACACGCCACGCGGCCTGGCGAAGTATCGTCGAAAGAATGAATTTACGCCACACGGCCTGGCGAAGTATCGTCGAAAGAATGAATTTACGCCACACGGCCTAGCGAAGTATCGTCGAATGAATGAATACACGCCACACGGCCTAGCGCAGTATCGGTGAATGAATGAATACACGCCACACGGCCTAGCGAAGTATCGTCGAATGAATGAATACACGCCACGCGGCCTAGCGAAGTATCGGTGAATGAATGAATACACGCCACACGGCCTGGCGAAGTATCGTCGAAGGAATGAATAAACGCCACGCGGCCTAGCGAAGTATGGGTGAATGAATGAATACACGCCAGACGGCCTGGCGAAGTATCGTCGAAAGAATGAATTTACGCCACACGGCCTAGCGAAGTATCGTCGAATGAATGAATACACGCCACACGGCCTAGCGCAGTATCGTCGAATGAATGAATACACGCCACGCGGCCTAGCGAAGTATCGGTGAATGAATGAATACACGCCAGACGGCCTGGCGAAGTATCGTCGAAAGAATGAATACACGCCACGCGGCCTAGCGAAGTATCGGTGAATGAATGAATACACGCCACACGGCCTGGCGAAGTATCGGTGAATGAATGAATACACGCCACACGGCCTAGCGAAGTATCGTCGAATGAATGAATACACGCCACGCGGCCTAGCGAAGTATCGGTGAATGAATGAATACACGCCAGACGGCCTGGCGAAATATCGTCGAAAGAATGAATTTACGCCACACGGCCTAGCGAAGTATCGTCGAATGAATGAATACACGCCACACGGCCTAGCGCAGTATCGTCGAATGAATGAATACACGCCATAGCGAAGTATCGTCGAATGAATGAATACACGCCACGCGGCCTAGCGAAGTATCGGTGAATGAATGAATACACGCCAGACGGCCTGGCGAAGTATCGTCGAATGAATGAATACACGCCACGCGGCCTAGCGAAGTATCGGTGAATGAATGAATACACGCCACACGGCCTAGCGCAGTATCGTCGAATAAATGAATACACGCCACACGGCCTAGCGCAGTATCGTCGAATAAATGAATACACGCCACACGGCCTAGCGCAGTATCGTCGAATGAATGAATACACGCCATAGCGAAGTATCGTCGAATGAATGAATACACGCCACGCGGCCTAGCGAAGTATCGGTGAATGAATGAATACACGCCACACGGCCTGGCGAAGTATCGTCGAAAGAATGAATACACGCCACACGGCTTAGCGAAGTATCGGTGAATGAATGAATACACGCCACACGGCCTAGCGAAGTATCGGTGAATGAATGAATACACGCCACACGGCCAGGCGAAGTATCATCGAAAGAATGAATATACGCCACACGGCCTAGCGAAGTATCGTCGAATGAATGAATACACGCCACACGGCCTAGCGAAGTATCGTCGAATGAATGAATACACGCCACGCGGCCTGGCGAAGTATCGGTGAATGAATGAATACACGCCAGACGGCCTGGCGAAGTATCGTCGAAAGAATGAATTTACGCCACACGGCCTAGCGAAGTATCGTCGAATGAATGAATACACGCCACGCGGCTTAGCGAAGATGTTATAATAAACTATTCTGTTTAGAAGAAGCTGGACAATTGACTTGGGCGACATGTATCCGTGATCTACTGTATAAATATGGTTACGGCCATGTCTGGGTGTCGCAAGGTGTGGGAGACGTCAATGGGTTTTTATCTGAATTTAAACAGCGTTTATCTGATATATCACTACAGGAATGGTCCGATAACGTTGACAGTCTTTCAAAGCTTGACCATTATAAACAGTTTAAGTGTCACTTGGAGCCTTATCTGCAATGTTGCACAATATACAATCACAGGACTGC
The DNA here is from genome assembly GCA_964019135.1 of Arenicola marina. Lineage (NCBI taxonomy): Eukaryota > Metazoa > Annelida > Polychaeta > Arenicolidae > Arenicola > Arenicola marina. Next base: position 17,388,732 of record OZ025262.1, read on the forward strand.
ACTTGCCAAACTAAGATGTTCTAGCCATAAATTACCAATAGAAAAGCTTCGCGGTCGTGTTCCCAGCGAGGAAAGATATTGCAATTATTGTCTTAATCAGAATGTAAAGGTGCTAGGAGCTGAGCTTCACTTTGTCATGGTTTGTCCGCAATTTTGTGATATACGAACAAAGTATGACATTTGTATTCCTGACAAATATGATACCAGAGCTAATTTGCACACAATAATGAAAACTACGAATGTCAAGATTCTATGTAATTTGGCAGCATACACGTATCATTGTTTTAAGATTATGGATGACTGTGCACTGTTACCAAATAATGTGTAAATGTGTTGTACCATGGGCCCATGGCCTAAGTTGTACGAAATAAACATACTTCACATCACACGGCCTAGCGAAGTATCGTCGAATGAATGAATACAAGCCACACGGCTTAGCGAAGTATCGTCGAATGAATGAATACACGCCACACGGCCTAGCGAAGTAACCGCGTTAGTTCAATATCTAACTCATTATGCCAAGTCATTGGTGGTATAACTAGGGACAAAGCATAAATTTAATGAGGCCTTAATTATCGCATCAGACGGATATCCGATCTCTTATCTATGAGGGTTTGACCATGATTAACTTTAAATAACATTCACATACGTATTCACCTTTCGCGACGAAGGACACTTTGAAGTGCAAGAATATTTAAATCTAGGGCGCTCTGTTTGGCTATTTCAATTGAGCACATTAATCCATTTAACTGCGGAGGGCGGGGAAATGGAGGTGGGGAAGGGGGGGAGGGGGGTTCTTCAAGTTCTGTAAAAAGTATAAAAGGAGAAGGAGAGGAAATGGTGTTTCCGCCTGAAAGTTCTTACTTCCTGTTTTTCGAAGGCGCGGATTTACCTGTCGCGGTGGGTCAAGCACCACTCTTTATCCCCGCTATGAATGCCTTAACAATTCCCCGACCGGAAACCTCTCCTGACCCCGGACCCCTCAAGAGGTTGGCTTGTCTTGTTGGCTTCGCGCTCGCTGGCTAATGCAAAATGCGGCAAATCGTTTTTCCCACCCGCCAGGTCCCTTATCAAGTGAAAGAAGTGGGGGGTCGGGCCACCCATCGAAGGCCACACCGGTTATTAGCACCCGCCCTCTCGCCCCACTGGCCTCGCCCCCCCACCCCCCTTTCCACCCTCTCCCCCCCGCAGCCGGTCAAAGTGTAACGGGCCTCTCTCGAAAGACGCCAAGACAAACGCTTTACAACCGTCATTTCCTGTTATTCTTCCGCTTGAAGAAACCCCACAAAAAAAGATAGAGAGGGCAGGTAACCTGTGGCCCCATATATTGTCAACGCACAGCTTTTAGAACCGACAAATTATAGGCTACAGAGAACAAGAGGCCGGAACCAAGAAGCTTTCAACAGCAGGAAACCGTTTGACCCGTACAATCACGGGCAGGCGGCTAGTCCCTGTATCGCTGCTGTGTAAACGGACAGACGGGGTCGGTTTAATTATTCAAGCGTGAACGCCCAAAAAAACTTATCCTAACACGAGTAGGCCGCTCGCGGAAAAAGCTTATTGAATTTGTCTGCATTAATCTTACGTTTATGGTGTGAACCGCTCGAACGGTTTTTTTTCAAACAAAAATCCAAATATATATTAATGTGCAAAGAAAAACTGCGCGTTGTGCATATAAAGCAACCTGAGCTCATGCGAATGCAGACATCATTTGAAGAATTTTGTCGCGTAGGCCTATCCTGGCCTATAAAAATTGTTAAATTACACATCGCGATATCTTCGTCTTACGGCGTTCAACTGCTCAAGCGAATGACATCACCGTTTTTTTTGTCTTGCTGACGGCAGTGACAAAACTGCCCACAAACCGCATTCTTCGTCGCATTAAATCTTCCACAACCAGCGTGACAACTCAAACTTTTATCACTCAATGCATGTTAGCCCCGAAAAGCGGGTTTGTGCGCCCCAGTTAGTGAGGTAGCGAAAAAAAATGGGGTGAGAGTTATTGTGAACTGACTGTCAGTCAGACTGACGGTGTGTTTTTGAGTAAAGTGGTATCCGACTCAGTGAGTTTGCTGAGCATTTCATTCACGAGTCTGGCGATAACAAGGTCACCGTCACCGGAGCTTTGGAATGCCTTCAAAATACTAAACTTGGTGTACACACTCAATGATTTCAGCATGTGCCCCCCCCCCCCCGGCGGATCTATTGGGTATATACTCATAATAGCCGAACGGCAAACCGACCGAAAGATTTAAGGGGGCTGGGGGCCTGTGCTTAATTATCATTAACTACAATAATACGTACTTAATAATTAACATATTTTGAAGTTCAACAAACGTTTCCGGACCAGCCCGACGTTCTTCGTAACTGTCCTTGTGTATTATATAGAGTTTCTTATATACTACTCATAGATCTATATCATCGAATAAGCTAGCTACTGCAACATACAAAAACTCGATCATAGCAAAGAATTGCTTACCTTCCAAAAAGTGGACAGAGATCCCAGTTTCCTCCCTGAGCGTTCGCACCACAAGAAGAAGCGTGGAGTCTTTGGATAAGTCCCGAAGAGACTCTGTTTCGTCGTACACAACGGCTGTCACAAACTGGCCTGCCAAGAGGCGGCCTCTTGCGACTACACACCGCACGATGTTTTCCAATGGCAGCGACCCTCCGGATCGGCGTTTCACAATCGGGGGGCAATGAACGTTGTGCGAGTCTGATATGCGACTACCGTTGAACAAAATGAAAGGTCGACAATCTATTAAAAGCACCTGAGACGCTGAACTGTCAGTTCGCAGTATTTGGCTGAGATTCTCCACGCTGATCAGGTCCGCCATAGCCGCAGCGTTGTTTTCAGCGGACAACATGGTCGGATGATAAATTAGGTCAACGTACTATTTACAAGATACCGTTCACGGGCCGCGCTGCTACTGGCATTCAAATCTGTCCTTAGCTTTCTCCCATTTCGGCGAGGTTTTCTTGAGTTCTGACAACGGCTACGGCGTTCTTCGGTTCGGCTGTCGTCTGGTAACACCACCGAGAGGAGTGGGTTATGTTCCAATAATTCCGCAGGCGAGCGTATCCCATTCACAAGCGGTTGTAACGTGCATGGCAACCTGAACGTGAAGTCGACACTTTATGAATGAACGGTAACCGCCTCACATGCTTAGCATAGGCGGGAGCGGCGCGGATAAAGTAGTCCGCTCTAAAACTTGACCAAATATCAGCCGAAATGGTTTTATGTATTAACACGTCACACCAAATAGCTAACCCATTCATATTATAATAATTCACATGAGCGTAATATCTCTATTTCTTATGTCAATGGAAAGATATAACTGCCCCGCCGTTGATTGTAAACGGTTTCATTCATAGGGTAGGAATACTGAGAGCTGTCCAATCAATGGAGAGTATTCATGGCTGCTGTTGGTAGTGTGTGTTCGCGTGATAACTTGGCGCATTTGTGGGCCTCACTGAGGGGAATATACTAGCGGGTAATATATATATATATGTTCCGCTCGGTTTTAATTCCCATGATTATGTTATTTATTACCGCGAGCTTACAGATAAGAGCATATACCTTTCTGTGTCAAAAATACCTCAATAATTACTTCTTTTGCTTCTCGCGAAACAGCTATATATATTTTTGCCCCCATTTGGGGCCTCTTTGACAGACCCGGAACTGCTCATTTAATAATATTGATCTGTCAGGCGTCGGCTGGGGAGGCGAGGCCAACCTCTGAGCAGCGAGAGAGGATTGAACTACACCCCACCTTGCCGGCCCCACCCTATAGACTATATACCCTCCCCACCGGCCCTGTTCGCGTGGGAGTTGTGATCGACTGGACGTTGCCGGGGCGAGTGCTCAATCATATATGGTAACGATACCGCGTCACACGGCTCGATTACAAGCGCATCCTGCGCCAAAGTACATCCCTCGATCCCTCCTGCCTCTGGTTACCGTGTATGTGCCGGAACTTGACCTCACATCCGCGTATTGGACTGCACAAAAATGTCCTTGCAAACTGACATGCGCTTGCATAAAACTGCGACCAGCCGAATGAAACTTTGTACAAATGAAGGATGTGTGCCTTGCGGTTGTACTGAGTTGCGGCTATATATACTTGTGTAGGATCTGGATATCAAATGGTCTGTCCCTTGAAGAGAAATTACTATTTTAGGACTGTTTTGTGCACACGTCTGAGAGAACCTTACCATTTCTGGCATGCGGAGTGGGTGTGCCCCCCCCCCCCCCGGCCGCCAAACTGAATTTGCTTTCCCCCTCCCCCCTCCCTGTTACATGAATCTGGTGGGGGCGGGGGGGGGGGTGGATTCGCCGGTGCCCTTTGATCCTGAGGGCGTGAGATACCCTTATGAAGCTGATGTTTTAAAACTTGCGACCAGGTGGGGAGGGCTCTGAAAATGTGCGATATAAAGCGGATCGATGGAAAATATACCCCTACCGAGCGGATTTTGGCGCTAAAACGCCGGACCGAGCGGATTTGGGCTGTACAACGCCCCGACCGATCAGGTTTTGGCGGTAAAACGCCCCTACCGAGCGGATTTTGGCAGTGAAACGTAACGTCCCGACCGAGTGGGTTTGGGCAGTAAAACGACCCTACCGAGCGGATTTTAGCGGTAAAACGCCCCGACCGACCTGATTTGGGCGGTAAAACCCCGCTTCCGAGCGGGCTTTGGAGGTGAAAAGTGTGTGTGTGTGGGGGGGGGGGGGGGGGGGGGGGATTCTGCGGAACGCCCCCAGCAATGTATTAAGTATTCTGTGTCCAGACGAATAAAAAAATTGTACGCCGTTAGCATTGCGTACGTTCTCACCAAACTGCTCAGTCGAATAAGTGGATTGGCGACAAAGGCAGCGTCTCAGCCCTCACTGCCATGATTTGAACTCTTCAATGGAGGGATGGAAGCGGGTTCTGTACATCGCGGGGTAATTTTTTCAAGCGTTACGTTTGTGATCATGATGACTATATACAGGGTAGCCGCCCCATTTGTCCAACTTTTGGGTCAAAGGCCTTAATTGATGGCGAAGCGAAATTAAACCGCGTTGCAGGAGGAATTTGCCTTTGCGTCAAGCTCGAGTTGATAACGACAAGCATATGTGACAATTTACCGGGTTAACCGGAATTAGTTCCGGCGGACTGCAGACGGCAGGGTCGGATCGGGTCGGTGGAGTGGGTGTGTGTTTAGACTGAAATAAAGCTGTTCAAATTTGGTTTTATTTCCATGACAAAACCAGGTATGTTCAAGCACACACAACGTACAAATATAAATCTGGCAGGGGTCTGGTCTGGGCCGACTATAAAGGAGTCTCCCGCATTTATATTGAATGGAACGGATGTTGCTTTGATCAAGTTGAAATATGTTGATATTCTGTAAAGTATATGTAGGCTATTCAAAGATATATCAAAGGTCATTGTCCTATCGCAGAATTCGAAGCAACATGTACTATTATTTTACACATGTCTCGCCAGCGTATGCGGTATATACACCTATAGTTTACTCTCACAACTACATTCATTAAGTTGTTCTTCATTGTTCTGGTGCGCCAGTGTGTCTTAATTCTTCTTTAGACATTGTATATAAGCTTATAACCAGGTACTGAGACATCGGGGGTCTGCCCCCATCCCATCCCATCTCCCTTATTTATCCCGTACTCCTGTTAACCGATATAAACCCGCCACTATTAGCGATGCTTAGCGTGACCTCCACTTGGACGAATGTGCTCGGCCCTGGGGCCGTATTTATAATCCCCTCGTAAGTTACACACGAAAAGTGCATTTTTATCTTAGCCTCACCAGCTCGTTGTGGTGTAGTAGTCACCCAATAAGTGGATTTTCTGAATAAAGTGCTAAAATTATATTGAAAAGGATTCATAATCGTGAACACCAACAGAACGAAAACACACTTTTCGTGCTTAATTTACGAGGGGATTATGAATGCGGCCCCTGGCCTCTACTTTGGGAAGCGATTACCCCCTTGACCCCCACCCCCTCCCTCCCTTATCCGCCTCCCCGGGCTGCTCAACTAGTTAAGAGTTTCCCCTGCTCAATAGCAAAGTACAGAAATGCCAAGTTTGCACGATTTGTCAGTAGATCGTACGATATTGCAACTCTTCTCAGTATTTTCTTGATTTATTTTCCAATACATTTTCTAAAATGGACGATTTCACTATAAGACTCCGCCACAAAAAACCTGCAAAATCATAACGTCTCTAGTGACAGACCTCAAATCATAACGTCTCTAGTGACAGACCTCAAATCCACCCAATGTGCGCGGTAAACAGCGATGTAAATAGAATATAACATTGTTTGACAACTGTGGAACGTAGGACTCAACCTCAGTTGTTTACAATGGAGGTAGCGGCCACGTCAATTCCGTCAATGATGGTCTGGGCCCTCTATAACGGAGTCTCCCTGGCCGAGTTGTAAAGCTATGTGGGACAGACAGGCTGGTCTGGGTCGTCTATAACGGAGTCTCCCTGGCCGAGTTGTAAAGTTACGTGGGTCGGACGGCTGGTCTGGGCCGTCTATAACGGAGTCTCCCTGGCCGAGTTGTAAAGCTATGTGGGACAGACAGGCTGGTCTGGGCCGTCTATAACGGAGTCTCCCTGGCCGAGTTGTAAAGCTATGCGGGATGGACAGGCTGGTCTGGGCCGTCTATAACGGAGTCTCCCTGACCGAGTTGTAAAGCTATGTGAGACAGACAGGCTGGTCTAGGCCGTCTATAACAGAGTCTCCCTGGCCGAGTTGTAAAGCTATATGTGGGACAGACAGGCTGGTCTGGGCCGTCTATAACAGAGTCTCCCTGGCCGAGTTGTAAAGCTATGTGAGACAGACAGGCTGGTCTGGGCCGTCTATAACGGAGTCTCCCTGGCCGGGTTGTAAAGTTATGTGGGACAGACAGGCTGGTCCGGGCCGTCTATAACGGAGTCTCCCTGGCCGAGTTGTAAAGCTATGTGGGACAGACAGGCTGGTCTGGGCCGTCTATAACGGAGTCTCCCTGGCCGGGTTGTAAAGCTATGTGGGACAGACAGGCTGGTCTGGGCCATCTATAACGAAGTCTCCCTGGCCGAGTTGTAAAGCTATGTGGGACGGACGGCTGGTCTGGGCCGTCTATAACGGAATCTCCCTGGCCGAGTTGTAAAGCTATGCGGGATGGACAGGCTGGTATGGGCCGTCTATAACGGAGTCTCCCTGGCCGAGTTGTAAAGCTATGTGGGACGGCCAGGCTGGTCTGGGTAGTCCATAACGGAGTTACCCTGGCCGAGTTGTAAAGCTATGTGGGACAGACAGGCTGGTCTGGGCCGTCTATAACGGAGTCTCCCTGGCCGAGTTGTAAAGTTATGTGGGTCGGACGGCTGGTCTGGGCCGTCTATAACGGAGTCTCCCTGGCCGGGTTGTAAAGCTATGTGGGACAGACAGGCTGGTCCGGGCCGTCTATAACGGAGTCTCCCTGGCCGAGTTGTAAAGCTATGTGGGACGGACAGGCTGGTCTGGGCCGTCTATAACGGAGTCTCCCTGGCCGAGTTGTAAAGCTATGTGGGAAGGACGGCTGGTCTGGGCCGTCTATAACGGAGTCTCCCTGGCCGAGTTGTAAAGCTATGTGGGACGGACAGGCTGGTCTGGGCCGTCTATAACGGAGTCTCCCTGGCCGAGTTGTAAAGCTATGTGGGACGGACAGGCTGGTCTGGCCCGTCTACAACGGAGTCTCCCTGGCCGGGTTGTAAAGCTATGTGGGACAGACAGGCTGGTCTGGGCCGTCTATAACGGAGTCTCCCTGGCCGAGTTGTAAAGCTATAAGGGACGGACAGGCTGGTCTGGGCCGTCTATAACGGAGTCTCCCTGGCCGAGTTGTAAAGCTATGTGGGACGGACGGCTGGTCTGGGCCGTCTATAACGGAGTCTCCCTGGCCGAGTTGTAAAGCTATGTGGGACGGACAGGCTGGTCTGGGCCGTCTATAACGGAGTCTCCCTGGCCGAGTTGTAAAGCTATGTGGGACGGACAGGCTGGTCTGGGCCGTCTATAACGGGGTCTCCCTGGCCGAGTTGTAAAGCTATGTGGGACGGACAGGCTGGTCTGGGCCGTCTATAACGGAGTCTCCCTGGCCGAGTTGTAAAGCTATGTGGGACGGACGGCTGGTCTGGGCCGTCTATAACAGAGTCTCCCTGGCCGGGTTGTAAAGCTATGTGGGACGGACAGGCTGGTCTGGGCCGTCTATAACGGAGTCTCCCTGGCCGAGTTGTAAAGCTATGTGGGACGGACAGGCTGGTCTGGGCCGTCTATAACGGAGTCTCCCTGGCCGAGTTGTAAAGCTATGTGGGACAGACAGGCTGGTCTGGGCCGTCTATAACGGAGTCTCCCTGGCCGGGTTGTAAAGCTATGTGGGACGGACAGGCTGGTCTGGGCCGTCTACAACGGAGTCTCCCTGGCCGCGTTGTAAAGTTATGTGGGACAGACAGGCTGGTCTGGGTCGTCTATAACGGAGTCTCCCTGGCCGAGTTGTAAAGCTATGTGGGACGGACAGGCTGGTCTGGGCCGTCTATAACGGAGTCTCCCTGGCCGAGTTGTAAAGCTATGTGGGACGGACAGGCTGGTCTGGGCCGTCTATAACGGAGTCGCCCTGGCCGAGTTGTAAAGCTATGTGGGACGGACAGCTGGTCTGGGCCGTCTATTACAGAGTCTCCCTGGCCGAGTTGTAAAGCTATATGTGGGACAGACAGGCTGGTCTGGGCCGTCTATAACAGAGTCTCCCTGGCCGAGTTGTAAAGCTATGTGGGGCGGACGGCTGGTCTGGGCCGTCTATAACGGAGTCTCCCTGACCGAGTTGTAAAGCTATGTGAGACAGACAGGCTGGTCTAGGCCGTCTATAACAGAGTCTCCCTGGCCGAGTTGTAAAGCTATATGTTGGACAGACAGGCTGGTCTGGGCCGTCTATAACAGAGTCTCCCTGGCCGAGTTGTAAAGCTATGTGAGACAGACAGGCTGGTCTGGGCCGTCTATAACGGAGTCCCCCTGGCCGGGTTGTAAAGTTATGTGGGACAGACAGGCTGGTCCGGGCCGTCTATAACGGAGTCTCCCTGGCCGAGTTGTAAAGCTATGTGGGACAGACAGGCTGGTCTGGGCCGTCTATAACGGAGTCTCCCTGGCCGGGTTGTAAAGCTATGTGGGACAGACAGGCTGGTCTGGGCCGTCTATAACGGAGTCTCCCTGGCCGAGTTGTAAAGCTATGTGGGACGGACGGCTGGTCTGGGCCGTCTATAACGGAATCTCCCTGGCCTAGTTGTAAAGCTATGCGGGATGGACAGGCTGGTATGGGCCGTCTATAACGGAGTCTCCCTAGCCGAGTTGTAAAGCTATGTGGGACGGCCAGGCTGGTCTGGGCCGTCCATAACGGAGTTACCCTGGCCGAGTTGTAAAGCTATGTGGGACAGACAGGCTGGTCTGAGCCGTCTATAACGGAGTCTCCCTGGCTGAGTTGTAAAGTTATGTGGGTCGGACGGCTGGTCTGGGCCGTCTATAACGGAGTCTCCCTGGCCGAGTTGCAAAGCTATGTGGGACGGACGGCTGGTCTGGGCCGTCTATAACGGAGTCTCCCTGGCCGGGTTGTAAAGCTATGTGGGACAGACAGGCTGGTCCGGGCCGTCTATAACGGAGTCTCCCTGGCCGAGTTGTAAAGCTATGTGGGACGGACAGGCTGGTCTGGGCCGTCTATAACGGAGTCTCCCTGGCCGAGTTGTAAAGCTATGTGGGAAGGACGGCTGGTCTGGGCCGTCTATAACGGAGTCTCCCTGGCCGAGTTGTAAAGCTATGTGGGACGGACAGGCTGGTCTGGGCCGTCTATAACGGAGTCTCCCTGGCCGAGTTGTAAAGCTATGTGGGACGGACAGGCTGGTCTGGCCCGTCTACAACGGAGTCTCCCTGGCCGCGTTGTAAAGTTATGTGGGACAGACAGGCTGGTCTGGGCCGTCTATAACGGAGTCTCCCTGGCCGAGTTGTAAAGCTATGTGGGGCGGACGGCTGGTCTGGGCCGTCTATAACGGAGTCTCCCTGACCGAGTTGTAAAGCTATGTGAGACAGACAGGCTGGTCTAGGCCGTCTATAACAGAGTCTCCCTGGCCGAGTTGTAAAGCTATATGTTGGACAGACAGGCTGGTCTGGGCCGTCTATAACAGAGTCTCCCTGGCCGAGTTGTAAAGCTATGTGAGACAGACAGGCTGGTCTGGGCCGTCTATAACGGAGTCCCCCTGGCCGGGTTGTAAAGTTATGTGGGACAGACAGGCTGGTCCGGGCCGTCTATAACGGAGTCTCCCTGGCCGAGTTGTAAAGCTATGTGGGACAGACAGGCTGGTCTGGGCCGTCTATAACGGAGTCTCCCTGGCCGGGTTGTAAAGCTATGTGGGACAGACAGGCTGGTCTGGGCCGTCTATAACGGAGTCTCCCTGGCCGAGTTGTAAAGCTATGCGGGATGGACAGGCTGGTATGGGCCGTCTATAACGGAGTCTCCCTGGCCGAGTTGTAAAGCTATGTGGGACGGCCAGGCTGGTCTGGGCCGTCCATAACGGAGTTACCCTGGCCGAGTTGTAAAGCTATGTGGGACAGACAGGCTGGTCTGGGCCGTCTATAACGGAGTCTCCCTGGCCGAGTTGTAAAGTTATGTGGGTCGGACGGCTGGTCTGGGCCGTCTATAACGGAGTCTCCCTGGCCGAGTTGTAAAGCTATGTGGGACGGACGGCTGGTCTGGGCCGTCTATAACGGAGTCTCCCTGGCCGGGTTGTAAAGCTATGTGGGACAGACAGGCTGGTCCGGGCCGTCTATAACGGAGTCTCCCTGGCCGAGTTGTAAAGCTATGTGGGACGGACAGGCTGGTCTGGGCCGTCTATAACGGAGTCTCCCTGGCCGAGTTGTAAAGCTATGTGGGAAGGACGGCTGGTCTGGGCCGTCTATAACGGAGTCTCCCTGGCCGAGTTGTAAAGCTATGTGGGACGGACAGGCTGGTCTGGGCCGTCTATAACGGAGTCTCCCTGGCCGAGTTGTAAAGCTATGTGGGACGGACAGGCTGGTCTGGCCCGTCTACAACGGAGTCTCCCTGGCCGCGTTGTAAAGTTATGTGGGACAGACAGGCTGGTCTGGGCCGTCTATAACGGAGTCTCCCTGGCCGAGTTGTAAAGCTATGTGGGAAGGACGGCTGGTCTGGGCCGTCTATAACGGAGTCTCCCTGGCCGAGTTGTAAAGCTATGTGGGACGGACAGGCTGGTCTGGGCCGTCTATAACGGAGTCTCCCTGGCCGAGTTGTAAAGCTATGTGGGACGGACAGGCTGGTCTGGGCCGTCTATAACGGCGTCTCCCTGGCCGAGTTGTAAAGCTATAAGGGACGGACAGGCTGGTCTGGGCCGTCTATAACGGAGTCTCCCTGGCCGAGTTGTAAAGCTATGTGGGACGGACGGCTGGTCTGGGCCGTCTATAACGGAGTCTCCCTGGCCGAGTTGTAAAGCTATGTGGGACAGACAGGCTGGTCTGGGCCGTCTATAACGGAGTCTCCCTGGCCGGGTTGTAAAGCTATGTGGGACGGACAGGCTGGTCTGGGCCGTCTACAACGGAGTCTCCCTGGCCGCGTTGTAAAGTTATGTGGGACAGACAGGCTGGTCTGGGTCGTCTATAATGGAGTCTCCCTGGCCGAGTTGTAAAGCTATGTGGGACGGACAGGCTGGTCTGGGCCGTCTATAACGGAGTCTCCCTGGCCGAGTTGTAAAGCTATGTGGGACGGACAGGCTGGTCTGGGCCGTCTATAACGGAGTCGCCCTGGCCGAGTTGTAAAGCTATATGTGGGACAGACAGGCTGGTCTGGGCCGTCTATAACAGAGTCTCCCTGGCCGAGTTGTAAAGCTATGTGGGGCGGACGGCTGGTCTGGGCCGTCTATAACGGAGTCTCCCTGACCGAGTTGTAAAGCTATGTGAGACAGACAGGCTGGTCTGGGCCGTCTATAACAGAGTCTCCCTGGCCGAGTTGTAAAGCTATGTGGGACGGACAGGCTGGTCTGGGCCGTCTATAACGGAGTCTCCCTGACCGAGTTGTAAAGCTATGTGGGACGGACGGCTGGTCTGGGCCGTCGATAACTACGGTACTTCACAGGCCGACTTTTGCTGTTTCTAGATCCGTGTAGCTCACGTATTTATGTTGGTACGTGGCCTATTCATAAACAATACTTGAAGCTACACAAATCTTCTTAAAGATGAGTAGATAGTTGTTTTGCCGGCAACATTACTAACATGTGCACTCACAAAGCGCATTTTTAAAATGACAGTGCCTGACAGCACGTGGTGACTCTAAAGTTCTGAATACATCCGAAATCACTTGAACCAGACGAAAGACATTTTTCGCTCGTAACTCACATTAATTATATCCACATAGATCTATCATGTCGTATCTTAGGGCCCCTGAGGGAGGGAAGCCATGTCGCGTGCCGATTTTAAGAAAAGGTCCATGTCGCGTGTCGATTTTAAGAAAAGTTCCATGTCGCCGTGTCGCTAAGTCTTATGTCGCATGTCGATTCTAAGACAACCCCAATGTCGCGTTGTCGATTTTAAAAATCGCCGTGTCGCCGTGTTGAAAAAGCCCCTGTGGGGCCCTTATCTTTGTGGTTGCTCGCCGCGCAGCCTCCCAAGCGCGTAGCGGTAGCAATCATATACTGAATATAATGTTTACTAACATTTTGGCACTTTCATAACTGCAAGATGTCTTTACAGAGTGGCTAGGGGTAGTCTCTATGTTGTACCGTTTGCACCAGTAGCGCAAAATTGAGATTGTAAATAGGGCGCCTAGCTGGGGGTGTGCTCAGCCTCGACATATACGCTCAGTTAGTCAATTGTTTCGCCACACAAGTCACGATTCGGTCTATTTTGGTCGACACGAGCCTCAATACCCGGATGTTACTCCGCGTAATACGACCAGGAAGTTTGCACGGACCTTCGTATAATATGTCAAAGATATAGCTGTCAAAGGCGGCGTGGTGTACATGCAGTAGGTCTATCCGACAACTGTAGAGTTCATCCAACGCCTGCTTAACCATTACATGCAGGGTTGTGATATTACAAGGCGCACAATTAAGCATCTGTAAACAAGACTGTTAATTTGGTGTAAAAAAAATGTGAATTAATTCACCTCACCGGCTTCGTGTTACCAAGTTAGGAGCGGATCTAGGAATTTGCCAAGGGCGGGGGGGGGAGGGTGGGGGTTGCTCTCTGAAAACTTCTGAACGGAGTGGGGGGGTGCGCTCTGAAAACTTGCGCCGGGGGGGGGGGGGGGTGCTCGGAGAACACGACTTTAACAAAGTATGCCCACCCCCCCTGGATCCGTCCCTGCAAGTGTTACCATGTCAATATTATGTGGACACCACTATATAAACTCTGAAATCATTTCAGGTACGACGTTACCATATAAGGTGAATGACATCACCATAAGACATGAATGACGTCACCATATGACATGAATTACGTCACCATATGACATGAATTACGTCACCATATTAACTTATGACGTCATCTTATCAACTGAATTAAAGAGTATACATAATATCCATACAAGTTCTTGGACTTGAATAACCTGTCGTATTGTGTCAATGCATGGCAAATATGGCGTAAATCGCTACCCATGGGCTTGAAAACATAAAGTGACATTAATAAAGTGCTATTTCTGCACCCAAAGGGCATGCGACGCATTGCAAACGAGTTTAATAACCAGGTTTTTATTCACGAAAGTCATCATATAGAATAAGTACAAAATTTGTTTCCTCTCAAAAAGACGGACACAGACCTCACATGATCAAAATATATATTCTCAAATTAATAACATGGAATTTATTAGTTTTCATTCAACAAGCAGAGCCCATTTAGATGTTGTATATCCTACGGCCCTGAATAACAATAGAATATCATGCATTATAGCACGAACAAGCGGCATTAAGTAACTTTTTACAAACTGTACAAAAATGCAATTACCATATATTAGTTATTACCGTATATATGGAACCCTCACTGGGTTGACCTACTACGACTAAGATTGCGTTTCTCTCAACGTACGACAGTCATTAGCACAACCGGAAAATTGTCTTACAAGTGGCTTGACATAATCATATCCTAGCGTCACTATTCAAAGGTGAAGATGGCGCCCCACTACCTCACTTAACCTAGGTCAAACTAAATCATTAAATAGAATCCAAGACATATTCATTATTTTGCCCCAATCGCATCACTTGTATATTCGTGATGCTACACATACTGATATTGTAACTAACATATTTACCCGATTCTTCTGATTTGAGGCCATCGGATGAAAAAAAAGTCGGGTTTGATCAAACGAGGTCTAAGGCGTAAAGAGCTTGATCCACTTTGATTTTTGACAATTTCGTTTCTTTCACCTGTGCTATGAAGATAAAGGAATGTTTCAATATTGTATGCATTGTATGCATAAAACATTTCAACGTAAACAACAAACGAGGAAACCGTTCGTAACCAATATAAACGCTACACATGAAACGGACATCAATATCGTTGAGCAAGAAAGCATCCGACTCAGGGAGGGGGAGCACTCACTTTCTACAGTGGTGCGGGTGTGCTGCCACTGCCATATACATACCGATGGCCACATTTCTAGACCCCCACCCCCCGCGTGACCTAAGTGGCAGACAGACTATAGACCGTTTGGTAAAGTTACCATCTAGTCAAAGTCTAATACTCATCCAGAAAAAAAAGAAGAAATTTGCGACAACTACATCCCTTATAATATAATTATAACCGTTAGCATTATTATAATAATTATATGATCATTCCATAACGTACTTCAACGAGTTCTTATGACATTTATACACAAAACATTAACAAACCTTTCACATATATATACATATGCAACATATATATATACATATGCAATATATATATATATATGCAATATATATATATACATACGCAATATATATATATACATATGCAATATATATATATACATATAGAGGGATATATCAGAACATATATGTGGACCGTTGGTATTTTATCAGATGAAGATTATTAGTTTCGTCGTGACATTATCGAACCTCGCTGTATGTGTCTTCGTTGATTTCACCGTAATCTTCATCCCCACTATTGTCGCCTTGCGCGGGCCGCGACTTCGCTTTGCTCCATGCTATTTGATCGTAGTATTCGCTGTAGTCCTCACCCACCTCTTCTTGCCCCTCCATCTGCTTCGCGTTAATCTGCGCGACGATGGCCGACATTTTTTGGGGTTTCTCCTGCCGCGCGGCGACGGGCGCGTTCTGCGGCAGCTCGGCGTCTACATACGTCATAGCCTCGTCATATTCCATGTTGACCACAGGAGGCCGACCGATCAGGGCTTCGCTGTAAGTGCCCGCGTCCTCCTTGTTAAGGTCTCGCAGTGGCGGTGCCGTCGCCGCCGCCGCCGCCGCGCCCATGAGCTTGGAACCCGGCTTCCCGGCTTCACCCATCCGGGGAGAACCTTCCTTGGGTGCGGAGTTTGTCGGCACTGGCGGCAGACAGTCGTTGCTGGATCTCTTCCCAGGCACCGGAGGGCCCTGTCGACCAGGTTTGGCCGCGTTGAGGTGCTGGACGACTTCGGTGTAGGATTGGCTGTACTGTCTGGTGGGCAATCCGGGCGTCGCCGTCTCGCTGGCAGTCTTAGCGACCGTGCAAGCGCTGGAGCGCTTCACATTGGAGTTGATCACTCTCTGGATCTCGGCTCCGGCCTCGGTGAGGAAGGAACAGACCCCCTCGCCCGAGCCACTCTTCCGGCCGGGCTCGAACGTGAACAGTTTGGCGCTGTGGCCATATCGCCGTAAATGGCTGAAATCAAATCAACAGATTTGCTAAAACAAGAATACATTAAACCCCACTCATTTCCTGACAAAACCAAAACACACGTAGCGCACTAAGACATATTAAAATGTTCGCCAAAACATTACTAATTAATCTGAGCATTTCATGCATTACGAGCACTCAGGCTATAATTAGAGGAACCAGGCGAAAGCGGCGTTTTTCTTCTGTGCAAGACTTGGTCAGCCGGAAGCAACGAAAATCCCCATGACAATATCAAATTCAGGTGACAGAACGAATATTTCGTGGAATAATTGCATTATAAGTAATTTAAATAAACAAGTTGACATACATTTTGTATTTCTATTCGTATTTGTCTTAATTGATATTACCAGGACATGTATGTATAGTTGTACACTAACCTGTAGTTCCAATAGTACAGGTTCTCCTCCTTCATTTTAGGATGGGCGATGGCTAGGTATTTTGAGTATAAGCGCAAGACATAGTCTCCAGTCAAAGTACACTTCTTTGAGAGTTCAGTTTCTTGCACTGTCACCATGAAATCTAATGCTACAAACCAAAAGACATGCATTTAAATGGTGATCACTTTTCTAAATGCTACATAATTGTGATTAGATTTCACATGTTTGACATGAAACATTTAACTGTACAAACTTCTGAAGTTTACAATTTGTGACAAGTAATATCAAGTATAACAAAGAAATTCTCCCAGGACAGTATGGATCATTAAGGTGTGGGTTCGCGCCCTGCATCTAGGACAATTTCAACCAACTCTATTCCATCGGCCCAGGAGATTTTCTTGGCCTTGTCAAAGTTAGTTTGCATGTGTACAAAGGTGGCCTTAACATCAACACTTAATTTCCATTTGTTCGGATGTAACTTACAATCTTCATCAACCACCATGACTTCATTGATGTACACATCTTCCCCCATGTTCCCGGGTTTCGGTCTCTTCGTGCTTCTGATAACTGACTCTGCCTTCATCAACTTCTCAATGCTATTGATCCACTCAGACATAACAGGTTTACTGACAGCTGCATATCGAAATGGCTTCTCACGGCGACTGGTGCGAATTTCAAAGGTATTTTCTTTAGTGTCATCTTTATATTTCCGGATCTTGTCAATTTCTTCAATGTAAATAGTTTTGTGTGATCCAGGTGAGTTATTGAATTCCTGCTCATTTGTAAACCAGTCCAGCCGTGCACGATTGCTCTCAGACTTCTTGTACAAAACAAAAAATTTACTCATCCATCTTAGATTTTCAGGCTAAAAGAAAAAAAAAAAATAAAAGAGGGCATAATCTTATAGCATGTAGCATAGATACATGTATGTACACGTATATCGTAGCAACATGTAAAACTTAAAGCGGGCACACTCAGTAATATAGGTCACTACCCTAAGGAATCCAACTCAGATACAAGACAAATTAATTGCAGCCCATTAAGTAATATAGATTTCTTTGTTTAAGAATAATGCATTTTTCATCTGTATATATATAATATGAATATATACTGGTATATATACATAAAGGTAACAGTAAAGTAATATAAAAGTAATTTAGGTAATGTAAAATGTTACACCTAATAGGAAAGTACCCTTGGCATAGCTAAATGCACCACTTACATCTCTAATAGACAGGGCCTCCAAAGTACCATTCTTTGCAACTTTACTTGAATCCATCTGTAAAGCAAATCATAAACCAATAGTCAAGAGATCAATAGATCCCTCTCCTGCACTGTTGTATATTCTTGTATATTCACGATTATAGAAATAAATTAAAAAAAATATATATATATACATGTGCTCTGTTGGCTTTGTTGTCAAGGCAACCTAAATTCCTTTTAATAAGGAGTCTTATATCATAAGAATTTGTGATATTGATATATTCTAGCCACATTATGCATAAAATAAATGTTCCAAATCAGTATATTTGAAGCGATTTCATCAACAGTATTTTGCACAATAAGATAATTAAATTTTGTAGAGATGTCACTTGAATGTGGAGCTTTAAGCTGGGCAGGGTTAGCCCTGACACAAGCCACGGTTGTTAAACCAGAGTTTCCAGTTTACCAAGCGTGACCAGAGAGGTATATTTCAGGGCTGGGGACACCAGTTTAATTAATAATCCAAGAAACTAAAAGCAGAATTGTATGTACCATAGCATGACCACCGTTAACCCTCATACCAGGACTTGTCCTCCCGGGCTCGGTCTGTCGCGTGAAATCACTGTACCACTTGCCCCGGGCTTGGGCCCCTTGGCCTCAGCAAATGTTTTCGGTTCAGGAAGTAAACGGGTTTTTACAAACAAGTGTTTGCAAAGAGAAAACAACGCTTATTCAGTGTTGATAACTGCTACAAACCATTAACAAAAGTTTAACATAACAGTTTCAGCATACACAGTTGTAATATTTACCTTTCATTTCAGGTTTTGACCAAGAAACAATCACCTCTCAAGTTGAAGTGCTCCAGCTGTTCAGGCACTGCACTGCCCCCTTTCAGCTCAGGCTTTCGGTAGGGTGTAGCGGTGTAGCCTGGTTCCGCGGCCCCACCTTCGCTCACAAGCTCCCCGCACGGTGGCGCTACGTGGGCTCCGCTATATAACAGTATAATGGAGCCCTAGCGGAGTGAGTCGAAGGCAGAGAGTGCTTCACTCAGCCCAAGCTCCCCGCACGGTGGCGCTACGCAAGCTTCTCTATATATACGCCGCTGCTGTCGGCCCGGACCAATTTCAAGATTTTTAGGTTCTTGAAAATCAGTAAAATCGCCCCCTTCTTTCAATGATAACCTCCTGGTAAAAAGATCCCTTTGGCCAGAGTAAGCCAATAAACCCAGGGGCAGATCCAGGAATTTGAAAGGGGGGCGGGGTCCAAAGTTGCGACACCAGGGCAAAAGGTGGGGGGGGGGGGGGGGGCGTGGCTCTGAACAACAAAATTGCGAACGGTGTCACATGCGGAAATGCCCCCCCCCCCAATGCGGAGATGCCCCCCTTATATGAAATACAAGATATTGAGACCCTCTCCGCTCTAGCCCTGGTACATGTCTCTCTTACCACGCCCGTAAACGGAGCGAGGGTGAGAGCCATGCCGCTCACCAGGCCTAAAATTAGAAATCGTGGACCGGTGGCTCAAGTTGAAGGTCCTAACCGAATATATATGCAGTACCTACCCGTCAAGTTGCTCCATTTGATTCCTGAAGCTTTTATGAATTTCGTCGGACAGTCATTTCTTTGGTCGGGAGTGTATTTTCTTGTAATCCGGGCGATTTGTGTCACCCCTCGCTTCGTTTTCAATGCTTCGCCATTTGCCATTTGCCATACGGACAATTTCTGTGAGGAGTAGACCAAATTTCAGCGCGAAGTCGACTAAATTTCAGCGCGGAGTCGCCTAAATTTCAGCGCGGAGTCGCCTAAATTTCAGCGCGGAGTCGCCTAAATTTCGACTCCACGCTAAAATATAGACGATTCCGCGCTGAAATTTAGACGACTCCGCGCTGAAATTTAATCAACTCCTCGCTGAATTTGGTCGACTCCGCGCTGAAATTGGGTCTCACGCGACTCCGTGCAGAAATTGTCCGTATGGGCCACAGTACACCTTGACAACGGCACGTCGATCGTGCTGGCACTAATCAGTCTTATTTCGACGTATAAATCAGGTGGAATCCCTATAATTTGTTCACGTGGAATTCTTGTCTACACAATTCACGTGGATACTTGTGGAATTTTGGTGGTGCCAACAATGTACGTTCCACCAATCACCTACGTTCCACCAATCACCAGATTTTCAATTTTATATATATGTGGAAATATGTGCCCACTGCATGGGATGTTTTGACATCGTCGTGTGCCCATGACCGGGATAAACTCCACTAATTCTAGTCCAGCCACACTAGACTCCGTGTGTGCGACATATCCAAGTTGGGAGCGGACCGCGTTTAATTAGTTGAACTACACTAATTCCAACAGCAGTCTTCACGAAACGAAGTTGTTGGTCCTCTACCTCCGAGCCAGAATTGACAGAAAGGACGACCGTAGGTGTGGGTGGGGGGGGGGCTCTAAATAAAAATCACTTGTTGACGAGCGGGTGGGGGGGTCCACTGGAAAACTTGCAACCGGGAGACGTTTTTCTCCAAAAAAAGGGTGGGGGTTCAGATGGCCTAAATTTTGCATTGAAAAACGTAAGTTTTCGTCAAAAATGGATCCGCCCTTCCATACGTATAGGGTTCGTTCGCCGGGCGACAACTGACACTTGAACCATCGGTGTCTAACACTTTACGGATGTTTCCGGTATTTCTATTTGGACATCATGGATCCTGTCTTATACGTTTGCGCCGCTATTATTGTTTTAGTTTTAATCGTGCTCTTCTCATTCTTGAGGCACTCTACTTCGGGTAAGCGGTGGTTGGATTGGCTTCGATTTAGCATATATATCAGAATTGCTGTTGTCGAGAGATGCTCTTTTTATTCAACACAGATGTTACTTGGGCGATATTATGGGGTTTTCAGTTGTTTACGACGCAGTAGCGCCTACTGGCAATAGGCAGATAGGCGTAAACGGCGAAACGGATCGGTGTGCCAACGCACAATGATATGGGAATTTTATTGGGGCATTTATTATTTAGTGTTCACATATAATGTTAATAAGCTTATAAATCTTTAAAATGTCTGTAACTGAAATGTCTTTAAGCCCAAATTAAGGTAAGCACCCCATAATTAATCTAGCCACACTATTATAGTCGCAACGGAAACTCTCCGGACAACGAAATTTCCCGTTTACGAGAAAATATTCACTGATTAGAAGAAAAAAATACTTTCTGTGTGAACTTCAAATTGGGGCCTAATAAGTGTATGTCAACTCACGTTTCCTGAAACACTTGGAAATAAACTATAAGCAAATGTTGCTTTGCTGCACTTCGAAGCAGCCGATCGGCTTGATGGCGCCATTCACTGTTTACCGTGACGTCACTGGGTGATACCATTTACATCCTTGTAAGGGGTCATAGGTTTGAATTCCTTTGTAGTGTTTTATCATTAACTCTATTTTTAGGCATTGACGCATACCTAAAATGACCCAGAGTGAACTTGAAATCAGTTTAGTATCAATTGAGGCTAAACTTGAATTCAATGTGCGAAAGCAAACGCCTCCTGCAAGAGTGGGTACAGCAGATCAACCACTACCCCCTGGCCATTGCATTCAACCTAGGTACCCTCGTCAAATGACGTGATGGACTTTGCCAACCTGACCTAGATTTTAAACCAATCAGGTGGCAGTTAGATGACCTTTACATTTGCGCAACTGACAAGAGAATGATAAAAATAACATCGTCTGCTTTATTAAATAGCATGGCAGGTGATGTATTGTGAGAATATGAATCAAACTGCAGATCGGATAAACAATTGTTCAGACAGGCCCCAGTTCATAGGTAAGGAATATGCATAGATTTCGTCCGCAACTCGTAGAGTAAACAAATAGTTCGCAAATTTCGATGTCCGGAGAGTTTCCGTTTTGACTGTAGACTCTGTGTGGCCACAGAGTCTAACTGCCGACCCTATTCACGCCATTAGCGACAGCTTTCGTGTGACCCCCGGCTGACTTCACCGGGTTCTAGAAGTTTAATTGTGCATTGAATAATGCCACTGTGAGACTGGGATTGAAGAAGAAGGTTATCCCAACACGATTTAGTTCTAAAAACTACAATACCTCACTCAATCAATGTGTGTGTACCCATTTTCATTTGTTTTTGTACAATTTTGAGATATCTGCAGTGGTGTGGCAATGGGTGAAACATGCGCCAGTGCGAAGCGCACAAAAATACGAACCACCCGATCGGTCTAATTTTACATGGTTGCCTCACAGATCCAGAGAGTTGGGGGGCAGCGTGGGATTCATCATTGGTCAGGCAGTCCAACCCATATCGTACCAACCCATGGGTGCCGCCATAAAATCGGCTCTGATATTTGATACCCCCAACCTGAATAAACGCAACCACGGTGAAGAAACCACGGCTGTATCAGCGCTACTTATTCTGATGCCGTATCTCTCCATGCCAACACGTTCACTACATGTTGGCCCATGCGAGTGCAGGAGGTGGGAGTGCAATAAATGGAAGAGCCTGCAATGTAATTTGCATACAAGAACATGAATGCGTTTTTGTTTCGGGAATGATCACGAGCAACATGTCTCATAGGTAAAATGAAAAGTACATCATATAATAAGCTTCAGCGATTAAGAGAAGTGCTCGGTAAACATTGAGAAATATAGGCGGGTGTTAGGCAAGGGCAATCCCTAACTTGTTATGTCATTCACAGGGTATTTACCTGAAAATGTCTCTTTGTGATAAATTAAAAAAATTCAAGAAAAAAGCATTGAGAAAATGTGCAAATAGTTCAGAAAACATTTGTGTAGATCATAATTATATCGGACACCATTATATACAACCACATTGATCAAAATGTAAATACAAGGTGTAAAAAATCCTAATAATCGGTATAAAATAAGATATGCCAAAAGATATTTGTGAAAGGATATTTTTCAGCTATAGGATGTATTTCCTGGGAAATTTGCATGGCTACCTATATTTTTCTTCATTTTTATTACAAGAACTGTGTTTTTAGCAGTTTTTAAAAGTGGTTTGGTGTCAAGATTTTAACTTTTGAATTTTGGCAAAAACTGATGTCCTGATTTTGTATAATTTTATTGTTTTTTGTGGCTACTATTTATATTTTTGAATGTCATTACTGTATGGCACTAGGTTTAAGCTTTGCAAAGAGCTATTACTGATGATAGTGACTCAATATTTTGAGCTGAATTGTCTTTTTATTGGGGTTATATAAACTTATAACATGATGATTTTTTTTAAGGGTATGATAAAGTATTATAAAAATTTACCAGAGGGTGTGTAATTGGATATATTTGCATAAAATAATCACATGGGGGGTCGACCTTAGCTAATATGTGATACAAGGAAACATACCAAGGTAGGAAACCACTTTTGATATCTCTATCCTCAATTGCTGCTATTGTATACATTTGCCTCTATCGACAGTCCTTTTCTGCAACTTAAAAGTATTCATTGCCAAAACAATGTAAATTCATGTACAATTCAATCTTTCTTGTTCTATCTTCTTCCCCATGGCAGTCACTTTTGGAAGAAAACTCCTTGTGATCAGTTATTCTAGGAAATTATGTTTAAATGGTAACTTTTATATGAAAAATACAACCTATCTTTGTAATACAAATAGGCTGTAATATTCTTATTCTGCAAGAAAGGGAGGTATAGTGAGTAAGAGAAACTTTTAGCGTATATTTTAAATGGCATATAAAAAAGGAAGCCACAATGCTATATGACACATAGATACCCATACTATATGTTGCAGGACCCCATCCCTGAACCCGATCTAGTTCGTTTTAACAATACCTCTTTTGATTAATGGATGATATGTTAATAATACAAGCACCTATCACCATCCCACCGCTGCCCCAACCCACTCACTCCCAACATACAATTTACTCTGGATTATTCATAGCTGTCAAATGTAAGCAATATAATTATGGGATAAGAAGGTAGCACACTATCGGTTACCCACCCGGCTTAATTTGCTATGTCTAGTTATGTCTTGGGGTCGGGCACGGTAGATTGGAAGAGTTGTTTTTTTTTGGGGGGGGGGGGGCGGGGACTTTTTTTCTTTAAACAGCCTGAGTGAATATTGCAAAGTAATCATCAAAATTAATCACAATTACTTTATTAATGTAATCAATTACGATTACATTGCTTTTAAATTTTATGTAATGTTATCGATTACAATCGATTACGATCATTGAGTGTGATTACCCCATGTCTGCTTGCTTCCAAGCCAATCGAACTCAGAAAAGCAGAGCAATGTTACAAGACTGGTGTTTTGCAATCACTCGAGAGAAATAGCACATGATAATATTTTCTTAATAATGTAGGAATGGGTTGTTGTTTTAGCTTCAGATGATGAACATGGTGACGGACAAGCCGCGCATGCTGCCCCCCGTGCAAGGCAAGCAGAAACTGCTGGCGGGATGCGAAGAAGAGGGGCCAGAAACAGAATGGCAGCAGCGCAGCAACAACAGCAGGAAGATGCGTCAGGTATAGTGAGCATCTGTATCGGGTATATTTCTCCTTTTGTTCTCTTTTTAGCGGTTCAGAAAGATACCGGAAAGGTGAAATGAGGGGACCCGGTTTGTGAAGTGATTAAACGCGAGATATAAATATTGATATGTAGCAAATCACGTTGACATATAAAAGGAAGAAATGATCCAAGTGATCTGGTATTGGGAGAGAATGGGCTAGTATTCCCATCGGGGCCAGGTTGATTATCTTGGTCATATGATACTAGTCCACTTAGCACTGTGTTACAGAAGAAGAGATGGACCCAGGACTAGCTGATCAAATAGCTCAGCATGAGGGGAAAATTGGTGCGAAAAAGATGAAGAAAATGCAGGACAAGGCAGAGAAAAGGTCTCAGAGAGAGGTTTGTCTCAAATGTATATACTGTGATTCCGAATATGAAACATTTTCATTCTTTTGTGATACCGAGTATCTTATCTTTACTCTTCAATGTACTTTAATTGTGGTAATTATGAGAACAAACAGAAGTACAGGTATATTGGAGCGAAGATTCTTGTTCAGCTACCGGTGAGGAACAGTGTTTTTCATGTGCATGAACGCAGGGTAATTGTAAGTGGCCTACCGTTGCATCGAAGTCGTCTACAGCACCTTGTTCGATCTCCAGTGCAAAATGTATTTCTTTTACACAGGCTGTAGAGCAGGAGAGAGAGGAGAGGAAACAGCGAGAAGCCACGCTAGAAGAACAGAGGCGTAAGGAGCAGGCACGCCTGGAGGCGGAGGAGAAGGCCGCCGTGAGTCGTGCTCTGTATCAACATTCATTACCCGGTAACATACAAGTAAAGAATGCGTTAAGGTCACCGCGAAGCATGATGTATAACGACTCTTAATCAAGAAACGTTCAGTTTATGTTGATGCTGAACTGACCTGAAAAACATGTGAAATATTTGTCAATAGAAATGGTGTACTTAGGGCCTTAATTAGTACGTAAATACAACTCAATAATATTATTAGATTAGAAGACCCCGTGTGAGAAAATGTGGCGGTCTTGGGTATACTATGCCATCAAAATTAGGATATCTCGTTTTGTTCCGTTTCAACATGAAGACGAATATGATATTGCATATATTTATTATAGATTTACCTCTGACATAAGTTAAAAGTGTCCCAAATAGTATGGAGACCTTATAAATTATATGAGCACTGTATAAGCATCTTTAAGGCTGACGCTGGTCATACCCCATGTTATCTATAACTTATTTTACATTTTTGATCTTTTATTTATTATGTTTACTGTGCAATAATTATCGCGCTATGTCATATTTATATGGATGTGTATTACTTATTTTTTTCCCACAAAAGGAGGAGGAAGAAAGGCAAAGAAAAGAAGAACAGGAGAAAAGGGAACATGAGGAATACCTGAAGCTGAAAGAGGCGTTCACGGTGGACGAAGAAGGAACACACGAGGAGGAATTAAATCAAGATGTGAGCTTTAAATATCATTTCAAATTCGAAACCAAAGAAAATATATTTTCCTTGTAGACATGTGACGTAATGTAGCTAAATATGGGTGTATTAACAAGGCAAATAACAAAAATGTTCCCTATTGTAACCATACGTTGATAGATATGACGAGAAAATTGCAAAGTGTTGGAACTATGGATGGAAGATAAAAACAATGGGAAACTGCCATCATGACCCGATAACGCACCTTGCATACGTGACCCTGGTCGCCGATTGTCACGGTACGTCAAGCTATAAGTTATTGAGGTATATTTCTCCATTTCAGTCTGAATCTTTGCTGCAGGAATTTATTAACTACATAAAAGTAAGTAAAGACTTGTGGTGTACATGTGTTATTATGTAGGCTTTCATATTACAGTACGTGAGATTTGAGCGGAAGGGCAGCGCGACGGTCTCTCAGTCGCTGTTCAGACACCGGATTTATTTGGCTTCTTTCGTCGGAATCTTTAAAGCTCGGTAAAAACCGAGAAGATTAGAAGACATAAGCATGTTATTACGTAGCTACTACAGGAATATCAACCAGTAGTTTTGTTGCTCAACTCTTGGGGTAAAGCACTGTGTTTTTTTTTTACAACATGTGCCAAACAATTCTTACGAAAAATAAATCGTGTATTCTTGTTTGTTTCAGGACATGAAAGTGGTCATGTTGGAAGATTTAGCTGCACATTTTAAAATCAAAACACAGGTAAGGAACTTGTCATTTCAGGTTCGTGACATAATTTTTGTAATCAGGTCATGCAAGACACAATCGCATGGTATATTTAACATTGGCGTCACTGACAAGCAGGAGTCCTCGTAGGTGGATTCGCCAGCATGTCGCCAAAAGCCACCTGCTCTCCCTTGTCTCAGCATGAAAATAAATTTGTGGTCAAAGACAGGATTAACTATCAGTGGGAGCCTCTGTAACTCAACTGTTAGCGACAAAACGTGTTCGATTCCTGAGTTGTATCGGAATCTCAGAAATCACTCTCACAATCCATCTTGGACAGAATAATATCTTAACACCTGGAATATCGAGACCGATGTGCCGCTCAGCAGCCAGTCTGGAGTGTAATGGGGATCCCTCCCTATAGATCCTGCGTACTTAAACAGTTGGTGCCGCGCCAAAACAATTTTAGCTCATATTAATCTTCTGTGTTTCCACGTTTATATTATCGAGCTATAACGCCCCAATTAGTAGAAGGGAATATTTTTTCCACCCGTTTACGCACCAACCAATTTAGATCTTGTGAGCGAGGAAAGTGACTTCAAAGGAGAATACAAACGCATGTGCTTCTACATTGAGACTCAGATTCTGTGGCTTGAACTCAACGAAAAACACTCAACCATGAGAACAGTACACGCCCTCGACAACAGATACCTACGCACTGCATCAAATCTCACCTGTCAATCTTGTGACATCATTAGGCAATTTCTAAATAACGGTCAGATGCTATGCTCCCAGAAATAAACCCGCCTACACCTCACTTTTGCTACTTTGACGAACGCGTTCATAGTGATATCGTGGAATAAAAACTGTAAACTCGCATTAAAACATTCTTATTTGTTCATCTATCCTAAACAAAGTTAACTCTGAGCTAAACAAAATCGTGGCACGAACACTTTAAATACAGGAACACAAGCGATGATTGAAAATTAAAGCCGACTGCGTTTTCCTTCTGTTTCCATGTACAGGATGCCATTGACCGGGTGACCACTCTGCTCGAAGATGGCGTTCTGACAGGAACCATGGACGACCGAGGCAAGTTTATCTACATAACGCAGCAAGAATACGAAGCTGTGGCCAAGTTTATCAAGCAGCGTGGCCGGGTGTCCATCTCTGAGCTGGCTGAGTCCAGCAATCAACTGATCGTCCTTGACCCTGATAATAAAGACATACATCGCAAGCTGGTGGGAGAAGTCGGCAGCAACTAGGGGGGGGGTACATTTCAACCTTTCGTCCTTTTGTTTCTATGCTTATTGCAATTTTATGATATACGCATTGGGAGTGTGGAATATAAAATAAAGGTCTATTCTTTTGTCACTTTTAATTCTTTTTGCCTCCCGCGAGGATCTCATTGAATATTGTCATCTGGATATATGTGATAAGAGGAAGAGGAAAACTGATTCTTTGTTAATTTATAATGGGAATGAACTCAACGATTATTGCGAAGTGCCAGCCTTTCATCAATGCTCTCTCCCAGTTGTCCACTCAACGACGCATCGGCTGTATTTAAGTAATAAAACCTTATGCGAGGAGCATTTGACTTCGAGAATTTTATTTCGAAAATTACAAGCTAGAAATGACATTGCGTGATCATAAACGTTAGGTAAAGTTTAGTCCCCTGTAGCATGAGGTAACACCTACCCACCATGCGCCGGCTTCATATGCAGTTTATTACTCGAAGAAAGCGGAGTCAAATGATCCGGGGAATGAATGTAGGTAATAAATTATTACCCGGATGGATAGCCATGGCTGTGACTTGTCAGTCGTAAAGACAAATTTTGCTGTCTTTATTTTCTCTTCATATGTCCGGGTAATAAATAAGACGTGCGTCCAATTTATTACCCGGACATATGAAGAGAAAATAAAAGACAGGAAAATTTGTCTTAAACATAACCACATGACTCAGAGGAATTTTTCTTTTCTCTCTGGAAAAACATTGGCATGACCTTTACTTCATAAATTAAATTTTTTTAGGGTTCGATGACTTCTATATCAACACAAATCACTATTTGATATAAAGGTCTATCTATTGGATACTCTTTACATTTCGCGTATCGCTCTTTTTTCGTATAACTACAACCTTCCAACCGGATCTATACAGTACCAGCATATCAATATTAGTATTGTCCAAACCATATCTAGATAAAAACATAATTTACATCTGAATAACACTGAAGCGATCTTTCAACACACATCGCTGTTTGCTTTCGACTACGCAAGCCTTGCATGGCACGCCGGCATCTCTCATCTGCATACGCTACCGGTTAATTAGTCCCAATGACACATACAGACGTTATCCACGATCAGAAATCCGAGACATCTTCCAAAGCTATTGGGACGTCATCTTCCGACCATGACGTCATTTTTTCGAATCAAACGTCACGACTTGTACGTCATCTTCCAACCATGACGTCACGACTGATACATCATCTTCCAACCATGACGTCACGACTGATACGTCAACTTCCAACCATGACGTCACGACTGATACGTCATGTTCCAACCATGACGGTCATATTTCGACGGGAACGTCACGACTGATACGTCATCTTCCAACCATGAAGTCATTTTCCGACTGGCAATCCATTCGTCACGATTGATACGTCGTCTTCCGACATGGCTGCTCCCATCACCGTACAGGACGTTGCAATACGTCCACATGTTTTTACGTGAACGTGCTTAATGTAGTGTCATATATCACAGACAAACCAAATGTATCCGTTGAAAATTGTTGCGTCCCACACGGCAGCAGGACTGGGACTCAGGAAGGAGGGCGGGGTGGGGAGGGGGGGGGTGCATTATAAATGCCGTTTCAAACGAACAGAGGATGCACCTGCCGGTTTGAGAGTTTCTTCCGACAGCTCGGACAACGACCTTGACATCTGATGGCGTCTCTTATACAGTCGCTGCAGAACACGTGACCACACGTCGTCGACATGATTCGCCGGCCGCTGGATTTGATCTGCAATGCAATAGATAGATAAAAATGAAAACAAGTTTCAGGCAGCCTTCGGGCAAATGGAAGCTAGATGAGGCGACGAGACCTCCCGGGACAAGGAAATGTGGATGAGTCAAACTGACCCCAGATGCAGTTACCGGGGTTCGAATCCACGACCTGTTTATCTGCAGTTCAGCCTGCTTACCAAAGAGGCTCCCCAGGTGAATAGTAAATAGTAAGAGGTAAAGGTTTTGCCATTTCTATCCTTACCAATATTTATTTGGTATGGTGAGGTTAGTTTTCAAACATACAGATACCGATATTATTATGATATTAATCCTCAAAACCACACCCAGAGAACTGGGGCCGTATTCATAATCCCCTCGTAAGTTACACACGAAAAGTGCATTTTAAGCCCGATAATCGCTCGACAAATTTTCCACTTTGCGCCGAGTGCCAATCAAGTGGCGTAGCCTAAGTAAAGATTATGAATACGGCCCCTGCCCCCTGCCCCATGTCAATTATCAAATATACCGAGATGGGCATGACTACAAGAGACACTTCACATTTTTTACCCTACTGACGCCGTCATTACCCCATGACAACTTCAACAAACATGAGAGTTCACCGTTTTGTCGGAGTCGAAGCAGACAGGACACGAGAGACCTTTGCCGACAGGTGACATTGCGGCAGACGCTGCTGACGTCGAGGTTTGTGACGTCGAGGACGCTGACGTCGACGCCGACGCGCTGCAAGGATTCATGGAAATCGAACGTTCAAAGATCAAAACCGGAAATGTCGCGTTCCCAGGCTCACAGAGTCGGTTTATTGAAGCTATATTATAAGTTTGTAACCAGCCGTGATAGTAAAAAGAGCAAAACGGATGTGGACATGGGGCTCCTTTAAGAGCTCAGATGGTCATATTGGGCTAAAGATGACGGCGAGGAGCACACGCATAGCGCGGGTCTAAACCACATAATAATACAAAAAAAACTGCATGATCTTCATTCCTCACAATTATTCAACCAAACGAACAAAATTCTCGAACCCGACCCAGCTTTAGACAATAACTGTATTACATTGTGCGGAGAACGTGACAGAACTAACATCCACCTCGTGTCATCCGCGACAAGGTCAAAGACAGGAATCTCCACATCCTGGACTATGACGTCATCAGCACCAGTCAGATTACCCATGGCGTCATCTGCAAGTCAAAACGATGTCCCTCTGTTTAAAGATATCCACAATCGCTTACTGCACTGTCTAGATATTGCTGGTTTTAGTCCCATGTGATATTATTCTTCCGGTCCACGGTCTCCAATCACTGAAACTACTTGGCGAGATATTAACTTACAAAGTTGGATCGGTCCAGAACTATATAATTAATTATAAGTTTATTTCAAATGAAACGCCATAAATTTATTCTAAATCAAATGCTCTAACTTTATTCCTAATCAAACGATCTAAGTTTATTCCAAATCAAACGATCTATGTTTCTTCCAAATCAAATTCTCCAAGTTTATTCCAAATCAAATACCATAAGTATATTCCAAATCAAATGCTAAGTATATTCCAAATCAAATGCTAAGTATATTCCAAATCAAACATCATCAGTTTATTTCAAATTAAACGCCATAACATATTTCCAAGTTAAAAGCCATAAGTTTATTCCACATAAAACTACAGATCACAATACCGCCAACCAAGCTACAGCGATTGCATCTGGATCGCCAAGGATGTTCTTAAACGGTTAGTGTAGACCAAATGCTACGCGAGTGGGTCGTTACGCCGTTAAAAATGATGACGGTTAAACTTCCAATTCATCAACTTACCTGGGGTTGAGTTTGAGCCTGTGCTGGTGATCTAAAGGAGACAAAGATACTCGATCAAAGATTGGAACCACAAACTTGGAACCACTGCCGACATGGAGATACTAGTCAAAGAACGAGCTGGGGTGCATTCGCCAAACTATTTGGAGAATGCACGACCAGTGCGACTGTCCTTGACTTACAGATAAACACAGCGCCTTGAAGTAGTGCCCTAAACCGGTAGATGAATTATTGACCAAGTCCAAAGCCACCTCTGCGCGAACACTGGGTACACACACCGGACATTATACCCTTAGAGGAGTAGGTTAAAATTAACGTATGGAAACGCAGTCTCTGCATCAACATACGTTAATTGGTTGTGGTTTGGCAAAGGGCGCTCGTAACTTATTAAGATCACATGCGGGCATGGGGGATGATGAACCCTTTTGCTTCGGTACTTTATGCCGTACGAATAACAAGGAATAAGTATCTGGTAAATGAATCACCCATACGTAACAAGTACAAATATCTGGTAAATGAATCACCCATACGTAACAACTACAAATATCTGGTAAATGAATCACCCATACGTAACAAGTACAAATACATCCCTGTCAGAATTCAGTCAAGGGTGACTTTGATAGGCTCGGCCAGATAGAGGCCGGATATTTGTCTTGCACGAACATAGGCATGGACGGGCAGATGTCATCAACAAAGCTGAGAGGGCTGACCATCGGATCACCCTCTTCGTATTTTGGCATATTTCTTCCCGTATTAATAGTCTAGATTGCCTAAATACTGAATATAACTACTACAGACAAAACGTTTACACTTGTATCACCAAATAATTTTTTTCGTTGTTATATCTTTCCTGCTTATGTCTAGATCGATCAAAGTGCTATGAATGAGCAAATACAACATTACGACTATTATTTTCGCTGGTGCTGTGTCGCCGGTGAAGTATTCTAAAAAATACACCATGATATATCTGTGAAAGAACTCACATCGATGACGCTGTCCGAATGACCATCTTGGTTGATATTGAAGCTGTTGGTAAGGTCCACAAAGCTCAGCTCTGCCTCTCTCGTGAGGTCTATGCATGTAGAGGTGTCTGCAGCGAAAGTCATTATGATAGCCCGCATATTACTACTTGTACCAAAAATATCTGTCTGTGATATGTGGACACCAACCTAGGCGACAGTTTCCAAAATAATGTCTATCACTTCCCTTTTTCACCCAAAATGTCACATATAGACTGTTAATTACATAAAGAATTTTCTAAATATCTTAGCTTGAGAAAACACAGTAAAAAAAGGCCACAAGTTCCATTTAGCACTGTAGACATATCTCGGTCAAATCATCTGCATAATTAGAGGCATCTATGCCAGGACCAAAATGCCACTCCGAATAAATATTTTTGTTCTGGTGCAGTTAAATTATTGCAGGTTATTAGTTGTTACTGCTGCTGTTTATTGAACGTTAAATTGCGAGCACAAAATGCGACAACCTGATCGGCTGGCGCCATGAACGGTGGGTGTGTACACCAAACACTTATTTTTTTACCAGTCTAAATTTCCAAAATTGAGGCTAATACCCTGGAATGGACCACTGTACAGATAACACCAACCTGCAATGAGTTCTACATCAATCTCCTCCCCTGGTCGGGCCGCTCTGTCCCTCTGTCTTGTGCGAAGGGCTCTACGTCCAATACGCAGAGGTCTTTCACGTCGGCCGACTACTCGAGGACTATCGTCTACAGTTACTGGTCCGCTGGTTCCATCCTCCATCATGAATGCACTTATCAGGAAGAATCTTCTACAAAGAGACAAGTCGATCATATATGAAGGCAATGAATATGTATACATACTACATGACCACCGCCATATCAATTCAACATGGTAGATCTATGCCTTAAGCGTAGTTCCCTTAATTGCCCATAATGTGCAGTACATTCTTTTTCACGTTATATGGTACCTAGTCAACATGTTTCAGTTGTTTATTTGACACAACGTTAACAATTGTATTCATATCCACCCATATTCTATCATCCGGATGTCATTGTCGGCTAATAGTGCGCAAGTGCTAATGTTACCCTTTTCACCCTTTGCACCAATGTAAAATAAAGTTTTATCTTATCTTATCCTACCAGTAACAATGAAAATGCAAGAGATAAATTTTGATGGATGTTCTAATGAAAGGTAAATTTATGAGAAGTCAATTTACGTTATTCAAGCTATGATATGCTAACCACTACACCAAAGGGAGGATCCCTGTGACGCTGGCTGGATACTGAAGTCGCGCAAAGTCCATTTGGTGCAGGAGTCAAACATGTAATTAAAGCAGCCATTATTTGCCTGTGGTAAACACACAAAGCTTTATCAATGACTACTTCCTGTCATAGGCTCATGGCTGGGTAAAATTTGTAGTGGCACTTTCACATATCATTATAACAGTGTTGGAACAACCTTAAATCATTTTGGCGCCAATTATCGATACAAGTTTACAGCATTACTTAATGCTGTTACAACATCTGTTGTTACAATATTTTGACAGACTTGATCTCAAAGCAACAACAAAAATTAGATTCTCAAGTATTTAATATCTAAATAATGGTATGCCTGCCAATCCACCAGGGTATTCGCCAGAGACTTGCCAGTTTCAATTTTGGTAGGCAGTTTTTCAGGCAGGCACACTCTCTGTTTACCCACCCAAAAGGGCCTTTTGGTTATCATGTCAAGAAGAAAATCATAACAGTTTCCATTTTGGTGGGCAGGTTTCAGGCAGGCAGGCACTCTATTTACCCACCCAAAAAGGGCCTTTTGGTTATGATGTCAAGAAGAAAATCATAGCGGTCACAATTGTATATGACAATGAGAAGTGCTGCTGTTTATTGAATTATAAATTGGGGCTCAAATGTAACAACCTGATGGGCTGGGGCCATGTTGTTTGCATACACCAAAGAATTTTTTGTTTACATGCCAAAAATTTTGTCTGGTAAAAAGAAAATTCTGGCTAATACCTTGCAATCCACATGAACTATTCCTCATCAACTGCTGCACAATAAATGTACAGAGAACATGAAAAAACATTCCACTGGCAGCAGGTGCACTGTAGCATACTAAAGCCAGGCCGTCCAGCACACCATATTGCCATGGAGTACACTCATGGTCAGTGCAAATTAACACAGGGCTTGTATTGGTACAGCCATGTATAATCCATGGCAACTAGATCATTTCATGATGTCTGTTTAAATATGTTTGCAACAGAGTGCCTGCTGCCAAAGGAGCATTAGTATGAAGAAATATATTTTGTCTAATAAAAAAAATATAAGTCTATATAAACATGAGTTATAAATTGCAGTCTTGCTTTTCAGAGCCCTAGCAAGAAATTTGTAGCAAATATAGGCTGAACGTCAAAAGCTTGCACAGATGCTGGAAATCAGTAGATATGGCCCCCGCCACCATGTTTTTTTGCAACAGGCCTTTTTCATAGCCTTCTCCTATGGAGGGAGGGGTAATCTGGATAGGACTATGTGCACCCTGGCCGCTCTTCAACCTGGCCCCTGATCAATTTGGCTACAGGGAAAGGGTGGTGGTGGAGGGAAGGGGCTCTAGGCTGCCATCCCCCAAGTTGTTGCCCGATAGAATCTGTACTATTTGACATCCCTGCATCGTAACAATAATATATTGTGTCATATCTACACTTCCTCTGGTTTTCTTGATTTCAAATATGCCACTTCTTACAAAGTGATAGCTCTGAATATTAAGCCATGCACTTAATTGGAATTTTAGTCTTAAATCCCTCACTCAGTTTCCATTCAAGTTTGTGACTCCTCCCCACAACCAAATGACCAATCATGCCCCCACACCAAACAGACATTAACGTTAATGTCAATCCCTCACACTGTCTCACGTTAACATGGTTAACATCTGATTTTCAGGCTGATAGGCACTATCAGGCAAGGGAGGGAGGTATGACTGGATGTCTGTTAAAAATGGCATGTAACAGGACTAATATAACAATAGCGTGAGTTAGTGGGGCATTAGGCAATTTTAGGGCCAATAAAATGCCTAAAGTTATGCAAAGCGCTATTACTATTATTACAAGTTGAATGTGAATTTAAGGTGTTGGCTTATCTCTGCTTCTTGGGTTTAATTTCTGCATGCAATAATCAAAGTAAAGCATTGTCCGCAGACTTTCTGCAAATCGCAAGCCTTTCCACATATAATTGGCCAGTCGCCTTATTGATATCCTATATCATCGCCAAGAAATATGGCATGTGCAACTATAGTCAAAGTCATAAATGCTCTAGACTCATGTTTCGGCCCATATTTTCCATGAATTTGCCGAGATTGCTCTGAAATTCACTGACATGAGAAAGCCACACTGTGCAATTTTAATGATACCAAACTTATATATACTGCATGGTTATCCTTTTTTAAGACATAACCAATATTTCTTCATGCTAACACTCCATTGGCAGCAAACACAGTTTTGTAAACATACTAAAGCATACATCATAAGATGACGTATTTGCCATGGCTCGGAACGTGCAATGCTCAATATTTATACCAGCCACTAACGCCATGGCAACTATAAAGCTTTTCATTATCTGTGATTTAGTCTATTTGCGACAAAGTATCTGCTGCCAATAGTGTCAACATGAAGAAATATTGTTTGTATCTTAAAAAAGGATAACTTTGCAGCACACATGTAAGTTTGGTATCATTAAAATTACACAGTATTGCTTACTCACGTCAATGAATTTCAGAGTAATCGCAGCAAATTAACGGAATATATGGGCCGAAATGTGAATCTGACTTTGACTTTTGACAGCTAAGCCAGCCATTTAAATAAAGTTAGACTATAACTACAATTTTTTTGTGCGTGAGGTCATGTTTCATTGACATTGTTCTATGCAATGTCGCTATATTGTTGATTGCATGGGCAGCATGGCGGTTTGAGTCAGAATACAGCATTTTAGCGGCCTTCCGATTTGATGCTATTGTACTAGTTAACAGGACCACCAACTCGCAATAATAGAGTGTTTACTTTTGTTTTGTCATTGATATTAAAACAGATCGTTAGGCTTGAATTGAAACAACACACAATAACACGGATCTCCAAATTGCCCAAATCAAATTGCCTAAAAAAAAAAAGCTTGGCTGAAGTCTTATCAGGGCTTGCCATTTTAACTGTAAGATTAGGAATATAAAGACAACAAGGGCAGCATTTTCCAACAAGGAATCAAACTCAGTCTTCACTTGTTTTCTGTACGTTGTGACTTCAGCAATATTTGGATTTTCTGATCTTGTTGTAGGTACCTTTCTACTTCTAGGTAGTCTAACAGTTCTCAAATTCACCGCAAGGAGGACTGACGGTCAGTGAGTTCGGGTATGCGAGCGGAGTAAGCGGATCCATCTCGAACGGCGCGAGGCAAGAACAAGATCGCATAGGTTGATTTCTCCATGGGCGGATCCAGAGGGTCTGGACCCCCACCCCCCTTTTTGAGGAAGAATGCAAATTTTAGGCCATCTGTAGAACGCTATCTGAGGCGTAGACCCCTCCCCCGCCGGCCCCCGGTTGCAGTGGACGCCCCCCCCCCGGTTGCAGTGGACGCCCCCCCCCCCCCCGCCGCCACCTGCCTGGTCGTTTCTTCTAAAGCTGTTCGAACAGCTAACTTAGTTGTTTTCTGCCAATTGAAAAAAGAAAGATTAAAATTCACATTTATTTTGGCTGACCGTAGATTGGAAGCCATGTGAACTACCTAGGCCCACGTCACAGATTTGTTAGCAGTTTATTCACTTTTACTACGTATAGCTTACCGGTAATTTATTCACTTTTTTAGGGATAATGAGCATGCAGGCTCCAGGCAATACTTTTCGGTGATATCTAAGTAAGAAGAATAAATAAGTATTGCACTATTCATCAGGCGTTAAAAAGTAGCAATTTTATATTCTGGCATGATTTGGGCGGGAAACAACTGTTTGAATAGCTATAAGCTTATATAATGCCTTCCAACATCTGTGCCGATGAACAAATGTCCACCCCGAGCTCGGCTG
Source organism: Arenicola marina (assembly GCA_964019135.1). Taxonomy (NCBI): domain Eukaryota; kingdom Metazoa; phylum Annelida; class Polychaeta; family Arenicolidae; genus Arenicola; species Arenicola marina. The sequence goes on from OZ025262.1 coordinate 17,425,715, forward strand.
CGGTAAAAATGCCTAGCTCTGTAGGTTTCATCCTTACGTACATTGCCTTAAAACTAAAACTAATATAAAACTAATACGTACAGGACCTTATCCCTCACTTGCTTCGGCCACTGGTATATATCACCCAATACTGCATGGGTCAGAGTGAGGCACAGAACAGAAGGAAAAGACCATCTGGGGCATCATATGGCCTATACACCAAACTTTCAAAAATAAAAGGTTTCGAACCTTCAAAACAAAAACAGCTCATGTTAAGCATCTCAACGAAATGCGTGTCCCTGCATCTCAGCTGGCAATATATTAAAGATCGTGACCCCGCTTCTCGCTACCAATATATATTTTACGATGTGGTCAATTTTCGATGCGGTGAATTTTAAAATGGCCGCCATGGATGGCTCTTAACTACATTCTCGCCAAATATGGCAGACGTCCAATTTTCTTAATTTTGATATCGCTTTACGAAGTGATGATATAGTACACGATTTCTATCAATTTGTGTAATAAGCGTATGTTTTCGATGGCCTTCTAAAAGTGGATTCGACGTTTTTGAAATGCCTGGCAACCATTATATATGCTAAAGAAACTGGATATGTGTTTATATGTTACTATCGGCATTACTATCTTAAATTGACTACGAGCACTGTCTTTAATATGTTGTCATAGGTATCCATGTTGATCCACATGTTGCGGTTAAAGCAAAGAGTTGTTGGTTTCACAATAATTTATTTCAGAGTTGCATCATACACGTTACGCGTGTGATCATTTACGAACGTACTAAATCTTGCGTAGTCATCAATGATCTTTGTTGTATTCCTATGTGGAGGCAGGGACAATGCGGCCGTCAATGACGGCAATGTCCGCTTCCGGCCCCATATTCTCTAGTACTGCATGCCATCTTCGATTCTAGAATTTCAATAGTTCAATAATCAATATATTTCAATATAGTTCAATAATCAATATATTTCAATAATCAATATATTTCAATATAGTTCAATAATCAATATAGTTCAATAATCAATATATTTCAACATAGTTCAATAATCAATATATTTTAAATATAGTTCAATAATCAATATATTTCAATATAGTTCAATAATCAATATAGTTCAATATAGTTCAATAAGCAATATATTTCAATATAGTTCAATAATTGTTGGCAGCAAAAGAGCTTCGCGTTGTTCTCCGGATAATATTATCCACTTTGATAGAATATCTGCGATGCGTGATGCGCGGACCAATTTAAGTCACAATTGAAGTCTACTTTTAAGACACGAATCCCGTACTAGTGCGATCAAAATATGATACCCGTTAGTTTCATTCGGGTACACAATTAGAAATATTTGCTATTATCCCATTTGTCGAGTTAAAACATCAAGAAATAGTGGAGGGCAATAATTCGACGTTTCGTTACTTATATGTAGGTTCCAATTTGAAGAGCTGGTGCGCTGTACCGATGCGATGTGCGCACAAGAAGGGTATAATGTATAATCATACTGTCTAGTTGTTTATTCGGGTAAACCCTAGTTACAAAACATCGCCGAATAAAATGGCGTTCCAGTTTTTATAAATTCAACATATCGAAAGCGTACGTACTCAGTGGCGGATCTAGGGGGTGGGGGGGGGGGGGGGATAGGGGGCGTTAAAGTCCCAAGTCTTTAGAGAGCCACACCCCCCTTGGGAACCTGAACATACACTGTTGAAGTCGGCTTCTCCCAGCACGAGCACGCCTTGCCCCCCCCCCCCCTCCCCGGTCGCAAGTTTTTCAGAGAGCACACCCCTCGGTCGGAAGTTTTCAGGGGACACCCCCCCCCCCTGGACAAATTCCTAGATCTGCCCCTGGTACTACTTCGATCTGTCCCTGAACTATATCAAACCAGCAGCATATTTAGATAAACTCTGAACCTGCTTATAATTAGAATGATTAACAGTTCAACCGGAACCAGCATATCTACGTCACTTGGCAAGACGAGTACCGCTTAATTGATCGTTCAGAGTTGATGTCAACGTTTGTTTAGATTTCGTTAATACAAATTACGGCAATCAATATTTACTCTTCTATGAATAAATTATATTAATTTAACTAATTACGTTACCAAGGAGCTGGCATTTAAGGGTCGCATTATCCTAGTTTTGGGTGAAACTCACTTGGCCGAGCCATGCGTTTCGAGAGATGGCCTAGCTGTTGGTTTTCATTATGTTAAATGGTATAAATGTCGGCCCTAAAAGGGCGGGTTGGGGGGTGGGGGGCTGAGGTCGGGTGCCCCCCCCCCCTCCCACTAGATCCGCCCCTGGCGGATGTCACGAACGCAGTTTAGCTGACTACGGGGGCTCATAGATCGACTAAACCGTCGTGCATACAAGCCCCACATACATTCAACATTGTCACAATGAAGACAATAAAGTCAACGTGATCATCTCATTATCTCAACGCTGATCGGCTGAAATGCTTGATGCTGATTAGTTAACACTTCCCAAATCGTTAAGTTGATCGAAAATTAAAAACATGCGCTTATGCCCTGTTCACACGATGCAATACGTAAAGTTCATTGCAAGAAATCAAGTTTTCGTCCAACTCTGCAATTGCAGGGCCGGTTTTCCACGCATCGTGAACTTAGCGTATGTTCTAAAGTTTCGATCAAGTTCAAGATTTGGGAATTGTCAACCAATCCGCGTCGAGCATTTCAGCCAATCAGCGTTGAGATAATCACGTTAGTTCATAGATCATGGGGGTCCCCTTTGTGTAGTGGTTAGCGCACCAGACCGGAGATCAATAGATCCTGTTGTACTCTTGAGGCCTACCAAAGTGTGAATAGTTGTTTAGTTTTTTAAACCAAATAGTTAAAATCTTTAAAAACAGGCTGATGTTTTAATATTAAATACTACCTCATGTTTCTTATAATCATATATAACTTTTAAAATAAAAAAAACTCTAGTCCATCCTAACCTACAGGTTTCAGTGCTAGGTAGTCTTAGGTAATCAAATCAAATCAAATAATATATAAAATTTACCAATAGAAAATAGGTTTTGACCTTCAATATTATAATTTATAATAATATAATAATACACTTTTCTTAGTATTAAAACATGTACCAGTATATTATATTAAGAAACATCTTTTAATGAAACTTAAAATTAATACTTATGTTGTTAAATTGTTTGTAAATTAATACCCATATATATATATATATGAATTATTTTATAAATAATACATAATAGTTAGAAATAACACAACAATCCATTTCGCTCCATTTCCGGGACATCGTACATAGTTGCCTCATAATAACAATCGACTGTGATGGTGTCTTGATTGTTGTAAAAGAAAGATGTGTTTGGGACGACTAATCATAGACACCACGAAAAACAAGTCAGACACGCACTGGGCATACAAGGGTCTTCCAGGCTGCTGGATGCGCATGTGCGAGCCACGAAATACTAGAGAAAGATAAGCATCATAAAACATATCCCTACAGACATGCACTTTTTCATTAAGAGATCCCCCCCACCCCCAGGTGTATACCTATCTGTTGGGGAGGGTCGTGCAAATTCGATCACTGGCCAACTTCGATCACTATCCATTTAGTTTCGTTTCTCTTTTGCCTAATCACATTTGAAATTTGTACTGTAGTGAAGGTCAAACGTTTATTATTTATGAGCTTTATGACGTAAGTCGCGGTAGAGTTGGTGGAATCAGTACTGTGACCTGATTGGTATAATCCGACGCACCAGCGAAACTATAAATTTGGCGCGCTCTCTCTTTTGGCTGGGACGTCCCCCACCACTGGTACGCCCACATACCCACCCAAACACCGAAGTTATGATAGGCCCACAGTAGCATTTATTTTTCGAAGTGAAACAACTTGATGAAGTTTAAGGGATAGAGAACCTGTTTTATGCGCCGAATAATAAAGGGGTATTTATTTTTGTGTGATATTAGGAAAATAAGAAAATATAATTTAGCCGCCAAAAATTGTACGACAGGTTTAAATTCGATCAGACGGTCGGGCAATATCCTGGGGATATTCTGGTGGATCCTGGGGGCTCAGACCAACCCCGTCCCTCGCTTTTTGAGCGGTGTGGACTCCTCCGTGAGTTTCCTAATAGAATATACTTTTTGTAATAGACCTACACAAAAAATGCAGAATTGTTTAAAAAAAAAAACCCAAGTGATCGAACTTACCCGCCAATATTATCGACTTTACCCGCCTATGATCAAATTAGCCGGATTCGCATTGGCCTTTTAAAACCTTCACTGACATTAACATTTACAACATATTCGCTAGAGGGCGGCACTAAACAGAAGGCGACCTCGTACTGCACTATGTACTGCTTAGGCCTAGTTTGTAGTCGTGCATTGCGGCAGTCCTCGCCGAGAGACGGTTACGTCACCATGTGATCGAAATATGCCGACCTTCCCCCTAGTGGCCGGGAGGACGTTAAAGCAAATATAGTTACACGCGCCATCTTAGATCGTTTACACTTTACAATCAAGACCAAAAGTATCTTAAAATTATGATGAAAATATCATTTATCTCTTTGAGTCTCTAAAACAACAATTTTAACATAAAACTACGCGGTTTATTTATATCGAGCACGGACATCCTAGCGAGGTAAGATCTTACCTGCACGCTCAAACGGGTGGGGAGGGGGGGGGGGGGCGGCGTGGAGGGGGGCGGGAGGGGCTCTAGGCCAATGAGAAAGCTTGTGGTTGTTATTGAGCTGCTGGCTGAGGGAGGATGGGAGTGGAGGAGAGGGGAGGCGCTCTAGGCCAATGAGAATGCTTCTGGTTGTTATTTGTTTGCTGGCCGAGAGGGGGGTGGGATCTTTGGAATAAGTCCTAATCTGGTCATGAAGGTGGCTGTCTGTCTATAGACAGTATAACTCTGTGTGCTATGCAGAGTCAGACATTTTTTTTTTATCCAAGTTGGATACTACAATACATACTAGGCCTACATATGTAACAATCACGACACTATTACTGATATCAATGTAGCGATTAAACTCCAGTGCAGTCAGCAACAGCCAAGCCACAACGTGACAGCCATATGTTTTAATATGTTTTAATATCTTTTATTCACAGCCATATTAGCCCACACACCCGTCTCAGCGCACAGGTGGCAGCACCACACATACAGTCATACATGCATCCAATGCCGAAACCACATAGTGTGATAACAACACTAACTCCATTGCAGTCATCAACAGCCAGACCACAACAGACATAAGCCCACACAGCCGTCTGACCATGCAAGCGTCCGTGAGTGGAGCAGCCACTTGTCATTGGGCCGGCCGTCTAGACGCGTCGCCCGGTCCCCGCGCACACCTGTCTGAGCTGCGCCCTCAGACGGGTAAGAACTTAGCCCCTTATCATCGACATCACACAGACTACCGAAGGGGCCTCAATAAAACGCAGAATACCTCCAGAATACCTGCAAAATCTTGCGAAATGCTGCGGAAAATTTCGGAATTTCCGCCGTGAAGAAGTTTTCCGAAGTTTCCCGCGTTTTATTGATGACCCTACCGAACAGCGAACAGGCGCGCAGGGAGGGCTGTACAGTTCTCGCGGGTTCTATTTCCGGTTTAGGTCTTTTGGGGACCAACAAACAAACCCGTGCTCTTAGAACGAGTGCGCATCCCGCTGGTGCCTGGCTACAGCCGCTTGACGCGCACTAATTGTAGTCAACGTTTGAGTGTTGGGAACCGGCCAGCTGCGCGGTTTGGGCGTGAAGAATCGAGTGGGTGTGAGACTATTTTTTGTTTGCTTTGGTCCAGGCATTGCTAACTATGAAATCATAATATAGTCAAAGATAAGACATTTATCTCTCCATCATGCATGTGGTCCGTTCGATGAGACTCTTGGAAGCGTTGTATTTGAGGCAATTCATCGATGTTTACATTTCTGGACAAACTGCACACCATTTTCCTCGCCTGGTCAGTCCATGGCCTCGTTCGCAAGCGACAGCAAGTCGACTATTTCTTGACCTAGATTTCACCATTGCGCCTGCGCATTACAGCCTAATGCCGAACGCGGGATAGTCGAAAAGGGTTGATAATCTGTCTCATGGCGAAAGTAATAACAATAACAAGCACCTTTAACCGCCGCGTGTGTCCTGCCCCTCTCGTGCAAAATCCTGGATCGTCACTGAATTGTATCACAGAGAACACTTTACCCTGTGTTCTTTGACTAGAGCCTCACTGTATCGGCTTGGTGACCGGAGGAATATCAAAGACCCCCCCCCCCCAAAAAAAAAGCGTGAAACGTGAACATTAACCATGAAAACATGATAAATTGGCAAAATAAGCCATTATGTATGAACCATGCTATATTTTAATTCGTTTAAATGTATATAAACTTGCAAACGAAGTTACAGATTAAGTATACGCCACTAAGATGACGCGAACACCGCTTACTGCTCATTTCCCTCCGCCATCTCGGACGACAATCGACCAGAGGAACCGTGGGTGGCGGCATGGTTCGCTCCGGTCCACTAGATGGTCACTGTTCGGCAGCCAAATCGTCAACCATTAGTCGACTAGCGGTCGCTTGCGAACGAGGGCCATATAAGGAGCGTTGTTACGTAACCATAGATACCGCGCGCAGACATGCGAGTCGTGATAATTATTAAATCGCCTCACACTGACAGTCACTCATGAGACAACCGCATTCTGGTTTATCAACTGTCTAACCGCTTATATATTACATAAATCTACTCGGATGGTTATAATTCTGATATGCGCAGAATTTCAGTGGTTAGTTGTGCGGCCAAGGACAGCTTTAACCGATCTTCTGTGTGAGGCGAAGGCAAACAACCGGAATGTAGGCAGCACGTACAGGCCGTTGATGCTAGGCACTGACGTAGAGCATAAGTTTCCCTGTCTCATGGGGTCTCGATAAGATCCCGTAGTTACTGTACAGCCCTATAAAGCCTGCCACCAACTGTTCCGCTCCGGAAAACAAATTCGCTCTCTCAGGATGGCCACGGGCTTTCTGGATTTAAATTCAAGACGGAATGTACTTATTTGACATGAAGAAGAGGTTGGTAGAACAAAAATTACGGAATATATTGCTTTAACCAATACTCTATAAATTTACAGAGGACGACTGGAAAGTTTCAATGTCATCATCACGTACGACAAGTGCATTTTCGTCGTGGCCTCGCTAACTTGTAGTGCTCACGATCAAGAAATGATATGCAATATAAATTAGCATTTTCTTGGTAGGTGGGGGCCGGCGCTTAGGTGGGGCCTCGGCTTGAAATGGAATGGAGAGTCCGGTAGGCGGCGACAAACATTGACAATGTGATTGTAGGGTCCTAAATTGCCGTAAATTTAAGAAAAAAAGATGCGACAACGATACCAATGTAAATCAATGTGAGGCGACGACGTCCATTAACTCTCATGCGGGCATATGGCACAGTCCAGTAACTGTTATTCTGCCATACTAAGGGGGTGAAGGGGGGATTAGGGGCGGGGGGCAAGGGGTATTCACGTTCCTCGTTGATCTTTTTCAGTTTATTTGGTTCGGAAACAAGCAATTCCTCGACACTCGGGATTGCCACCTGTAAATATTGAAGAATTGGGAACATCACAATTAGAACTATATGAATTGGAAACGGACCCCGTAATCGAAAGGAAATCATCATGAACTAGCACCATATTTTAATGGCCCATTCGAAATTCGATATGCGATCAATGCACCCTTGCCTAGCTGTCCGATTGGAGCTCTTGCCCTCAGTCCAGACCCCGTGCGTAACTATCCGACCGGAACTCTTGCCCTCAGTCCAGACCCCGTGCGTAACTATCCGATCGGACCTCTTGCCCTCAGTCCAGACCTCTTGCGTAACTATCCGACCGGACCTCTTGCCCTCAGTCCAGACCCCTTGGGTAACTATTCGATCGGACCTCTTGCCCTCAGTCCAGACCCCTTGGGTAACTATCCGACCGGACCTCTTGCCCTCTGTCCAGACCCCTTGCGTAACTATCCGATTGGAGCTCTTGCCCTCAGTCCAGACCCCGTGCGTAACTATTCGATCGGAGCTCTTGCCCTCAGTCCAGACCCCGTGCGTAACTATCCGATCGGACCTCTTGCCCTCAGTCCAGACCCCTTGCGTAACTATCCGATCGAACCTCTCGCCCTCAGTCCAGACCCCTTGCGTAACTATCCGACCGGACCTCTTGCCCTCAGTCCAGACCCCTTGCGTAACTATGCGATCGGACATCTTGCCCTCAGTCCAGACCCCTTGCGTAACTATCCGACCGGACCTCTTGCCCTCAGTCCAGACCCCTTGCGTAATTATCCGACCGGACTTCTTGCCCTCAGTCCAGACCCCGTGCGTAACTATCCGACCGAACCTCTTGCCCTCAGTCCAGACCCCTTGCGTAATTATCGGACCGAACCTCTTGCCCTCAGTCCAGACCCCTTGCGTAACTATCCGACCGAACCTCTTGCACTCAGTCCAGAGGGGGGTGGGGGTCATTTTACCAAACATTATTATTGCCTTTAACAAAGTTTCCGTCGACGATTGTACAAATGAGGCCTCGGGGTTCGTCTGAACCTAGAGTCAACAGGTCAAGCGACTAGTGGGGCGGCAGGAGTTTGGGCACCAAATACCAGTCCAGCACGTTACGCAAACACGTCCGGACGCCAGCGCGCCTTGGAGCTCTCCTGTGTGGAGGTAAATTGACGTTCTCACGTCCGGACGTATCGGCGTCTTCGCCGAAACCATCAACGGTTTTCACGTCCTGACACTCTGGTAATTACCTTATCTTGAAAGGATCGCAAACGGGCATCTATCGCGCATTTTGTTGACAGTTGATAAAACTTGCCCCAGTCTTGATCTTGGATACTGTATATTTGACACCATTTGTTTTCACTTTGGACGATTGCTTCAATTGAGGCTAGTAGTTTATGGTACACAAAGTTACTTATCCTTTTCCTTTTTAAAATTTTGCACATGTAAATCTTTTCACAAACAATTTCATTTGACCCATTTTCAATATTCTCTCCATTGTTTGGGAATGCTATTAATCAAACCTTGATAGTCCAACACATTTATACGAGTGCTAAATTTTTGCTGAAAATCACATAGCTTCATAATTACACCATCGCTACCCAGTATATCTTTTAAATATATAATCCCGTGCCTCATTAACCAAGTTATGAGACTTCCTAAAAAAGGTGTCCCATAAGGGATTACATTTGGTGTCATTATCACTGTATAATGATCGGTAGCTCTCCCACGCTTGACAAACTTCTCTCCAAAACGGGTTTGAAATTTGTTTTGATAATTCTTTAAAAGACTGGCTATCCAGTTCCCAAAACAATGTTTTCTCACAGTTAACCCACTCCCAGAACACTTTTTGCCAGCTTCCATTTGTTTGTATAAGGCGGCTTACCCAAGATATCTTTAGGGCCCTTGTAAATTCAACTATGTTCGTTAAACCTACACCTCCTTTATTTATCGGCTGGTATAGTTGTCGTAGGCCTATTCTTGCCTTCTTCCCATCCCAAATGAAATTTCTAATAACTTTTTCTAGTTCATTAATTTGTTTCTTCGTTGGGTTTGGAAGGACCGACAATATACGTACCATTTTAGATAACGCTACTGTTTTGAGAATTGTAACTTTCCCAAGGAGTGATAGCGTGCCCTTGCCATATCTGCGTAGCATTTTGTCCACTTCTGCTGTTTTGAGGTAACAGTTGTCTTCAATAATGCTATCCGCATCATTATCGAATGTTATTCCTAGTAGGTTGAATTTTTGGGACCAATTTACCTGGAGGTCGAGACATATAAGTCTTTTAAATTTAGCTTTTCGTCCCAGCCACACCGCCTGTGTTTTTTCGACATATACTTATGCTCAATTTCCCTGATCTCGATGCCTTTAATGTTAGGGTTATTCTTCACCACCATTGCCATAGGTTCAATTGCAAGGAGAAAAGATATGGGGAAAGGGGGTCACCCTGTCGGCAACCTCGACCTAGTCTAAAAATCAGAGAATGTTCCATTGTTGATGACACAACTATGCGCATTCTTACACATGATATGAACCCAATTTTTAAATGATTCTCACAATTATATACGTTTAATACCTCTGTTAAATATTTCCATTCTATCGAATCGAAGGTTTTTTCAAAATCAATCATTAAAAGTAATCCTGTCCGATATTGTTCCCTGAGGTATTTCATGATATCATACACTAATCTAGTGTTTTCCCCAATAAAGCGCCCCTTAAAGGAAACCCCTTTGATCTGAACCTATTATCTCATTTAATACTCTTTTCATCCTTAACGCTAAAACTCCAGCCAATATTTTATAGTCTGTATTCAGAAGAGATATGGGTCGCCAATTTTTGAGATACTCCTTTGGTTTATTTCCTTTGGGTAGAACAGTAATAACTCACTGTCGCTGAGTTATGGATAGTGCGTTTTGGGATGAGTAGTTGAGACTATCACAATTTGACCTATATCCCTCCAAAAACCCTTATACAATTCGTCGGTGCCTGGTGACTTGTTCTGTTTCATTGTCTTAACTACCTCCCTCACCTCCTCTAGAGTGATGCCCCCCTCGCATAACATTTTCTGTTCTTCGCTTAGTTGGCATATATTTTCTTTTATTAAGAAAGTTAGTAAGGACGATAGACGTTATGGATCAGATTGCTCATCAGCGTCATGTTGTATCGTGTCTGTGCACCGTCGGAAGACCCCATATATAGGAAGATACATAGGAGGGTAGTATGCCTCAAATATTATGTAGCGAACACCTCACAGGCGGTTCAGGGTCGAGGGCCTTTTAGCAGCTATGTCGTCCTAATTTCTCTGGTAAAATACATAATTTCAAAAAGAAAAATGTCGAGTTTATCATGCATATATTACAAACAGCAATATAAATTGATACGACCACTCCTGCCCCCCTCCCAACTCCCACCAGACTCGAGCTCTCCTGCCCCCGATCCACCAAACCCCACCAGACTCATGCTCTCCGGCTCCGACTCCCCGGCCCGCCGACACCACCACTCATGCCCCTCTGTCCTAACATTCACCGGACTCGCGCTCTCCTGCCCCCCCACCCCCCCCCCCTCCCCGCCCCCCGGCCCACCGACATCCACCAGACACAATGAGCTGGTGAGGCTAAGAAGAATATGCACTTTTCGTGCGTAACTTACGAGGGGATTATGAATACGGCCCCTGGGGCCCATTGAACTCATTGGGCCAGGATCAAAGGGTGTCATATGACCTGGGTCGTGAATGACAGTAAACTGAGCGTATGGCGTGTGATGTTACGAAGTAGGGCTGAAGAGGGAGACAGTGGGTGGGTGTATAGGTGGCGTTACAGGACACGACAGATATCATGGGGAGCACGGTTAACTGCGGAGTTCTCTCGCTATATATATATATATATATAGCGGAGTACAGACTGCTTTCAATGCTGCGACCTAAGTGAGCATAGCGTTCGCTCTCGACCGACCTAATACATGCCAACAGTCAGACGACTCATAGGCCTGAACACAACACTCGCGCACGCCGCATGTAAAAATAAATTTATAAACCCTTTCCAACTTCCTCGTTCATGGTATGTGGGCCAGTCCTTTCCAGATTTATACGCCGCGGTAAATATATCGTTGTGACATAAATCAGCGTCACGCTGGGGGTGCAGGGGGTCCGGGCCCAACTTTTTTGAGGAAGTATGCCGTTTTTTTCAAAGCTAACTTTCGGCCATCTGAGGCGTGGACCCCCAATTATTGTTAAGTTAAACGAGACTTACCTGTAAGGTGGAGTTTGACTGTAGTTCCACCGAGCTATATTAACACTTCGGGATAACGTGAGATGGTCACGTAGTGGTCACGTGATTCAGTCTTCAGAACGAAATTAATACATGAGCCCTATGTTTGGGTGGGTCGAAGGGCGGGCACGTTATCCCTATAAGTATTAATACTGCCATATTACAGGACTGCCATAATACAGGACTGCCGTATTACAGGACTGACTGTAATACAGGACTGACTGTAATACAGGACTGCCGTATTACAGGACTGACCGTAATACAGGACTGGCTGTATTACAGGACTGACTGTAATACAGGACTGACTGTAATACAGGACTGGCCATAATACAGGACTGCCGTATTACAGGACTGGCCGTATTACAGGACTGACTGTAATACAGGACTGGCCATAATACAGGACTGCCGTATTACAGGACTGGCCGTATTACAGGACTGACTGTAATACAGGACTGGCCATAATACAGGACTGCCGTATTACAGGACTGCCGTATTACAGGACTGGCCATAATACAGGACTGCCGTATTACAGGACTGGCCGTATTACAGGACTGACTGTAATACAGGACTGGCCATAATACAGGACTGCCGTATTACAGGACCGGCCGTATTACAGGACTGACTGTAATACAGGACTGGCCATAATACAGGACTGGCCGTAATACAGGACTGCCGTATTACAGGACTGACTGTAATACAGGACTGGCCGTATTACAGGACTGGCCATAATACAGGACTGACCATAATACAGGACTGGCCGTATTACAGGACTGGCCATAATACAGGACTGCCGTATTACAGGACTGACTGTAATACAGGACTGGCCGTATTACAGGGCCGGCCATAATACAGGACTGCCGTATTACAGGACTGACTGTAATACAGGACAGGCCGTAATACAGGACTGGCCGTAATACAGGACTGCCGTATTACAGGACTGACTGTAATACAGGACAGGCCGTAATACAGGACCGGCCATAATACAGGACTGACCATAATACAGGACTGGCCGTATTACAGGACTGGCCATAATACAGGACTGCCGTATTACAGGACTGACTGTAATACAGGACTGGCCGTATTACAGGGCCGGCCATAATACAGGACTGCCGTATTACAGGACTGGCCGTATTACAGGACTGACTGTAATACAGGACTGGCCGTATTACAGGACTGCCGTATTACAGGACTGGCCGTATTACAGGACTGACTGTAATACAGGGCCGGCCATAATACAGGACTGGCCATAATACAGGACTGCCGTATTACAGGACTGACCGTAATACAGGACTGGCTGTATTACAGGACTGACTGTAATACAGGACTGACTGTAATACAGGACTGGCCATAATACAGGACTGCCGTATTACAGGACTGGCCGTATTACAGGACTGAATGTAATACAGGACTGGCCATAATACAGGACTGCCGTATTACAGGACTGGCCGTATTACAGGACTGACTGTAATACAGGACTGGCCATAATACAGGACTGCCGTATTACAGGACTGGCCGTATTACAGGACTGACTGTAATACAGGACTGGCCATAATACAGGACTGGCGTATTACTGGTCTGGCCGTAATAAAGGACTGGCCGTAATACAGGACTGACCGTAATACAGGAGAAGCCGTAATACATGACTGGCCGTAGTACAGGACTGGCCGTAGTACAGGACTGCCCGTAATACAGGACTAGCCGTAATATAGGACTGCCGTATTACAGAACTGCCCGTAATACAGGACTGGCCGTAGTACAGGACTACCCGTAATACAGGACTAGCCGTAATATAGGACTGCCGTATTACAGAACTGCCCGTAATACAGGACTGGCCGTAGTACAGGACTACCCGTAATACAGGACTAGCCGTAATATAGGACTGCCGTATTACAGAACTGCCCGTAATACAGGACTGGCCATAATACAGGACTCGCCGTAATACACGAGTAGCCGTAATAGAGACGCTGATATAATACTGGAATGACTGTATTACGGGACTGCCGTATTACAGGACTGGCCGTAATAAAGGACTGGCCGTAATACAGGACTGGCCGTAATACAGGACTGCCGTAATACAGGACTGGCCGTAATACAAGAGTAGCCGTAATACAGACGCTGATATAATACAGGGGTGACTGTTTTACAGGTTTGGCCTTAATATAGGACTGGCCGTAATACAGGACTGGTCGTAATACAGGACTGGCCGTAATAAAGGACTGACCGTAATACAGGACTGGCCGTAATACAGGACTGCCGTATTACAGGACTGGCCGTAATACAGGACTGGTCGTAATACAGGAATGGCCGTAATACAGGACTGGTCGTAATATAGGACTGGCCGTAATACAGGACTGGTCGTAATACAGGAATGGCCGTAATACAGGTCTGGCCGTAATAAAGGATTGGCCGTAATACAGGGCTGACCGTAATACAGGACTGACCGTAATACAGGTCTGGCCGTTACAAAGGACTGACTGTAATACAGGACTGGCCGTAATAAAGGACTGAATGTAATTCCGGACTGGCCGTAATACATGAAATGCCGTATTACAGGACTGCCCGTAATACAGGACTGGCCGTAATACAAGACTGGCCGTAATACAGGACTGCCGTATTACAGGACTACCCGTAATACAGGACTGGCCGTAATACAGGACTGGCCGTAATACAGGACTGCCGTAATACAGGACTGGCCGTAATACAGGACTGGCCGTAATACAGGACTGACTGTAATACAGGACTGGCCGTAATACAGGACTGGCCGTAATAAAGGACTGGTCGTAATGGACTGGTCGTAATACAGGACTGGCCGTAATACAGGACGGGCCGTAATACAGGACTGGCCGTAATAGAGGACTGACCGTAATACAGGACTGGCCGTAATACAGGACTGGCCGTATTACAGGACTGACTGTAATACAGGACTGGCCGTAATACAGGTCTGGCCGTAACAAAGGACTGACTGTAATATAGGACTGGCCGTAATAAAGGACTGACTATAATACAGGACTGGCCGTAATACATGAAATGCCGTAATACAGGACTGACTGAATCTTTGTGTCTGAAGTTTGAACATGTTTGAATTTTAGACACAATGTGTCCACATTATTATGGTCATGATACATCGGTTACTTTGTGTTCAAAACAAGTTTCGGACGCAAAGTAACCGAAACTTTTAGATGTATCACAGCCATAAGTCGCTTTTCACATTGTTATATTTTCGTATTACAACCACAAATATGTCAACTGATATATTTTGGGGCCATATAAGTTAATCTATATATTTGCTTCAACTTGATATCACATGATGCGTTCTGGATACAGCCGGCATGCAGTGGCGAATCCAGGAATCCTTGTGAGAATACAAAATCCGACTTTGACAGTGCTTGGCTCGTTTCTGAACGGGGGGGAGGGGGGGGGGCCCTGGCGCCCCTACCCCCACTGGATTCGCCACTGCTCTCCCCAAAGTGTCGTTTCTCTCCCCGATGTTTTCAGTGAGTCGGTCCGGAACTATATGTTACATGAGGCAAAGTACGCCGCGTAATAACTGACTTTACCCACCGTTTGGCAAACTCATGTGAACCATCACGTTGTGTAATAATATTTAGTCGAGAAAATAATATATTATGAGGCAACACCGCCTGCCTGCCAAAGACTGAGTACCTCCCTAACCCGTCTCTTGCCAGCTTGTCCAAAAGGCAATACACGACACACATTTAAAATTGTAACGTATTGGGACGTGAAGACCTCCGGACGTGAATGCCTGCAAGGGTTTTCTCACTGACGTCAAAGATATTAGTACACCGTGTACTAATATCTTTGCTGACGCCCCGGCGTCCGGACGTGAAAACGGTTGATGGTTTCGGCGAAGACGAAGATACGTGCTTGACGGAACACAGGGCACTCAATCTTTAATTGATCTTCGAAAGGTACTGAACACTTATTCTGGGTCTAATGACAGACTAAACCACGATATTTATCTAGAAGACACAGACGCTCATATGCTAGTAATCCCTCTGTGACATGTTTATATCGACGTTGAAGTAGGCCTACATATAGCTCCATGATCATGGTTGACGACTACCCAGTGCAGTGGTGATGTCTGAAGTATAGACACCTAGTTCGACGATATTTGGTAAGTGACTTTGTCCCTACGGTTTTACAGTGTCGGATCAGGGGGTGGGGGGGGGGGGGGGCACAGGGGCTTTTGGCTCGCGTGCCCCGTCTTTCTCTGAAGAAGGTTCACGGTTCAGGACGCGCGTTTGGGCAAGTCACACACTTGTAAATTTGTACTTAGGCCTCTCGCGGTCTGTTCGCTGAGCGCTTGACTATCTCGTTCACCAGCAGGGGGCGGTATGGCTAAGAACATCCTAGGCGGCACGGCTGTCACCAGCGAAACTTCTGGGCTTACCTTGTGGAGATCTGCCACTTCCGATGGGTGACAACAACACCGGTAACAGCTGGCAGTGTACGTCGTCTGCTATGAGGCCCGAGGGCCCTTCAGAGTAGCTGGGAGAATCGATTGAAGCCCAGCGGGAAGAGGGGATGGGGGGCGGGGGGGGGGGGCGGGGGAGGCGGTGCACTGTATGATACAAATCTGGTGTGGTGGTTCCCTGGGTGCCCCATGATGTCTGAGAGAGCGGACATTTGTGAGAAAAAAGATACTCCTAAAAAGCTGAATTTTTTAATGAGACACATAGACCTGTGGACTATTTCACGTATATAGTTCAGCCGACTACGGGGCTTAGACTCGTAGAGTGGGTTTACCGAGCAGGTGTGCATGGCGCGAAACATATAGAGCGGGTCAATTAATGGATACAAGATACCCTACCGAGCAGACTCTGGAGGTGAAATACCCCTTCCGGGCGTATTGTGGACGTGAAAAAGGGGGAGACATTACCGCAGAACCATTTCAAACCCCGCATTGTATTAAGTACCCCCCCCCCCCCACCGCACCCGAGCGGATTAAGCTAGTCGGCGGATTAAGTCTGGACCAAGCTCCCCGCACGGTGGCGCTACGCAAGTTCCGTCTATGCCGCCGCATTCATTTCTTTCAACATTATAATTTTCGATAATAAAACATCAAAATAACGGGCTCTGTGTATTTAATACAGCAAAAAACGTCTTGTGCCCTTTCAAAAAAGTTATAATTGTGACCGGCACTAATTTGTAGAAATGCGCAGCGCATTTTTTCTACATATTTGCGCAGCGCCGCCCTGGCGAGCAAGTGTGAAAATGCATTGAGGGAGTAGGCGACAACAGAGATATAATACACGCGTTTACACTTCCGCGGCCATTTTGACCTACTTTTAGATAGTAAGTAAACAAGAGCACGTGTGCCATTGGCCGTCAGCTTGAAGTGACTGCGCTTAGAAGTGTTTCTGCATGCAAACCAGTTTAAGGGGACTTACTTTTGCATTATTTGAACAATTAGTGTTTTAAATGTTTTGCCAATGGTTTCAGAACAGATATACAGCCATCTATTTATTTTTAAGCTTTGATTTGGAGTTATGAAGGCAGTGTTGGTCTCGGGAGACCCACTCAGGAGACGGTCTCGCGAAGCTATATATCGCTGCATGACAAGGAGCGTCAGAGACCCTCAGCATCGCTGACTTTACAAGCTGTTAAAGGCATTCCAATATTATACACCTGTATACACTGATATCTTCACAAAAAGCAAATTAATGTTGTAATGTGAAAGCTATTTTGCAAGGAAAATCTAGCCAAGTATACATAATGGTAGACAAACTTCTTATGCAACCATGTGTGGCAGAGCCACGGAGTTGCTCCAGTGGCGCCATCTAGCGAGTTAGTAAGTAGTTAGGTTCACGGTAGCGTAGCGCCCTCTAGCGAACGGCGGGTGGTCCTCGCCGGAAACTGGATTGCATGTGGGATTCATTCGAAAATGAGATGCCGTCCGGATCAGGCGAAACCATATGTGATCTGGAAAAATCTGCAACATCCGCGACCGACAGGCGTCCACGCTAATCTCAACACAGAGAGGAGAAAGCCTACGTTACGTAGAGGGTGCTTGGTTAGGACTGGTGTCCAACGCAGCTCACAATAAAAGCATGAACATGGCCAAACTGTAGTTGCTTTTCTTTGCCCAACCGACGCTCCCACCAATCGAATCTTGCTACAGATTTTGGTGTCAGAAGTGGGGTGGGAGTTGTCCAAGGGTGAAGAGAGCAGTGATCAGTCTGGCGAGGACATGCTAGGCGGCCGGAACAGCGCGGACAGCAACCAGGCAGCAGCCAACAACGGACCGTGGAGCTACGTCCAAGACACCGGAACTGTGAACGATTGACCTTATTATTATGTTATTATTGTATATACATGTCACGGTTATGTGTACGTACTGGTTGTAACCTGCCATGGTAGCGAGCCCTGAATGATGTGAACCTCGCCGTTAGTATCTCTGTCTTCCGTGTGTGATCGGTATCTGGTTGTGTATTTGGTCTGTCGCTTAGTATACCGGTATGTCAGGCGACGAGGGAGAGGATGGTCAGGTCGCGGCGGTCGAGGGAGGCGATGGGGAAGGAGACCATGGGATCCGGCAGGAGCTGGCCGAGTTACGACAGCGGATGGAAGGGCTTCGCACTAGGGCGGGCCCGGAGGCCGTGACCCGTGTGGTCTATACGCCCCGGAAGTTGCCGAAGTTTAGCGGCGACCCAGCGGCGTTGGAGGACTGGGAGGTGGAGGCCAGGACGGCTGTAGAGGCCCAGGGGTTGGAAGGCGACGCCGCCGCGGACTTCCTGATCTGCCATCTCGAGGGGCCGGCGAAGGCTGAAGTCCGTTACGCCGACCCGAGGGACAAGCGAGACCCGGAAGACCTCTTCGGACTCCTGCACGACACGTTCGGCGAGAGGCGCAGCGCAGCTCAGCTGTTAGACGCCTTCTACAGCCGGAGGCAGCTAGAGGGGGAGTCGCTGCAGGGGTTCGCCCATGCGCTTATGGGTACCTTAGACAAGGCCCTTCACAAAGACCGTGATTGTCTGCCCAGCAGGGATCGGGCTCTGCGCGACGCCTTCGCGGAGAAGGTGCTCGACGGAAGTCTCCGCCGGGAATTGAAACGCCGGGTTCGGGATCACCCATCAACCTGCTTCCGGGACCTGCGGCGCGAGGCCGAGAGGTGGGCGGAGGACGGCGTAGCGGTCGCTCCGAGGGCTTCAGCGAAGGCGCAGCACCTTGGGGTCCACGCCGTGCAACCCGTGGAGTCGGCCCTTGAGAAGTTGGCGGAACTTGTGGAGCTGCAGCGTCAGCAGCAGCAGCAGCTTACCCAGCAGCAGCAGCTGCTAGCAGAGTTGGTCCAGGGGAAGTCGCGCTTCAACAGGGATGTTCCTGACAGGAAATGTTACTACTGCGGACACGTCGGACACTACAAGCGCGACTGCAGGAAGCTCAAGGCGGACCAAAGCAGACAAGAGGAATCGACTCCTACCAACCGCAACGTGGCCCCAAACGACGGCCGCCCACTGGTATGAGCCAGGAAGTGGGTGGCGCGGAAACATCTGGCTCGCCCGTTGCGAAGGTGGCGCCCATTGGCAGGCGACCCACCACACCTATTGTACTTGGGGGTGTGTCCTTAACCGGACTCATCGATACGGGGTCTATGGTGACCACTGTGGCTGAGAGTGCCTTCAGGGAAGTCTTGCGACCGACTGGGGTGACTCTTCAGGAAGGGATGTGGTTTTCCCTTCAGGGGGCCAATGGTCTGGAGATCCCGTACCTGGGTGCAATCGTGTGTGATGTGGAGCTGCACGGGACGAAGCTTCGGAATGTGACCGTCCTGGTGACGAAGGACACAGTGGCATCCAAGGGGCTTCGGGCACGCACGCCGGTGCTGATAGGCACCAACGTCCTCGAACACATCCCGGCCTACAAGCCGTTACTGCAAGCATCCGTGGAGGCTAAGCCAGGAAAGGGAAACACTGGGTTTGCCAAGGTTGCCGGACCGGAGGCGCAGATCGCTCCAGCGCGAAGCATCTCGAGCATCAAGGTGACCGGACCCAGAGATGGACTCGCGATCTTGGAGCCACTGTCCCATCAAGTGGCGAGACACTTGATTGTGGGCAGCACTGCTGTCAACGGAGACGGTGGGGCAGTGTACCTGCAGGTGATGAATGTGGGAGACGTCGATGTGACGCTCCGCTCGGGCACCAGGATCGCCACGTTTCGAGCCGTGGCTGATGACGGAGTAGGGGAGATCGGCATGAACGTGCAGTCGAACGAGGTCATCGTGTCCTGCGACGTGGAAGCCCGGATCAGCCCGGTCGCTGCGACAGAAATAAACATCGACGGGAGATGGGAGGAGAGCTTCGCGGGGACAGCGGCTGAGCTTGCGCGGGCTAAAGGTATTTTCCGGCGGTACAAAGGCGTCTTTGCGAAGGATGGGGAGGAGCTGACCTGCACTCCGACGATACGCCACCGGATCGTAACTTCGGACGACGTCCCCGTCCAACAACCGTACCGGAGAATCCCGCCTCATGACTGGTCAGAAGTTAAGGCGCACCTCCAGGAACTCTTGACTAAAGGTGTCATCCGCGCGAGTACGTCTGCCTTTGCATCACCTGTTGTACTCGTTCGGAAGAAGAGCGGCGAGCTGCGACTATGCGTCGACTACCGCCGCGTGAACGCCAAGGTAAAAAAGGACTCCTACCCGCTCCCGCGAATAGAAGAAGCGCTGGAGTCGATGAACGGTGCGTGTGTCTTCTCGGCTCTGGACTTGGCATCAGCGTACAACCAGGTGGAGGTCGAGCCTGCGGACCAACACAAGACGGCCTTCGTGACGCCGATGGGGCTGTACGAATACAGACGCATGCCGTTCGGATTGTCGAACGCGCCGGCGACCTTTGCGCGACTTATGGGTCACGTGTTCCGGGAAGAGGTGTTCGAACTGCTCCTGGTCTATCTCGACGACATCATCATTTATAGTCGCAACATGACGGAGCACCTGGAACGGCTAGAAATTGTACTTGACAAGCTAGAGAAGCATTCACTGAAGATACGCGGGGACAAGTGCCGTTTCTTCCGCTCACAAATTCCCTTTCTGGGTCACGTGGTGTCCGGGAATGGTGTCGAGACCAGCCCGGACAAAGTAGCGGCAGTGGCGGAATGGCCGATCCCCAAGACCCTGAAGGAGCTGCGATCGTTTAATGGCTTCACGGCATATTATCGCCGCTTCGTGAAGGGTTTCAGCGCGATTGCAGCACCCCTCAACCATCTTGTCGCCACTACCCTTAATGGCCAGAAGGGGCGCAGAAGCAAGTCGGTGACCCTCGACGGAAAGTGGACTGCAGAGCACACCCAGGCCTTTGAGACCCTAAAGGAAGCCTTAACAAGTACTCCCATCCTAGCCTATCCGGACTTCACGAAGCCGTTCATCGTTGAAATTGACGCGTCTCACGATGGCCTGGGAGCGGTGCTCAGCCAGGAGCAAGAGGGCGTGAAGAGGGTGATCGCGTACGGGAGTCGAGGTCTCCGTGGCGGTGAAAAGAACATGGAAAGCTACAGTTCGAAGAAATTGGAGTTGTTGGGGCTGAAGTGGGCGGTTGTGGATAAGTTCCGCGAGTACCTCATGCACGGCAGGTTCATCGTGCTCACGGACAATAATCCGCTCACCTACTTGATGACTAAGACGAAACTTCCGGCTGTAGAACAGCGCTGGGCATCAGCTCTGGCCAGCTTCGATTTCGACATCCGCTACAAACCAGGACGTCTGAACGGCAATAGCGACGCGTTGTCGAGACAGGAACGGCGACCATGGGACGTCGACGGGGAAGAGGTCGGAGACGTCTTTGCAGTGGTTCTGCAGTGTGCGCAAGTTCCCCTTGAGCTACAGCATGCCGCGGGTGCGAAGGCCGTGTCAGAAGCCGATCCGGAAGCAGAAGTGGACGAGCCGCAAGCGCCGATGGCAACCAATCTTCCCGGACTCTCGGGAGCGGAGATGGCCAAGCTCCAGTCAGACGATCCGGTCATTGGCAAGGTCCGACAGTGGCGACTGTCGGGGCTGAAGCCAAGCCAAGGCGCAAGGATTGAAGAATCGAGGGAGGTACAGCTACTGCTGCGTCAGTGGGACCGACTGTACCTGTTAAAGGACGTGTTGGTGCGGGAGGTGCAGGATCCGGGGCAAGGAATGTTGTACCAGGTGGTACTGCCCACGGTGCTTCGGGAACGCTTGCTGGAGGGATTGCACGACAACCAAGGTCACCAAGGTGTCGACAGAACAACTGCCCTGGTACGCGCACGATGCTACTGGCCAGGCGTGCACGAAGATGTTCAACAGTGGATCGCCCGCTGCAACCGGTGCACGCTCGCCAAGGCTGAGCGTGTGAAGACCCCCCTGGGCTCCCTCCTTGCGACCAAACCGCTAGAGGTCGTCGCTATGGACTTCACCGTGCTAGAACGATCCTCCAGTGGACACGAGAACGTCCTGGTCCTCACCGACGTCTTCACCAAGTACAGCGTCGCAGTCCCCACCAGAGACCAGAAGTCAGTGACCGTCGCCAAGGTGTTGGTGAAAGAGTGGTTCAGGAAATTTGGCCCTCCTCTTCGCTTACACTGGGACCAGGGTCGAGACTTCGAGTCAAACCTTGTAAAGGACCTTTGCCGTCTGTACGGAATACAGAAATCGAGGACGACACCATACCATCCAACCGGAAACGCCCAGTGTGAGCGGTTCAACCGCACGCTCCACGACCTGCTGCGCACCATGTCCCCGAATCAAAAGAAAAGATGGCCAAGTCACATTGAGGAGGTGGTGTTCTGCTATAACACTACACCCCACGGCAGCACCGGATTCTCTCCCTTCTACCTAATGTATGGTAGGGATGCCCGACTTCCGGTGGACTCGCTGTGGGACGAGATGCAGCCTGGACCAGAGGGCGACGTACTTGCCGACCAGCAGAACTGGGTCGCGCAACACCACCGACGTATGCAGGAGGCACAGGCCCTAGCGAATTCAAGACTTGTACAAGCCGCTGCACAACGGAAGGGGTACTACGATGCCAAGGCAAGGGAGATGCCCCTGACAGTAGGTGCGAGAGTCTACCTGCGGAACCGAGGGGTGAAGGGCCGAAACAAGATCCAGGACGCTTACAGACCAGAAGTCTACAGAGTCGTCCGAAGACTGGACGAGAAGAACGTGTACCTGGTGGAGCCAGCAGACGGTTTTGGGGTTGCCAAGTGGGTCAACCGCACGGAACTGCGACCGTGTTCACATGTGCGCGGTCAGGCGCAGGACGGTCGCCAACGGAGGGCAAGAGCCCCCGAGCCGAGAGCAGGACCACCACAGCGACCTCAGGACACTGACTCATCGGAAGACTCCGACGAATGCCTGGTCATCTGCAGAGAACCTCCTCCGGCTATTGTACGAGAAGACGCAGTCGTACAGGACGAGGAGGAGCAGCTCCAGGCGAGGTCCGAATCCGACGGAGACGACGAGCAGCTCCAGTCGAGCTCCGAATCCGACGGAGACGACGGGCAGCTCCAGGCGAGGTCCGAATCCGACGGGGAGGACGAGCAGCGCCAGGCGAGGTCCGAATCCGACGCAGAGGACGAGCCTAGAGTCGGCCCACGTCGGAGTCAGAGGACGACAGCTGGAAAGCACAGCAACCCTGCGCATGTGCCCAAGTCCGTCAATGGACCCGCAGTGCAACTTGAGGTGACTGAGGGCACCTCGTTGACGTCTCTACTGGAGACCACAGTCTGAGCGACTGCAACGTAGGATCATAGTTATAGCGATGATGAGTCGCTTAGGGTGTTTGGTGTTTGCGCATAGGCAAACAAACAAAGAGGGGGTGAGTGTGGCAGAGCCACGGAGTTGCTCCAGTGGCGCCATCTAGCGAGTTAGTAAGTAGTTAGGTTCACGGTAGCGTAGCGCCCTCTAGCGAACGGCGGGTGGTCCTCGCCGGAAACTGGATTGCATGTGGGATTCATTCGAAAATGAGATGCCGTCCGGATCAGGCGAAACCATATGTGATCTGGAAAAATCTGCAACATCCGCGACCGACAGGCGTCCACGCTAATCTCAACACAGAGAGGAGAAAGCCTACGTTACGTAGAGGGTGCTTGGTTAGGACTGGTGTCCAACGCAGCTCACAATAAAAGCATGAACATGGCCAAACTGTAGTTGCTTTTCTTTGCCCAACCGACGCTCCCACCAATCGAATCTTGCTACACATGTATATTTTTCACTTTAGATATACTTGTCTTCGCACCATGCCGAAAGGTTTGAGTAAAGACAAGGGAAAAGGGAAGAGCATTCCCAATGGTCCTGATGAAGGAAAGCACCACTAATCTGGACCAAATATGACGTTGGAATTGTTTAAACTCTCTCACATTAAAACATTATCTGTCACAGCCTAACGAGCAAGCCTATTGCTGACCCATTTGATGAACTAGCTGCCAGGTATATTGATTTATTATATAATTATATATATATGTTTTCATTATGACAATCATATTAATTTATTTCAATAATAAATTTATTTCATGACTAAGTTTACCGGTATATTATTTTATTGATATTTTTGACTTCAGTTATTATAGATATGGAAATCATGGTGTGGAGAAACTAATATTGGAATTAATTTCAAAGCCTCTGGTATGTTAATAAGAAATAGATATAAGTGAACTTCACTTTATCTATAACGATAAATGCCACTGTTATGTATAAAAAAAAAAAGCTGTGAAAAGACATGAAATATCAAATACCAGTGAAATTGATTAATTCTACATATTTAATATTATTAGATAAAAATTTCAGCCTCATGGAAGAGACATATGTGGTAATATATGTCAATATATATACAATATACACAAGCTGTGTTTCCCTTCACAATTTATGTATACTAAATCTGGGTTGGTTTATTTTTCGATTAGATGCCTTGTTTGCTATGTGAGTTACACTGCATAAGTTCATATGTAGGTTTGTATTATAAGATCCTTTCAAGTATAACTACTGGTAGAGCTAGGTAAGTTAGTATATACTGATAAAGTATCAAATTATCTGTCATGAATTGTTCACTTGTCTTATGTTACTGTTTCTTTTCATCTTTTGTGAAAAAAAATCAGACCTTTACTCTTGCTTATAAATGTGATTTAAAAATATAACATACATGCATCGTGTTTTTGAGCCTTCATTGCTTGGGGAGAGGATAATCCAGCAAACGTTCTGGGTATAACCCCTTACAATACATAGTATAAAAGGGCCTTACAACCCCCGCCCAGGCCCTGCGTGGTCCAGGACATCGTCAAGGACGAGGTGGGGAGGGGGCGACGGACGATGTCGATTTCGTCCAGGGGGGTGGGAGTGACCATTTAGTCAAGGCGGGGGTGGGGCGATGCGAAGAACAGCCCTTCTCATCAGGTGGTCACTTTCCTCAACCTCCCGAGGCCCCCTTCCCTTGGAACCCCATCGCCAGTTTCAGAGCCCTTCTTATCACGCCACTTAATTACGCCCGTAAAGGACCCCTTCCCCCCCACCCCCTCAGCCAATCTACTAATGTTGTCTCTAATAGCCTGGCGATTTCCTCCATATGCCCCCTTAATCTGATATAAATATCAGACGGGACATTTTAATACTATGTGACTAAATTGTAAGTGTGGTTGTGCCATACACAACTTTGATAACGCATGCTCAGGCCCCGGGCTCAGGCCTACTGCATGTAGCACGTGCTGACTGTTTACTCACGATTGGGTCAAGCCTCGTTCTGATTCAAACGCGCGACTTCCTTATATGGCAAAGTGTAAACCCGTGTATGGAGCCTTAGCGGAGTGAGTCGAAGGCAGAGAGTGCGTCTGGACTAAACTAAATTGTGAACCTTTTTTTTTTCTTGCACGCATGTTGTTCGAGACGTTTCGACATAGTTAGCCGGAAGTTAGGCAATCGGAGGTGTTCGGGAGATCATTGCTGCTCCAACTGCTGCACAGAACAGACGTGTTTTGAGTCTTGCATCTAAAAGTAAGTGTGGACAGTTTAACTGTTTGATCACAAACGTTAAGTATTATATTTATATTGTAACATTAGTAGACAGCTCTGACGCTGTAATACAAATCTTGGTGGTTTACTGAGACGACAACTTAATCAAGCCACAGGTTAGCCTGAATGTTCAGACGTTACAGTCTTGACACTTGTTCTTGTTACAGTCACAAGAACAAGTGTCAAGACTGTAACGTCTGAACATTCAGGCTAGCCACAGGTATACTTTTATTTATGATCTGTTTGAATCATTAATATTGTCTTACGTACTAAATGTCCCAATTATAACTGAGATATCACATGATATATGATGCGAATCGAGTGTTAGAATGTGTGGTTTGTTGTATTAAAGTTGACTGAAGTTAACGGAGCCACGCTTTTAATTATAATCTGCTTAATCTGTAATATTTTCTAGATACTGAATGTCCTAATTATAACTAAGATACGGCATGATGTATGATTTGAATCAGGTGTGAAAATGTGTGAATTGTTATATTTAAGCTGTCTGATGTTTCTCATATTTTATTAGTAATCAGCCATCGAGAAACGACTATTATCATTCATTGTATTGTTGTATGTCACGTCACTATAATCTAATTAATTCGTTACAGATGTATATTTAGGGCTCGCCACCTGTCCAGCCCCGAGGCTGTGTTGAATAAACGCTATTTTGAGACAATCTGTCTTCGGCCTTATTAACACCTGGCCCACAGCACTGCTACATATTTGGAGCCCGGCGTGGGGCTGGGGCTTCGCCTAGTGTACAGCAAGGGCGGTGTACAGGACTTGGGAGCTTATACACCTGGGGTGGACGCCTGCGGTGTTTGATCGTCATAACGTCTAGTGTTGTAGCCTGTACGGATACCGGCTTGTCATACGCCATTTCAACATTGACCGACACAGCAAAACCCTAGTAAGTGTCAGTCTTCCATAGTATAGTTTGTATTTAAGCTAGCCGCAGACTCCCTTCTGGGTCGTAGATGCAACCCTACACGCACCATTAGAAAATGCCAAGTTCGGCAGTTCGGGGCAAAGCGCTCGATGGTTTCACAATGTCTCGCCTTTTTAACTTCATATCTTGATAAAGTTATCTTTAATTAAACGACTAATCGAATTTTTCCTTGCATATGTACCGATTTAGTCTATATTCTGGCAACCAAAACAACACCTTCAACCTGCCTGGCTGATTCAAAACAAATGTCGGATGACGGAAATGGTGTGATGCGCATGACCGGAAAGAGAGTCACCGTAAAACTGCGTAGATGCAACGTGGCGCTCCTTATAGCCTATAACAGCATGTGGTTGATTATCGTGCACTTGATGTTTTAAATTTGTGTTATTATTATTTAACGCTGCCAATGGCCTGACGTCACAAGTTTGGTGCGCATGCGTAGTAGGTGAAAATACTGAGCCTCGTTATCGCGCAGGTGAAAACATTGCCACGTGGTTATAAATCTGCATACAAATCTCGTGTTTTGGTGTCTTTTGTACTAGTTTTGTTCCGTGCGTTTGCGTCTGATTTTCTTTCGTTGTGCTATGTCCTAGAACTATTTGGAATCCCTACCTGGTGTAGTTAGTGCCAGGTACCCAGAAAACTAAAAGTAGCTGACCTAAAGCCCAACGAAGCAACAGAGAAGTGGGTGACCGTCTTCTTGGGATGAAGCCTGTTGTTATGAGTAGACCCAAGGCATGCAAAAACTTAACGCAGAAACAAATTTATGAAGGTCAGAATGCATATTGAAACCTCATAATTTATATTAATCCAGTGGATATCCCCATTCCTCATTTGTTGCTGCCAAGTTCTTACCTTCTGCTTGCTGACACATAATTGCAAACGTACCTAATTAAGTGGTCCTGATTAATAAGGCCCAAAACAAATGCATACCCTGAATTTGGGGGAAAGACATTTTCTCTTGCCTTCAATTTGTGGATAAAAAATATTCTTGTTGAACTTGACAGAAAATTCTCTCCTTAACAAAATGGGGGGTGGAACAGGGTGGCTCGGTTCTCTGATCTTTTTTGGGGGGGTTGGCATGTTCTCTGATCTCTGATTTTTTGGTTGGCATGTTCTCTGATCTTAGGCATTATATTTGATCTCAGATGTTTCTCTCATCTCTGATATTTGATTTTTCCCAAGGTCTGATCTGAGATCTCTGTTGTTTGTAGGCCCATGTTCTATGATCTTAGATTGATTTCCACCCCCCCCCACCAAAATAACCTTGCATTGAACTTGACAGAATTGCTTGAATTTTTCCTTACATTTATTGAAGAAGTTGCCTTGGACTTGACGGAAAAAATTACTTCCCCTCAATCTTATAACCTTGTGGTGAAAAATAATACATATTTATTTATTTTTTTGGTGGGGGGTAGGGGCTTTTATTTGCGTCATGCTAATGGACTGACGTCACCATTTTTGTGCGCACCAGACTAAGCACACTGAGCCTCGTTATCGCGCCCTTGAAAACTTTCCCGTGGATACGTAAGCATAGCATCTTTCTCAGTGTTTTCTATCGAATTAGTCCGTGGTTTCGCGCCCGTTTTTATTTATTTAAGGATGTCCTACGATTTTTTTGAATGCCTGCCTGGTGAGGCTAGTGCCAGGGGGGTGGCTAAAAATGGGTTAAAGGCTATAATGCTCTATAGATCAACAGCTTTTTTACACCTAGCTAACAATAATGCTTGCCATAAATTAGGCAAAACATTTATTCAACCCTTGACCGGATAGAAAAAAACTTCCCCTAATTTTTCATTTCTTGGGCTAGAGGTGGGGAGGGGCAGTGGCGGATCTAGGGGTGGGGGGTTAGGGGGGTTGCAACCCGCCCCCCTTGGGAACCAGAACATACAACATACAACATCTCTAAGCTCAAGCCGCCCCCCACACCCCGTCACAAGTCTTCAGAGCAGCCCCCCACCCCAAGTTTTCAGTGAGAGAGAGCAACGCCCCCCTTGGAAACCTGAACATACACTGTTAAAGTCGGCTTCTCCAAGCACGACCCCCCCCCCCCGGTCGGAAGTTTTTCAGAAAGCACACCCCTCGGTCGGAAGTTTTCAGAGAGCAACCCCCCCCCCCCTCTTGGCAAATTCCTAGATCCGCCCCCGAGGGGGTTTGATAAACAAAAAAGGGTTACATTAATCTTGGTCCCATATTAGATTATCACAAATTCTTGCTCTCATATTACCCAATAAAGATAATATTATCCCATTGCAGCGCAAATATTTGTGGCCCAAGCTAGAAATGATAGCCCAGAAATAGTCCCCGAGGGGGAGGGGGCAGCACTACAAAAGGGCGGGGGGTCCACACCTCAGATGGCCTAACTTTTGCATTGAAAAACAGCATTCCTCCTCAAAAAAGGAGGGGAAGTCTCCCTCCCCCCCCCTGGATCCGCCCATGCCCCCCCTTGTTTCGTCTTGCATATTGTAGTTGGAGCAACCCCAGACCTTGCACTGCTTCGACATGATTTTATTTGCATAGGCAGAGCAATATATATAGGGAAAGTACGGCTGCCGATATGGGGAGAACCAGAGCGGAACGCATGCAAATGGTTGGGCCACGTGGGTTTGTTTTCACCTGCGGTCGGTGCGCCGCCTGGCGAGTATAGTTCATTTCTATGACTTGATGTTTAAAATTTGTGTTATTATTATTTAACGCTGCCATTTTGGTGAAACAAATTTTATTTATGCACAAAACTTTATTTGTTCGGTCTTTTTTTAGCACTGAGTGCATTTTCACTTGAGTGTTACATAATTAAAATGTTAAGTGCACGCTGGCATATGAGGAGCGCCGCATTGCATCTACGCAGTTTTACGGTGACCTTCTTTCCGGTCATGCGCATCGAACCATTTCCGTCCTCCTGTGGTATTCGGGTGCCCATACTTTTGGCCCCGAGTGTAGTCTCGCGAGCGTTGCGATAGCAACCGAAACGGTGATGTCACCGCTTGGCTTGGGTCTGGGCCAAGCCTTGGGTCTGGGCGGTGAGTCAGCGGGGAGGCAGCGAGCGAGACGGTCGCACTTTTTTAGGCAGGAATAGTTTTGAGTTCTTGGATAACCGCCCTGCGGAGCAAGGGGCTGGCAGCAGTTCTACCAATTGCTGCCAGGTAAGTGACACCGATTACGGAGTTGTAACTTGTCTTTATTTGGGTTAAGGTGTTTAATAAATCATTGAAACTTTAACCACTTCGTTTCGCCTCAGTGCCTTCGCCACCACGAGCGCTTAACTTCTTCGTTCATTATTAGTCCCCACGCGGTCATCTGCACTAAGCCCCACCTCTCATAGTCTATATATAACATAAGAGTATGCAACAAAAAACCGGCGCTGCCAATACCGCCTCAACTTCCAAGTCCCTCGGCAAACTAAAAGGCCATTATCCCATCATACGTCTCCATTTCCAACATCACAAATAGTTTATCTTCTTAACTAAACTTACTTTAGATCATAATATTCGCAGTTAATACGGCAAAATGAAGCATTTGTGCAAAACACAACACAATCCCACTTTTCACAGAGGGATCGCGATAGACGGAACGCGCTGTTGACGACGAAATTTAAGGACGTATCATTTACCATCGAACTATAGCTTAAGGAGGGGGGGGTGGGAATTTTATAAAATTTGAAAATAAATTGCGCGAAATATTTATTTTACTCTCTATGTAAAAAAATGAATCAGCAAATCTCAATCGAAGGAAGATACACGTGAGAAGAGATTCTTTGTGCGCGTGCCTTTTGTTTTGTTATTTGTTGTTTGTATGACAACAACGTACATTTACAATATTTAAACGTTATTCGCGATCATGGAATCGGAGTGTAAAGACACGGTGCGTTTGGCGGCGACTGGCCACAACGTTTTAATAACGGGCCAAGCTGGGGTAGGCAAGACGTCCATTTTAAAAGAAATTTATCAGAACAGAATAGATGAAAACCTTGTGGTGTCTCCCACGGCATCTACTGGTATTGCCACCCTGCGCAGAGTTGGCCAAGCAGGCCAGACCAATGACGCTACATTGATGGGCTGGAATAAAGTGAGTAAACTTAATTACCGCCTTTGTTTGACGGAGCTAATGGTGATCCCTGCAAATGTAGCCGTCGATAAACATTGCGTATTTCATTTAAGTATTATATCTACGTGTAGATCTAAATCTAGGTTTGTGTTATGTCACGAAAAAACGTGTCACAAAAAACGGGAGTTAAATTTCATATTTGTTTCCGACAAGGGAGGGGGGGACTATAATTATCCTTTCTCGCACTCACTTTGCTGCGGCCCATTGTGACACCAGGTACTGCATAAACCCATCCCGCATTCCTGCGACTGGGCGTTTTCGAAAAAAAGTATGCTTGTCACTACCCATTGTGAACTTTGACTGGTTTTTTGAGATATTAGATATGACATGGCTTTTCTCTTCTCGCACTCGAACCAATGCCATATTTATAGCGTAGCCTAATTTGCAATATCATATTAGTCCATACTTCTTTACATTTATTGTCTAGTTCAACGATTCGGTATGATGTATGGGCTGAAATCTTCAATTGAAAGTTTGTGTAGCATACATATTGTTCATTATACAGGGTATATCTTACATTAATATTGTCTTTCAGGATGGTAGATTCAGCACGCAGGAGATTTGTGGTCTTGTGCAGTCCGATGAAGCTTATCAAGACGCCAAATCACGCATAACCTCCACTGATGTTTTAATTATTGACGAGATTTCTATGGTAAATAGACATCGTTTTATTGACAATAGTCAACACTGCGTGCTGCGAGAAACGACAACGAATTGAACCGAGGAGAAAATATAGGGTATAAGAATATACGTAAATAAATTTAACCCGCTACAGAAGCAAAGTAACGTGTTCAATCTACGCGGTAATAAAATGTTCATTCTCTAATTTAATGTAACGTCTGTACTAAATATATATTCAGCACCTAGAGTAAAATATATGAATATTATTTCTAATTGTGGCTATACCGTTTTGTTACAGATAAGCCATGTGTTGTGTGCCGCCAACGTGGAAGAGCACCGTGGACTTTAACACTTTATAACCCTCTGTTGGTAGAGGTTCACCAGTGCAGAGCCGCAATAAGGAGCATAAACGATGGAGATGGTTCCTTTGGAAAGCCAAAAGTGTCCAGAGAAATGACGTTTTCTTGCAAGGAAAATATGTATTGATTGTTTGTTATCTTCAATATGTAGGGTTGTATTGCTGGGGATTTCTTCCATTATGTCCCGGGGCATAATGCGGACCAGTTGTTGGTTTGGAGTAAGTCTTCCAACGTTGACCCCCACCAGCTCTGTTGACGGTTCGCATTTTTTCAGTCCAACGTATACACCTACGTAAAATACAATAAACGATAAATTATGCCAAATCTCGAAGGTAGACAGTTTTGTATTGTTATGTATTAACCCATATCGTGGTAAATATTTGGGGTAGTTAACCTTGAGATCGAGTCTTTCTTCAGCGTTTGTTATTAGCCGCCGTTGTTTGCTTACCTGAGCCCGCACGTATTCACCTAACCTATGTCACATATAGCTGCCTACGTATCATTATGCAACCGTCGCTTAATTATATATGTTTACATTATATGTTGACACGTAGCGTACGTCATAATACCTTCACTGGTGTATCTGCGATTTGTGACGTCTTCCAACACTTTCTGGGCGGTACTACGGCGTGTGTTCGGGAACAGTACTTTCACCAATCGACCAATTGCCTACACAATGAAAACACCTACTATTATATAAATTAAGATGTAATTGTATGTTCGATATAGTCACCTGATTTTGCACTAAAAGTAAATATTATATGATGAATAAAGAAAACACTAATAGAGTCTTTAGATCTGGTCTACAAAGAAAATGGGTAAAATAAATTTTAATTACATGAAATACATTAGGTTAGACATTATTTGTCGCATAACCAACTATAATAACGGGGTAAACTTACAGAACTGTCTTTCGCTTCGTACTAGGTATTAACGATGCATTCGGTTAGCAAATCTTGGCGCTGTACGCGCCCTTCCCCTTCAACGTATGTGTTCAATAACCTGAATATGGATAAAGGTACATTTTAGAGAACTTACGGACTTATTAGAAGTTACCATGTAAAACAAATTCTAATTGATCACATTACAAATAAATTGTAATAAAAAAAACGCTTACCAAAAAGTAGCCCTCTCCATACTGTGACGAATTCGCCAGAGCTGTTGCTCCCCCTTCGGATTCGAAATGAACAGTCGATTTCCAAAAGAGCGCGTGCGATTCTATATTCAGTGGGTGTGTCTCGTTTCGTCCAATCACAGCTCGCTTACGTCGTTCGATTGTTAACAATGCGCGTTCCGTCTATCGCGATCCCTCTGTGAAAAGTGGGATTGTGTTGTGTTTTGCACAAATGCTTCATTTTGCCGTATTAACTGCGAATATTATGATCTAAAGTAAGTTTAGTTAAGAAGATAAACTATTTGTGATGTTGGAAATGGAGACGTATGATGGGATAATGGCCTTTTAGTTTGCCGAGGGACTTGGAAGTTGAGGCGGTATTGGCAGCACCGTTTTTTTGTTGCATACTCTTATGTTATATATAGACTATGAGAGGTGGGGCTCAGTGCAGATGACCGCGTGGTGACTGATAATCAACGAAGAAGTTAAGCGCTCGTGTTCGCCACCACGTGTTTACGTAAGACCGAATTCAGAACGAACACCCAGTTGGGGTTGTCGAAATTAAGTTTAGAAGTAATTAGAACAACACACCGAGAAGTACATTAAAGTAAAGACACTCCCCCCCCCATTCCTAAAATATCACACTCCGACATTTGTTTTGAATCAGCCAGGCAGGTCGAAAGTGTTGTTTTTGGTGGAAAGAATATAGACTAAACCGGTACATATGCAAGCGAAAATTAGATAAGTCGTTTAATTAAAGATAACTTTATCAAGATATGAAGTTAAAAAGGCGAGTTGTGAAACGAACGAGCGCTTTGACCCGAACTGCCGAACTTGGCATTTTCTAATGGCGTGTGTATGGTTGCATCTACGACCCAGGGCAGAGGGGAGTCTGCGGCTATATTTAAGCCAATTAAGGCATACTTAACAGCATATCTGTACTGTTCTGTTGGTATGTTGAACCAACACCGCACCGGCTTAATTAGTCTTTGAATTCACGCCTAAAACATCTTTCAAGTTAAGCGGTTAACGCTTAAATTAGGATAAGCTTATAGTTACATTCAATTTAAATTTTGAAACCACTTACTCGTTTTCTACAATGAGTCAAATTTTATAGATTGGTTTATGGTTTCTTTCAAATTGTGTTAATACTTATTGATATAAAATATACTGTGTCCTTAGACATATTTTGTCAGAGCATGTTAGTTATGGTACAGTAAGTTTATTAGGTGGCAATCTGAGTATTAAATTTTTCATCTAAGCTTATAGGGGTCAAATAAATGTTGTCACTTGTTTGATACATGTTACTTCACACATAATTTATTATGACGAAAATTCGTCATATGCCAGATGGTCGTGTTTGTTTGACGAAAATTTTCAATTTTCGTCATGTCAGTTGGTCGTGTTTGTTTGTTCGTTTGTATATCTGTTTCACGAAAAAACGGGAAGTCTTCTTGTAACCGAACGGCTGCATACATCGGTCCGCAGTCTTTGGTATCTAATAGCTAGGCTATAGGGCTACACCATACTAGTCACCCAGGTTAAAAGGTCAAAGGTCAAGGCCACAGTGATTTTTTGAAAAAAATACTAAAAACGCTTATATCTTCGTTAATATTGATGCTAGAGATCTCTGGTAAGTTTCAAGATGTGCTAGCATTCAAGGCGCAATTTTCGGGTATTGATCACTTTTTGATGCGTAGTACTCATTTTCGAGTAAAATGAGGTCGTAAGTTTTGCGGAAAACGCACTAAATGACCTCTGTCAGTTTTCTCGCTTTTGGGCACATTTGCCATCAAGCTATCGCTATGATGTTCTAATATGCCATAGAAATATGAATTGTAATGAGTTGTGTCGAATCTTAGAGTTCTCTACTGCGTGACGTGACGTCACGATGACGTCACTTTTGGTACTTAGAAAAAATCGTCAAAAATCAGAAAAAAATCCAAAAAATGAGTGAGTAGCATTATATTGTAGGAAAAGTAGTTCCTCGTATAGCTGCAAACTAAAAACAATATATTCCTATCTTACTTCCGGTTCCAGGGCCGACGGCAGTTCTCTATGGGACATCCCATGTTAAAGCGCTGTATCTTTAGGCTGGGAAAAATGTTTTGTCATGTATTTCAAAAGTGCCTCCATCAAGCGACACCGGCATTTTTGTCTTAGTTAAACATGATACATAGTAGCCTCAGTGCTTATCGCATGCGATTGGAGCAAATGGTGACGTCACTGGATTTTTTTGAAATTTGGCCAATGGTGAAAGATACAGCTTTTTGGTGTTAGCAGAGGCTTCCACGAGCGTCCTATTCAAGCCATCCCCAAATCCTTGCATCTGTGGATGGATAATACTAAGCTGAGTCATAATCTGTCAACATGGTTCCATAGCCATATTACTTTTTGGTATATAGTCAAAATTGTTTAACATGGGATCCTATGGGGAAAAATGAACTTGATCGAATATGACCTACTTTCGCTCAAGCTATTTCAGTCTCCTTCGCCACACGGTGAGGTAATATCACCTTAAAGCAAATTATAAGAAAAACACGGCGATCTCTGTATTACTTTTTGTTTCCATGGCAACGAAGCCACTGGCCTAATGATAAACATACAGATTCTTACCATTGAAAGAAAAATCGTCAAAAATCAGATAAAAATGCTAAAATTGCATTTTTTTCGCCAACTAGTTGCCAATCAGCATCTACAGATTACTTAATGCTTCAATCAGGTGGATGTTGCTCAGTTATGACGCTTGAGGGCTTCAAAATGGGACTACACCTTTGAGGGCAACTAGTTGCCAATCAGCATCTACAGATTACTTAATGCTTCAATCAGGTGGATGTTGCTCAGTTATGACGCTTGAGCGCTTCAAAATGGGACTACACCTTTGAGGGCCACCAATGATGAGTGAATTGAGATTGTGTCCATCTTTAAAACAACGTCAAAATTAAGAAAAACATGCCAGAGCTGTGATCTTTAGGCCAAATGGTAGGGACCATTGATCGGCAGAAACCTAGTAAAAGAAACAAATGAGTTGCTATATCACTTCGCCTGCAGTGTCCTTTGTTCTTGTCCTAGGTATCCGTGTCTCCGCAATGATGAACTAATACAACTTTTGGCCATTTCGTCAAGCCATAGCTGAAGGACTATTCTTTCTATCGCCTAGCTCTTTAATCGAATAAGTTTTGGTAGTAAACCATGGCGTATTGCCACTTGGGCGTTGTCGTGCGTCACGTCATAACGCCACTATGACGTCATAACGTCACACATCTTACGTAAGCTATTACTCAGCTATTGTAAGGTATGGCGACTTTCGGGTCACTT
Organism: Arenicola marina; assembly: GCA_964019135.1. NCBI lineage: Eukaryota > Metazoa > Annelida > Polychaeta > Arenicolidae > Arenicola > Arenicola marina. The sequence goes on from OZ025262.1 coordinate 17,461,942, forward strand.
GACGTTGCAGGTCGTGTTCAGGGACAGTTTGTGCCGGGTGTAGCATTTTTGGCGCAGGGGATAAGTATGCGTCAAAAATGACGTCATAGCTAACGTGCTCCTACGAAATGTTGGGTTTGCTTTATTTTCAGCCACTTTGGCAATAGCTGTCATAACCCGAGTTGATAAGTATGCATATTAAAGAAATAGAAGCCATATTGAGCATTGTCGCGAACGTCAAATGACGTCATGTCACGTCACGATGACGTATTATTAGATAAAAAGTAAAATTCGTAGAGCCATTCATAATGAGTCAAGCAATCGCTCTTGAGAACAACATTTCATGTTCACTTAAACACGTCGTCTTCAGAGACACCTATGGCGAGGGGGCTAAGTGTGCGTCAACGTCATAGCTTACGTGCTCCTACGAAAGTTTCGGCCTGCTTGATGTTCAGCTAATTTGGCAATAGCTACCATCACCCACAAGTTCATGAGTTCACCCATGATTTCGTAAGTAGGTATTGTAGAGGGATTTGGTAGGGATAGACGTAGGTTTCAGTGTTAATGGGAATAGCAGCAGTACGTAGAGCGGTGATGGACGGCGGGGTCGAGCAGTGGGTGGGGGGTCGACAAGTAGGTCGGGGTCAACCGGGGTCAACTTAGCGAGGGGGTTAATCCCGGGTTGGGGTGGTACCCCCAACTTAGCGAGGGGGTGAATCCCGGGTTGGGGTGGTACCCCCAACTTAGCGAGGGGGTGAATCCTGGGTTGGGGTGGTACCCCCAACTTAGAGGAGGGGCGAGTCTCCGGGTTGGGGTGGTACCCCCAACTTAGCGAGGAGGTGAATCCTGGGTTGGGGTGGTACCCCCAACTTAGGGGAGGGGCGAGTCTCCGGGTTGAGGTGGTACTCCCAACTTAGCGAGGGGGTGAATCCCTGGGTTGGGGTGGTACCCCCAACTTGGGGGAGGGGTTAATCCCTGGGTTGGGGTGGTACCCCCAACTTAGGGGAGGGGAGAGGCCCCAAGTTGGGGTGGTACCCCAAACTTGAGGGAGGGGAGAGGACCCGATGTAAGGATGTATAAATAGAGGGGGATAGCGAGTAGAGGGAGAACTAACTCAGACTCGAACTAGAGAATTAGGAAGGAAGGAAGAAGCGAGAACTAGAGCTAGGACTAGAACTAGAAAACCAGAGAGAAGATTGATGCATGGAATATTATTGTGAAATAAAGCTCAGAAAAGGAACGACATGTGTTAGAATTTACTGTGCGGCCCGGCGAAAGAACTCTACAGTATACTTAACAAAATAGAAGCCATCGCGAATATTGTCGTGATCGTCAAATGAAGTTCGTGAAGTCACGAAGACATAATAAATAAAAGATACGAAAGTACCGTTAATATTGTTTCAAGAGAAGCGCCTTGGCTTCAAACTGGATGTCCAATTAAGCTCCGCTTACAGTGCCACACTGCCTGTCGAAGGCAGCATTTAGCCCAAATTGCCCCTACCTATAAGGCCCTTTAGCCGAAATTGGCCCTGACGACTCGTAACGTCGCCATTAATACAGCTTCCAAATGTACTTATGCATTTTCGTCCTCGACCTATGGACGAATATCTCTTGTTGTTTGATATCGGCTACTTCAGAGTTAATATTTTCTTGTTTACATACTTATAGTCATTAATTTGGTAAGCATAATTATATTGAGTCGTGATTACTTGAGGGAATTACCAGATTACAAACTTAAGAATTCACTTTCCTTGTTCATATAAAGGAATATAGTTGTGATAAGGAATGTTGTAATCACTAACAGTTATGATCTTTACGATCCGACCACTTGATTAAATATTTAATTAAGTTTAATTAAGTGAAAGGTTTATCTCCGCCTTTAAACAGTATCAAATATTGAATTATTCATCAATATAGTATAATATATGTAATTTGGACAACTTTTCATAATCATCTTTTGAATTATAATGTTGTAGTTTTTATTACATCATAAGTGGTTAACATAATCAAGTGGTGACATAGTGACACCCCTTGTGCCAAAGTACTTATTGTCTCAGTTGAATCGGGAAGCCTGATGCAGATAGATTTCGCAAGTAATTAAGTATTATAACACAAGTTATAATAATTTGTATCTTGACTAGACTTTATTCTCTTGTTGGGCAATACTTAGACTTTTCACCGTCACATAACATTACTTCACCTCATTCTTTCATTTGACATCTCATCTCATTCTTTCTTTCACATATGTGTGGTAAGTTTTACTTGTCAGTTAATCTGTGGTCAAATGTGTCTGTACATATGAGTCAGATCACTGAATCTTGAAAGGTTTTATTGTGCATCTTACTTCTTGACTTTACTGGATATCTATCATCTGTGGGAATTGGGAATCTGAAACATATCATTACCTCCCCTCTGAGTGTTTTGACAGTGAATTACATACAATCTAGCTTTCGATCTAGTACCTCGACTGACTGATAGGTAATTAGTTAGTCGAGATGGGTTCCTTTAGGGAACGATGCCTCGTCCTGAGGGACATAAATATCTCAATGGAGGCAGAGTTGAGAGAACTATTCACATCTATAGATGTCACAGTAGATTGGATCCATTTTGAGGGACAGAATTCATAAGTACTCTAAAAGATACTTCGCTCCGAGGAGCAAGATTGAAAGTTGAGACTCTGTCTCATGACCTGGAAATGAAAATTTGTGGGTTATGGGCGCAGGAACAGGTTGGGAAACCACACATTAATCCCTATAAGGAAATGGTCAGTATGTGACAACACATGACACCTCTCGATCGAGAGAGATTTTCAAGTGAACCTTTACCAGCTAAAAGAGCGGAGGCGAGTGGAACCCATATCTTCCGTGACCCTCCGGATCCACTACCCTACCCAGTCTTCAGTAGGGCTCACCCAGGAGTCTTAAGATTGTCTTCCACCTTCTCCGGCGATACCAATAAGGGAGAGACCTCATATGAGTTGTGGAGGCAAGAAGTAATTTCTATTAAAGGCTCAAGAGGGTATTCAGAGGTTTAGTTGCTAATGGCCATCAGAAAGTCTCTGAAAGGAATGGCCGCTGAGATCCTGCTTCACATGGGACCACCGGTGACAGTGACCACACTGATTAATAAACTAGACAATATTTTTGGCAATGTCCTCCCCCTCGAAACAGTTCTCGAACAGTTCTGGATTGCCCGCCAGAAGTCAGATGAATCGGTCACGGCCTGGGCCTGTCGCCTGGAGCGGTTAGTCTCTGAAGTACGCGCGAAAGAGCCCTCTATCTTTCCTTTGGGGAATTTCAGTATGGTTAGAACCAAATTCTTTTCTGGCCTCAAGGAGGATCGAATGAAATCGGCACTACGCCATTTAATGGACAGCAACGCTCCTTATGAACGCATTATGATCGCTGCTAGGGTTGCTGAAATGGAGGGTAGTAAGATCCGGTCACATCAGGCTAGTGATGTAACCACTGCTCACTCCACAAAGTTGGATAAAGTCCTCGCTTTGTTGTCCAAGATGGACGCTCGACTGTCAGAGGTAGAGAAAGGTTCAAAGAGAAAACCACCCTTTAACAGGGATACAAGGAGAGATCAATTTAGAGGAGAATGCTATCGCTGTCGGCAGCAGGGTCATAAGCGGGCAGACTGTCCTTTAAACTCATAAAGACCATTAGAACAGGGCGAACTAATGGTTGGATAGATCATAGCCCAAGCAAGAAAACTGAGTTGGTGGGTCGAGCCAATGAGACATCCATTAGAGTCGGAGATCAAAACGTCATGGCTCTCGTGGATACCGGCTCTATGGTGAGCACCATATCAGATTCACTCACACAGAAGTTGAATTTAGATATCGTAGATTTCCTCTCTGTAGAAGGTGTTGGTGGTCAACAATTACAGTATCTAGGGTATGTCGAGGCTCCACTCCTCTTTCCTGACTTGAAATCGGAAATTGACGGACTCATGTTAGTGGTGCCAGACACGCATTACCATGCCAATGTACCAGTCTTAATTGGCACAAACATCTTAAATGTTTTAAATACTGAACGTGACGATGTTTCTAGCTTACCAAATCCTTGGCAATTGGCCTTTAAAGCCATAGCTGGTCTAAATAGACTTTCCGAGAGAGCTTGCCTTTCAGAGGTGAGGAATACTAAGTCGCTGTCGCTAACTGTTCAACCGCAGGAAACTGTTATGTTTCAAGGACACACACGCCTTAGTACGTGTATGCGATTGACTGTTATGACGGAGGAACATGATTCCCTGGCTTTACCAGGAGGCCTTAGACTGACTCCCTCAGTTTTGAGAGTCGAGCCAGCTAGACAAACACATCGCATATCGGTAGAAATTTCGAATTTCTCTAAAAAAGCCGTCACAATCCCGAATCGGACGGTACTCTGTAGTTTACAGAGAGTCGATACAACGTTACCTAATGATCTTAATCCTAATACCATTACGAATGAGCGCAATCCAAAATGTGTAGGATCTGAAGGTCCATGTGATGACAACCCCGATAGAGACTTTTTAGCCATGCTTGACAGAAGTTATGTCAAAGAATTGAATGAGACACTGACATATGATGTAGATTTACTCTTATCTCAGTGGAAAGACATCTTTTCACTACATGATTTGGATCTGGGGCGGACTAATCTTGTCCAACACCAGATTAAAACTTCTGAATGAGACACCGTTCAAAGAACGTCCTCGGCGTATTCCACCATCTATGTTAGAGGAGGTGAAATCTCACCTACGAGAGATGCAAGAGTTAGGTGTCATTCGGAAGTCGTGTAGTCCATATGCATCGAACGTGGTCTTAGTGAGGAAGCGCGATGGCAGTCTACGGTTTTGTATTGACCTAAGACGCCTGAACTCAGTTACCGTTCGAGACGCATATCCTCTACCTCGAATAGAAGAGACTTTAGACATGCTTTGTCACAGGCCTAGGCTTCTGGGAGTGTTGCCGGATGCCATTTGGTTTGACCAATGCGCCGGCTACATTCCAACGTTTAATGGAGTCCTGCATGGGTGATCTCTACTTGTCGTATTGTCTACTATATTTGGACGACATAGTCGTATTTTCGGTCACTTTTGAAGATCATGTTCATCGCCTGCAGTCAGTTTTCAAAAAGATCAGAGACGCTGGGTTGAAGTGGAAAACCTCTAAATGTAGATTTTTTCAGAGGTCAATCAAATGCCTTGGACACATAGTTTCCCATGAAGGAGTCCATACTGATCCGGACAAGATATCTGTAGTCCGTGACTGGCCTGTACCGTCTTCAGTCAAAGAGGTACAAAGCTTCTTAGAGTTTGTCGGCTATTACAGACGCTTCGTGAAAGATTTTTCTAAAATCGCCAAACCCCTACACGAATTAACAGGGGGTGGGAACTCCAAAAAGAACAAGAATAAACGAGTCAAATCACCCTTCCGATGGGAATCCAAACACCAAAGAGCCTTTGAGGTACTCATACAGTGTGTCACCAACGCGCCTATCTTGGCCTTTGCCAATTATACTCAACCATTTGAACTCCACACGGATGCTAGTGGCGATGGCCTGGGCGCCGTGTTATACCAAGAAGTAGAAGGGTTGAAGAAAGTGGTTGCGTATGCAAGTCGCAGCTTAAACAACGCAGAGAAGAATTATCCAGCGCACAAGTTGGAATTATTTGCTCTCAAATGGGCCGTATGTGAACAGTTTCACGATTATCTATATGGTGGACAATTTGTTGCCTACACTGACAATAACCCCTTGACTTATGTGAATTCTTCTGCAAAGTTGGATGCTACTGGTCATCGATGGGTAGCTAAACTGGCCAATTATGACTTTGAAATCATGTACAGGAGCGGAAAGTCCAACGTAGATGCCGACGCACTGTCTCGGTTGAAGGTTCCTGATCAACTACCGAAGTCAGTGACTTCTCAGGTAGTTCATGCGACTCTAGAAACTCCAGGGAAAGAAACCCTCTGGGCTGAATCCCTCTTTTGCTCTGTAACAGCTATACCGTCAGCTCCCGAAGTCTCGGGTTTAACACAGCTTGCCCCTGCGGAGATATTAGCAGCTCAGAAAGCTGATGCTAATATACAAGAAATCCGTAACGTATTACAGGGAAATATGTCCCCAGACTCCGTGAGGGATTCAGTTGGAAAACTACTGCTTCGCGAAAATAAGCGATTGGTCTTAAGAGGTGAACTATTGTACAGAAACCGCCAGGTTGATGGTGATGAACAGTTACAGTTAGTTTTACCTGAAAGCCTGCAAAAAGTTAGCACTACGAGGGTGTCATGATGACATGGGACACCTCGGGAGAGATCGAACCATAGATCTAATCCGTGACCGCTTCTATTGGCCGTCAATGTACTCTAATGTGTCTGACTATGTCTCAAACTGTGGTCGTTGCCTCCGACGGAAGGTCCTCCCAACACAGAAATCTCCACTGGTTAACGTTATCACAACGCAACCAATGGAACTTGTGTGCATCGATTTTTTGAAAATAGAACCGTCCAAGGGAGGTATTCAGGATGTTTTGGTCGTCACAGACCATTTCACCAAGTACTCACAGGCGTTTCTATGTAGAAACCAAACTGCTCTCACTACCGCCAAGGTTTTATATGAAAACTTCTTCTTACATTATGGAATGCCTTTGCGCCTACACTCGGACCAGGGAAGAAATTTTGAATCTTCGCTCATCAAATCGCTCTGTGATTTAATGCGTATTAAGAAGAGTCGCTCCACCCCCTACCACCCGATGGGGAATGGGGAGTGCGAACGTTTTAATAGGACTCTCTTGGATATGCTGGGAACACTTCCCGCTGAGCAGAAGATTGACTGGAAGAAACGTGTTTCTTCCTTGGTGCATTCGTATAATTGTACCAAACATGCCACGACTGGCTATACTCCATTTTACTTAATGTTTGGACGCCACCCACGTTTACCCGTCGATCTGATGTTTAATCTCAGTGAGACTGGGGAGAACAAGAATTACCCGAAGTATGTGACTGACCTGAAAGAGACACTCAAAGAAGCCTATCGGTTGACCCAACAACATACCAAACAACAACAGACTGGTCAAAAGATCAATTATGATCGTCGGGTAAGGGGTGCCGTACTCGAAGTGGGCGATAGAGTGCTTGTTAGGAATGTCGCATTTCAAGGACCCCACAAATTGGCTGACCGTTGGCAGGAAGACGTACATGTCGTGATTTCGCAACCGGACGAAACTATCCCCGTGTATGAAGTGCGTCGGGAAGATGGTCAAGGGAAGACCCGCAATCTGCACAGGAACATGTTGTTACCAGTCAATAGTCTTTGTGACGAAACGCCGGATGAGTTGGCGAAGTCCGTTGACAGAGTAGTATCAATTCCTAAAACCCCTCGTCCTCCGGTTCCTTGTGATCCGATTAGTAATTCCTCAGATGAGTCTGACAGTATCGTAGCTGTCCAACCGGTCGCTCCAACCTGGAGGCCGGGACCAGCACCCAGGAGACATAATCCTGCTGTCGCGACAGATGGTGTGTCAAGAGCTGAACAAGCGGTTGAACTTGACCATGGTGTAGGTGAAGGCCATGAGGTGGTCTCCCAGCCTGAGGTTTCTGCTGATGTGGAACCGGAAGTCCCGATACCTGACGAACATGTCACCGCTACAGATGAGTCCCACAGTGACTCCACATCTGTATCGGAATCGTCTCCTCCAAGGAGACCAGAACGAGCACGTAGACGTCCGGCACGTTATGACCCAGAGGTATACGTGATGACGCAAACTGTCTCTCGTCGCAGCAAATTGCGACAACAGAATGCGTTATTACGCCAATGTTTGGAAGCGATCCTTGATAGCCAGTAATTTTATCATATTCTTCATCATCGTTTTGTAGTCTTGTGTGATTAGTATATTGATTACGAGATTACAATCCTTTTTACTATTCATAATTGTCATCTACATTGTATCATTATACTTGGTATCATCCTCGATAGTTATTTGTCTATTTGCCTGTCAATGGCGGGACGCCATTTCCCGGTGAGGGGAAGTATGTGGACGGTTTAACTGTTTGATCACAAACGTTAAGTATTATATTTATATTGTAATGCCAAGTTACCTGTGGCGGGAGAATGTTATATTCACGGTGGCGACGCCTGTCGGTGGGTTTACCATGTATGTACTATCGCGCATGCCCATCAGTAGTAGAGAGGGGCCCAAACGAATGTAACTTTCCTTGGGGGTAACGCTTCTTGGGGGTAACGCTTTTGTCGGCGCGCATACGCGCCGGTCTCCTATGCCCACCTGGCGCGTAAAAGTTTGTACCCCCCCGCCATTCCCCACATGTATCTCCTATACCCCCACCCCTCCCGTAAACTACCCCTCCCCAAGCAAAACTCCTCACCCCCATGACCCCCACCCCTGTTCACGCCCCCCCCCCTCCCACTCAACTAGCTAGACCCCTTACTACACCCTCCCAACCATGATAGTGAACGGTATTTCACAATCACGCAGTGACGTCATGGATGTGTCATCGCGGGTTAACTGCAAGGACACTAGTTCATAATTATCTTGTCAACTCAGTCGCCCTCTCACAGCCTCGATACCCCTTTCTCCCCCTCCTTCCTAGTCCGACCGTTATCGCTACACCTATAGCTCCCACGGAGGAGCGGTTAGAGAAGACAATTAATACCTGACAGCTGGTTGTTTATGTTGTAGAGGTCAACCCATTGACCTTTCTGGTCCACGTATTAATTGCTTGCAGATGAAAAACTACCTGAGGAGGAGAGCATACAGGCGCTTATTAGTATTAAAATAACAGACTGACTCATCAAACAACTGTCATTACCCTTTTCTCTCACAATAAGAGGGCGCCAACCCCCTGCTCCTCATCCAGCGACCAACTCCCGATATTACTGCCCCCGCCCCTCCCGCCCGAAAGCCGATCCCCTCCTTCCCTCACCCAACCATGACGGTGAACGGTATTCACAATCATGTAGTGACGTTAAGCTGTGTCATCGGCAGATAATTGCAAGGATAGCAGTTATCTTGTAAAATTAGTCGCCCTCTCTCAGCCCCGATACCCCTTTCTCTCCCTCCCCCTAGTCCGAGCGTTTTTCCTACACCTCTTCCGCATTCACCGCGTCCCACCCCTATTTAGCATGTCGCCCCTCCATTACCACCACCTACGAGTGAGGGACGTACTCTAGCCGCCCACCCGCCTCCCCCACGCCCGCACCCCAAGGACACCAATACATTAATTTGAGAGGCTACCCAGACCAGTGGAGTCACCGAAGCGTGTCGCGAGGGAAAGCCAGCTGCGCTACTAGTCACCACTGAGCGTGTTCAGACTTGCCTCGTTTTTGTGGGCTTCAAGGTGACGGGAGGGGGGTGGATGTGACGGGGGGTGTGCGCAGTTCACCCCAGCTGGCTGTTCGTCGGATTTCGAGATGATGTGAGCGAACGATAATGTCGAGACCATATCGAATTCAGTTCCCCGTTTTCGATTGACAACATAAGGTCTGGCGTTTTTAAATTCTTATCTGTGTAGTTGGTATTTTTAAATGTATGGCTTCAATAGAAAGTGATAGGCTCGTTTTACTTATAACTAATAGTTTTGTAGGGCATCAGGTACGTTGGATGTTTTTTTGAGATTACTCCGATTGCTAGTCTAAAGATTACGATGTAATGCCGTTTCGACAGTGTTGAGTGTTTAATCAGGTTACATTGGTGGTTTTGTCGAAGATATATGTACCCGTTAGTTTATACTCGATCCTCTTTTACGAAGCACGAGGCCCGTTCTTAGACTACCATAGTGCGAATGACGGGGTAACTGAAGTTTTTGCACACAGTGAGGGTGCTGTGTGATCAGTATCAGTCAGTATCATTTACTGACGGAACATTTCTACCAAAGACAGCTGAAATGAGTCAGATCCCCACCACTGGTTTGTTTTCACCGTCGTTAAATCAATTGACTTGGCTAAGGGCAATTAATTTTCAATGACACTCTTTCCATATCACCGGTGTTGTAATTGGCCCAGGGAACAGATGGTGAGAAACGCGGCCGCTTGGGGGTGGAGTTGTTATGCACGCATGCACTATTTTTAGTGATGACGAGAGGGTGGTTGGAAAGGAGGCGGTTGACTGAGGGGATTGGGGCGCGTATGCACTATTTTTAGCAATGACGTCAATGTTTGGCTAAAGCAGGGTGGGTGGAGCGTTGAGGGGGATATGGGAGGGAGATGCCCGCTTGCTCTATTTTTAGAAATTATTTCAGCGTGGTGATGACGCGGACGGAGGAGGTGTTGCATGTTTGGGAGCCAACGAGGGAATGAGTGGATGATTGAGAATGTTTTTCAGAGGCAAAGAATACTTTTAGCCAATCAGAGAAGAGGAATTGAGGGGCGGTGGGAATTCCGCTATAAAAGGGATGCTAATACCGCTGTCGGAATCAAATCAACCAAGACAACGGAATGGATCGCTTCAGATGTCAACATTGTTCACTCCAATGTCGCAATGATACTAATCTGGCAGCCCACATGCAGGTGCACGATGTGGGACTAGGTCCGGGGTATGCTTGCGGTATATGTCAGTGTCCCTTCAAGACAGCAGCGCAGAAAAGACGTCACGAAAGAAGACCTGACGATCCGCCGGCACTGCTATGCCCGCAATGTGACGCCACTTTTTCAACCGAGCAGGCGTTACGTATCCACAAGAAAAAGCATCGCAGTTACGTGTGTCCCAAGTGCGACGTAGAATTTGGAAACAAGCTATATCTCAAGAAGCACATGAAAACGCACGAAGAGACACAGTATCAATGTCCCCAATGTGAAAAGGTGATAGAAAGGAAGTGGATATATCAGAGACATATGGCGGCGCACGCCCGTCAGAAGACATGTCCGCAATGCAAACGTATATTCTGTACTGGAGGTGAGTTGCCACGTCACAAATGCCAGGCGAGACATATCCCAGAGGTGAAGAAGGTTCGATGCCGCGAATGTAATCACACCTACAATAGCTGGCGTGAGTTTTATCTTCATAGACAAGAGAAACACCAGACGGGGGCAGGTGGGCCCCAAGCCCAACCATTTCTGACTGGCAACGAACCATGGGTGGGACAAGACGGTCGAGTGGATGAAGCCGTGCACGCGGCGTATACGAAACATTCGCGTGTCGTGTTGGGCGGACATCAGACTCGCCCGAGCAAGTTAACGGGTCGATATAACTTTCCCGTTGACCCTAAGCAACCAATTGACATGATGAGCCACCTTCGGAACATTGTGGAGCAGGAAGGGAACGCATTCAAAGTCAATGTGACGCCTGGGATGTTTCTCCACAACGGGGAAGAAGTGAGATATTTTTATCCCCATCAGAACAATTATCTGTTTGACAAACCCCTCATCATTAGTCGGCCCTCAGATATGGATCATATCAAGAAACGATTGGATAGACTAGATGTCAACGAGCGAGTCAGCAATGAGCGTCCCAACACCAAATGGCGACTATCCTTCCTATCCAACCTCCAGTACGATGTCACCAGAACAAGTTACACCATGGGCGAGGGAGAGGTGGACCTTCCCGACTATCTACTAGACAAGACACATCTGATCACATTCCAGAAAAATGCGTCGCGTCGACTACATCGCGACAGATTATGTTTTTTCCGATGTCTCGCCTATTTTAGGGGTCGGAAAGATAAACTGGAAGATAGCGTCATTACTCTTTTGCATGAGTGGTGTACATACCACGAGGAGCACAATGTCCCCACCAATCCTCCTAAGAGGGAAGACTTCGAAGGGGTTGACATGCATGACCTTCCTTACTTGGAAGCATGTTTTAATGTAAACATACACGTGTACCACTTAACGGAAGAAGGAGTGGCGGAATCCATCTACAGATCTTGTGGACGGCATGCGGAGGGAGACGAGAGCCAGGATATGTATCTCAATGAATATGAAAACCATCTCTCATATATTACGAACATACAATCTTTTACGGAGAAATACCAATGCCAAACGTGTCAACGACATTTCAAGACCGCAAGGAAAATGATTAAACATCAACGGGTATGTTCCAACAAGACCCAGTATGTCATGAAAGGGGGATTTGCCGCCCCTCCCAAAACAATATTTGATGAACTGGCGGAACTAAACATTCAAGTGGATACCAAAGATCGTTTTTATCCCTGGTTTGCCACGTATGACATGGAAGCACTCCTCACCAAAGACACTTCAGATAACCCTGGAAAGTTGCAGTGGGATTACACTCATAAACCCATATCGGTCTCTATCTGTTCCAATGTGCCAGGATTTCTGACTCCTCACTGTTTTATCGACGAATGCGAAGAACAATTAGTACGGCAGATGATTGATTATTTGAACAAAATTCAATCTCATGCCCACGCCTTGGCTTCTAAAAAATGGGGCTCTGTGGTACAACAACTGGAAGATCTAAAAGAAAAGTGGAACACCACAGTACAAGAGGAGGACAACCAGAAACATATGGAAGTGGAAGAAAACTCATATTATCGGTTTCAATCCTCACTGCAACGAGATAACGAGTGGAACGTTGAATACAACGACTATTCTTCAGGGGATGAACATATGGGCGAGGAAGAAGAAACCGCGCGAGTGTTGGGCATGGAAGACACAGGAGAGGAAGCGAATGAGTCTGGCAGGAAGAACATGTACCAGTATATATGTCGTATAAAAGCAAAATTTGCAATGTATATGCAGCAAATGATAGTCATAGGTTACAATTCAGGTAGCTATGACCTAAATTTGATCAAACAAACCATTACCAAAGCTATGGAGATGCACGAAGAGAAGAATGCCTTCGTTATCAAGAAGGCAAATCAATATTTATGTGTGGCCAATAGCAAGTTTAAATTACTTGATGTCATGAATTATGTTCCCATGGGTACGACATACGCAGCCTTTCTGAAAGCATTTGAAGTGGAAGAGCAGAAAGGCACATTTCCATATGAATGGTTTTCAAGCATAGAACAGTTGAATGAAACACACATACCACCCTCGGAAGCATTTTATTCCTCACTGAAGGGTTTGAATACCCTTGGGAATACATCGCAGGAAATAGAACAGGAGTATAAACGTTTGCAAGATATATGGCAAAAAGAGAACATGTCTACAATGCGTGATTATCTCGTGTGGTATAATAATCTTGATGTGGCACCCATGGTGACAGCTGTCACTAACTTGCGAGAGTTGTTTGTAGAGCAAGGGATCGATTGTTTTAAAGAATGCTTTTCCACTGCTGGGGTGGCGCGATGTCTCTTAGCGAGATGCGCGCAAAAGCAGAAAGCGGCTATACCTTTAATTGGTCAGAGAGATGAAGATTTACATCACACCATGAAGGCAAATCTCATGGGTGGTCCTTCCATTATCTTCACCCGTCATCATGAGGTAGACAAAACAAACCTCCGTAATGATCCCATGTACCCGTGTAAAGCCATCGCAGGTTGGGATGCCAATGCTTTGTATTTATATTGTCTACAACAGGAATTTCCCGTGGGTGCATTCATTAGAAGACGTGCAAAAATAAGTTCAAAGCTCAGAAATCCTCCCTCTCTCAACATTCGTTTGATTGGATGGAGTGGTTGATGACTAAAGACCCTCAGTTAACGATTCGTCATCAGTTACACCAAGGAGTAGAAACAAGAATAGGACGATACATAGTTGACGGGTCTGATTCAGCATCACAGACTGTTTATGAATTTCAAGGATGTTATTACCACGACTGTGACTGCATGTCCCCTAAAACAGAAAAAAATAAGACTGTTAGAACAAAGACGTAAACGTACAGACGATCGTACTTCGTATTTAAAGCAGTGTGGCTACAGAGTGGTGGAAATGTGGGAATGTGAGTTCAAACGACAAATCAAAACGCAACCAGAATTGCAAAAATTCATCCGCATGCGTAGACCTCAGTTTACACAGAAGCAAGGTTTAGGAGAAGTCAGTGAAAACACTATCCTTGATGGAGTGAGAGATGGATCACTATTGGAATGATAGAAGTTGACATCGAGGTCCCAGAAGTGTGGGAAGATGCAGAGATGAGGGCCAAGGCTGGGGGTCTGTCCCCCAAAGAATATTATGAGGATTATCCCCCACTGTTTTGTACGATGGACATACCCTTCGATAAATGGGGTAGCCATATGCAAGAATGGGTAGAATCCCGGGGGTTATCTCAAGCCCCAAAAAGACTGCTCGTAAGTGGCCTTCAAGCTAAGAAAGTACTGCTATCAACTCCTATATTACGGTTGTATCTTCAACACGGATTGGTAGTTACTCGAGTATATCAGACGGTGGAAAATATGAAGCAGAAATGTTTTTTACCGTTCACTCGATATGTGACAGGCACTAGACGTAATGCTGATGGCAATGCCGCTCATTCCGTCAGGGCTTTCATCGCCAAAAATATTGGTAACTCAGCTTACGGATCCAGTCTCATGTCGAAAGAACGCTTCCGTGACATTTGTTACGTACAAAGCCGTGCCAAGGCATGTGCCAAGATCAATGATCCAAGGTTCCAAAGAGCTACAGAAGTTGCACCAGACTATTATGAGATTGAAAGCGAGAAAAAACGAATAGTATTTGATATACCAATCACCACGGGATTTTTCATACTATCTCTGGCCAAACTGCGGATGCTCCAATTTTATTACGATTGTATCAGAAGAGACATTCCAATTCAAAAGACTGTCCCTTTGACAACAGATACAGATAGTATGTACTTTGCCATAACCAACCCAACACTTCGAGAAGCAACGACAGACGCAGCTAGGAGAGAACATGATAAGAGGGTGTTGGGATCATGTCATCAAGAAGATATTGACCCACAAGAACATTTTTTCCCCAGGGAATGTTGTTCGGATCATAAAACCAGAGATGCTAGGACCCCAGGCCTTTTCAAAGCAGGGGGACATGGGACATATTTTTCGGGGCTTAGCAGCAAGTGTTATGTTTTAGACTCCCCCGACACAACGAAGCTCACGTCCAAAGGTGTACAAAAACACAGGGTTCAGAATCCACGTACCATATTCGAAGGGGTATTAGAGTCAAAGAACACGAAGAGTGTTATCAATAGAGGGTTTCGAATGCGAAACAATCGCATGTGTACGTATAGCCAGGAACAAGTTGGCTTTTCATATTTTTACATAAAGCGAGTGGTGCAAAGCGACGGAATACATACCAAACCGTTAGATATGATCCTCTGTCCCTATAATGAATGATGTGTTTATGTAAATATATCTAGAAATGTGTGTTCATGTAACTATGTCTAGAATTTAGTGTTCATGTATGTTTATGTACAAAATTAAGTGTGTTTGTGTGTTGTATTTAATATTCATATATGTAATAAATGAAGGAAAAAAAACTCCGTGCTTTGTGTTTCGTGCATTTACTTATGCTGAATGTCCATCTTGTTGTACATCAATCGAAGCCATCAGTTGAATAAACATAGTATTGTGCGAGGTAATTGGAAATGATGTAACAACATAAGACTGTTGGCACATATCATAGAGTTTCTGATGTAAATAGTTTGCACCACGCTCACTATTCGATACGTGTAGAATATTAACGATACACCCCTGAAACGTTGATGAAATATCGCGCGATGAATCGGACATGTAACGTTTGTACTAGGAGTATATCAAAACGAACGATCAACATATCAATTTATTCATCCCATTGATTCTTTGTAGTAACGTACCCTATTTATACACCCTATAACTCACTCGTGCACCGAAACGCAGCTAGCCATTACGTGTTTAGACAGACCGTAAAGGTGAAGGCTAGGAAACTCATGACACACGCGAAAATGCAAGAACGAAATAAATACACCAGTGCGCCCTGATGTGTTTAAGTCGTTGGTAACCTATTTGAGATCTTCTTCGTAAAAAAAAAATGGTATCATGAGCCATTTTATCGCAACTTATGATACGTCAATACATATAGTCCCATTGATATGAAACAGTGTCGTGTTTATATCATTGCAGTACCATTCATTGCAATCACTATGTTTAGTGTAAAGAATTAAACGCATTGACGCATTTAGACATACCGTTTAAAAGTCTTGCATTCTTTTTAACAAGAGATGTGTTTGCTTTATTGCATCTTGTGATTGATGTAGTTATAAACACGCTGCTCAACAACAAAAAATGTATACAGTTCAGAACAAGACAACATAAAATATACTTGATGCATTGCATGCATCAAGTATAAAAAGAATCGAAACGCGCACGGTTATAGCATAGATTCAATTAAATGTAACACTAAAATAACTTAGTTACGCACAACGAATCACACGCAACATAAAAATAACTTCATCAAAAATAAATTGATTACAAATAAAATTACATATTTTCACATTATTTACAGCGTCAACTGTTCGTCAAGTGCCATTTCTGTTTCTGTTTCTTCGTAAACATCCTACATATTGACTCGATGTTACTTAGTGATGGTATGTGTGTCTCAAAGCCGATTTACAACACTTACAAAAATATATTTCTGTCAATCTTACATATCAAACGTGTTAGACGTTCAGTATTTAACTCAGTGTTTCACATGAAAGTGTCGCATACATATTTTTCTTACTACACAACCATAAATAATACTATCCCAACATTCCAGTGTTATATTCATACGTCACCCGTTTGTTTTCTTGTCGTATCTTTATATTTGTGGTCAATGTTTACTTGTAATTCTATGTTGTCTTGTTCTGAACTTTATACATTTTTTG
>OZ025262.1:17478842-17516695 GCA_964019135.1 Arenicola marina
GACTCGATGTTACTTAGTGATGGTATGTGTGTCTCAAAGCCGATTTACAACACTTACAAAAATATATTTCTGTCAATCTTACATATCAAACGTGTTAGACGTTCAGTATTTAACTCAGTGTTTCACATGAAAGTGTCGCATACATATTTTTCTTACTACACAACCATAAATAATACTATCCCAACATTCCAGTGTGATATTCATACGTCACCCGTTTGTTTTCTTGTCGTATCTTTATATTTGTGGTCAATGTTTACTTGTAATTCTATGTTGTCTTGTTCTGAACTGTATACATTTTTTGTTGTTGAGCAGCGTGTTTATAACTACATCAATCACAAGATGCAATAAAGCAAACACATCTCTTGTTAAAAAGAATGCAAGACTTTAAATGGTATGTCTAAATGCGTCAATGTGTTTAATTCTTTACACTAAACATAGTGATTGCAATGAATGGTACTGCAATGATATAAACACGACACTGTTTCATATCAATGGGACTATATGTATTGACGTATCATAAGTTGCGATAAAATGGCTCATGATACCATTTTTTTTTACGAAGAAGATCTCAAATAGGTTACCAACGACTTAAACACATCAGGGCGCACTGGTGTATTTATTTCGTTCTTGCATTTTCGCGTGTGTCATGAGTTTCCTAGCCTTCACCTTTACGGTCTGTCTAAACACGTAATGGCTAGCTGCGTTTCGGTGCACGAGTGAGTTATAGGGTGTATAAATAGGGTACGTTACTACAAAGAATCAATGGGATGAATAAATTGATATGTTGATCGTTCGTTTTGATATACTCCTAGTACAAACGTTACATGTCCGATTCATCGCGCGATATTTCATCAACGTTTCAGGGGTGTATCGTTAATATTCTACACGTATCGAATAGTGAGCGTGGTGCAAACTATTTACATCAGAAACTCTATGATATGTGCCAACAGTCTTATGTTGTTACATCATTTCCAATTACCTCGCACAATACTATGTTTATTCAACTGATGGCTTCGATTGATGTACAACAAGTTGGACATTCAGCATAAGTAAATGCACGAAACACAAAGCACGGAGTTTTTTTTCCTTCATTTATTACATATATGAATATTAAATACAACAGACAAACACACTTAATTTTGTACATAAACATACATGAACACTAAATTCTAGACATAGTTACATGAACACACATTTCTAGATATATTTACATAAACACATCATTCATTATAGGGACAGAGGATCATATCTAACGGTTTGGTATGTATTCCGTCGCTTTGCACCACTCGCTTTATGTAAAAATATGAAAAGCCAACTTGTTCTTGGCTATACGTACACATGCGATTGTTTCGCATTCGAAACCCTCTATTAATAACACTCTTCGTGTTCTTTGACTCTAATACCCCTTCGAATATGGTACGTGGATTCT
The DNA here is from genome assembly GCA_964019135.1 of Arenicola marina. NCBI lineage: Eukaryota > Metazoa > Annelida > Polychaeta > Arenicolidae > Arenicola > Arenicola marina. The sequence goes on from OZ025262.1 coordinate 17,480,272, forward strand.
GAACCCTGTGTTTTTGTACACCTTTGGACGTGAGCTTCGTTGTGTCGGGGGAGTCTAAAACATAACACTTGCTGCTAAGCCCCGAAAAATATGTCCCATGTCCCTCTGCTTTGAAAAGGCCTGGGGTCCTAGCATCTCTGGTTTTATGATCCGAACAACATTCCCTGGGGAAAAAATGTTCTTGTGGGTCAATATCTTCTTGATGACATGATCCCAACACCCTCTTATCATGTTCTCTCCTAGCTGCGTCTGTCGTTGCTTCTCGAAGTGTTGGGGTGGCTATGGCAAAGTACATATTATCTGTATCTGTTGTCAAAGGGACAGTCTTTTGAATTGGAATGTCTCTTCTGATACAATCGTAATAAAATTGGAGCATCCGCAGTTTGGCCAGAGATAGTATGAAAAATCCCGTGGTGATTGGTATATCAAATACTATTCGTTTTTTCTCGCTTTCAATCTCATAATAGTCTGGTGCAACTTCTGTAGCTCTTTGGAACCTTGGATCATTGATCTTGGCACATGCCTTGGCACGGCTTTGTACGTAACAAATGTCACGGAAGCGTTCTTTCGACATGAGACTGGATCCGTAAGCTGAGTTACCAATATTTTTGGCGATGAAAGCCCTGACGGAATGAGCGGCATTGCCATCAGCATTACGTCTAGTGCCTGTCACATATCGAGTGAACGGTAAAAAACATTTCTGCTTCATATTTTCCACCGTCTGATATACTCGAGTAACTACCAATCCGTGTTGAAGATACCACCGTAATATAGGAGTTGATAGCAGTACTTTCTTAGCTTGAAGGCCACTTACGAGCAGTCTTTTGGGGCTTGAGATAACCCCCGGGATTCTACCCATTCTTGCATATGTCTTCCCCATTTATCGAAGGGTATGTCCATCGTACAAAACAGTGGGGGATAATCCTCATAATATTCTTTGGGGGACAGACCCCCAGCCTTGGCCCTCATCTCTGCATCTTCCCACACTTCTGGGACCTCGATGTCAACTTCTATCATTCCAAATAGTGATCCATCTCTCACTCCATCAAGGATAGTGTTTTCACTGACTTCTCCTAAACCTTGCTTCTGTGTAAACTGAGGTCTACGCATGCGGATGAATTCTTGCAATTCTGGTTGCGTTTTGATTTGTCGTTTGAACTCACATTCCCACATTTCCACCACTCTGTAGCCACACTGCTTTAAATACGAAGTACGATCGTCTGTACGTTTACGTCTTTGTTCTAACAGAGTCTTATTTTTTTCTGTTTTAGGGGACATGCAGTCACAGTCGTGGTAATAACATCCTTGAAATTCATAAACAGTCTGTGATGCTGAATCAAACCCGTCAACTATGTATCGTCCTATTCTTGTTTCTACTCCTTGGTTTAACTGATGACGAATCGTTAACTGAGGGTCTTTAGTCATCAACCACTCCATCCAATCAAACGAATGTTGAGAGAGGGAGGATTTCTGAGCTTTGAACTTATCTTTTGCACGTCTTCTAATGAATGCACCCACGGGAAATTCCTGTTGTAGACAATATAAATACAAAGCATTGGCATCCCAACCTGCGATGGCTTTACACGGGTACATGGGATCATTACGGAGGTTTGTTTTGTCTACCTCATGATGACGGGTGAAGATAATGGAAGGACCACCCATGAGATTTGCCTTCATGGTGTGATGTAAATCTTCATCTCTGACCAATTAAAGGTATAGCCGCTTTCTGCTTTTGCGCGCATCTCGCTAAGAGACATCGCGCCACCCCAGCAGTGGAAAAGCATTCTTTAAAACAATCGATCCCTTGCTCTACAAACAACTCTCGCAAGTTAGTGACTGCTGTCACCATGGGTGCCACGTCAAGATTATTATACCACACGAGATAATCACGCATTGCAGACATGTTCTCTTTTTGCCATATATCTTGCAAACGTTTATACTCCTGTTCTATTTCCTGCGATGTATTCCCAAGGGTATTCAAACCCTTCAGTGAGGAATAAAATGCTTCCGAGGGTGGTATGTGTGTTTCATTCAACTGTTCTATGCTTGAAAACCATTCATATGGAAATGTGCCTTTCTGCTCTTCCACTTCAAATGCTTTCAGAAAGGCTGCGTATGTCGTACCCATGGGAACATAATTCATGACATCAAGTAATTTAAACTTGCTATTGGCCACACATAAATATTGATTTGCCTTCTTGATAACGAAGGCATTCTTCTCTTCGTGCATCTCCATAGCTTTGGTAATGGTTTGTTTGATCAAATTTAGGTCATAGCTACCTAAATTGTAACCTATAACTATCATTTGCTGCATATACATTGCAAATTTTGCTTTTATACGACATATATACTGGTACATTTTCTTCCTGCCAGACTCATTCGCTTCCTCTCCTGTGTCTTCCATGCCCAACACTCGCGCGGTTTCTTCTTCCTCGTCCATATGTTCATCCCCTGAAGAATAGTCGTTGTATTCAACGTTCCACTCGTTATCTCGTTGCAGTGAGGATTGAAACCGATAATATGAGTTTTCTTCCACTTCCATATGTTTCTGGTTGACCTCCTCTTGTACTGTGGTGTTCCACTTTTCTTTTAGATCTTCCAGTTGTTGTACCACAGAGCCCCATTTTTTAGAAGCCAAGGCGTGGGCATGAGATTGAATTTTGTTCAAATAATCAATCATCTGCCGTACTAATTGTTCTTCGCATTCGTCGATAAAACAGTGAGGAGTCAGAAATCCTGGCACATTGGAACAGATAGAGACCGATATGGGTTTATGAGTGTAATCCCACTGCAACTTTCCAGGGTTATCTGAAGTGTCTTTGGTGAGGAGTGCTTCCATGTCATACGTGGCAAACCAGGGATAAAAACGATCTTTGGTATCCACTTGAATGTTTAGTTCCGCCAGTTCATCAAATATTGTTTTGGGAGGGGCGGCAAATCCCCCTTTCATGACATACTGGGTCTTGTTGGAACATACCCGTTGATGTTTAATCATTTTCCTTGCGGTCTTGAAATGTCGTTGACACGTTTGGCATTGTTATTTCTCCGTAAAAGATTGTATGTTCGTAATATATGAGAGATGGTTTTCATATTCATTGAGATACATATCCTGGCTCTCGTCTCCCTCCGCATGCCGTCCACAAGATCTGTAGATGGATTCCGCCACTCCTCCTTCCGTTAAGTGGTACACGTGTATGTTTACATTAAAACATGCTTCCAAGTAAGGAAGGTCATGCATGTCAACCATTTCGAAGTCTTCCCTCTTAGGAGGATTGGTGGGGACATTGTGCTCCTCGTGGTATGTACACCACTCATGCAAAAGAGTAATGACGCTATCTTCCAGTTTATCTTTCCGACCCCTAAAATAGGCGAGACATCGGAAAAAACATAATCTGTCGCGATGTAGTCGACGCGACGCATTTTTCTGGAATGTGATCAGATGTGTCTTGTCTAGTAGATAGTCGGGAAGGTCCACCTCTCCCTCGCCCATGGTGTAACTTGTTCTGGTGACATCGTACTGGAGGTTGGATAGGAAGGATAGTCGCCATTTGGTGTTGGGACGCTCATTGCTGACTCGCTCGTTGACATCTAGTCTATCCAATCGTTTCTTGATATGATCCATATCTGAGGGCCGACTAATGATGAGGGGTTTGTCAAACAGATAATTGTTCTGATGGGGATAAAAATATCTCACTTCTTCCCCGTTGTGGAGAAACATCCCAGGCGTCACATTGACTTTGAATGCGTTCCCTTCCTGCTCCACAATGTTCCGGAGGTGGCTCATCATGTCAATTGGTTGCTTAGGGTCAACGGGAAAGTTATATCGACCCGTTAACTTGCTCGGGCGAGTCTGATGTCCGCCCAACACGACACGCGAATGTTTCGTATACGCCGCGTGCACGGCTTCATCCACTCGACCGCCTTGTCCCACCCATGGTTCGTTGCCAGTCAGAAATGGTTGGGCTTGGGGCCCACCTGCCCCCGTCTGGTGTTTCTCTTGTCTATGAAGATAAAACTCACGCCAGCTATTGTAGGTGTGATTACCTTCGCGGCATCGAACCTTCTTCACCTCTAGGATATGCCTCGCCTGGCATTTGTGACGTGGCAACTCACCTCCAGTACAGAATATACGTTTGCATTGCGGACATGTCTTCTGACGGGCGTGCGCCGCCATATGTCTCTGATATATCCACTTCCTTTCTATCACCTTTTCACATTAGGGACATTGATACTGTGTCTCTTCGTGCGTTTTCATGTGCTTCTTGAGATATAGCTTGTTTCCAAATTCTACGTCGCACTTGGGACACACGTAACTGCGATGCTTTTTCTTGTGGATACGTAACGCCTGCTCGGTTGAAAAAGTGGCGTCACATTGCGGGCATAGCAGTGCCGGCGGATCGTCATGTCTTCTTTCGTGACGTCTTTTCTGCGCTGCTGTCTTGAAGGGACACTGACATATACCGCAAGCATACCCCGGACCTAGTCCCACATCGTGCACCTGCATGTGGGCTGCCAGATTAGTATCATTGCGACATTGGAGTGAACAATGTTGACATCTGAAGCGATCCATTCCGTTGTCTTGGTTGATTTGATTCCGACAGCGGTATTAGCATCCCTTTTATAGCGGAATTCCCACCGCCCCTCAATTCCTCTTCTCTGATTGGCTAAAAGTATTCTTTGCCTCTGAAAAACATTCTCAATCATCCACTCATTCCCTCGTTGGCTCTCAAACATGCAACACCTCCTCCGTCCGCGTCATCACCACGCTGAAATAATTTCTAAAAATAGAGCAAGCGGGCATCTCCCTCCCATATCCCCCTCAACGCTCCACCCACCCTGCTTTAGCCAAACATTGACGTCATTGCTAAAAATAGTGCATACGCGCCCCAATCCCCTCAGTCAACCGCCTCCTTTCCAACCACCCTCTCGTCATCACTAAAAATAGTGCATGCGTGCATAACAACTCCACCCCCAAGCGGCCGCGTTTCTCACCATCTGTTCCCTGGGCCAATTACAACACCGGTGATATGGAAAGAGTGTCATTGAAAATTAATTGCCCTTAGCCAAGTCAATTGATTTAACGACGGTGAAAACAAACCAGTGGTGGGGATCTGACTCATTTCAGCTGTCTTTGGTAGAAATGTTCCGTCAGTAAATGATACTGACTGATACTGATCACACAGCACCCTCACTGTGTGCAAAAACTTCAGTTACCCCGTCATTCGCACTATGGTAGTCTAAGAACGGGCCTCGTGCTTCGTAAAAGAGGATCGAGTATAAACTAACGGGTACATATATCTTCGACAAAACCACCAATGTAACCTGATTAAACACTCAACACTGTCGAAACGGCATTACATCGTAATCTTTAGACTAGCAATCGGAGTAATCTCAAAAAAACATCCAACGTACCTGATGCCCTACAAAACTATTAGTTATAAGTAAAACGAGCCTATCACTTTCTATTGAAGCCATACATTTAAAAATACCAACTACACAGATAAGAATTTAAAAACGCCAGACCTTATGTTGTCAATCGAAAACGGGGAACTGAATTCGATATGGTCTCGACATTATCGTTCGCTCACATCATCTCGAAATCCGACGAACAGCCAGCTGGGGTGAACTGCGCACACCCCCCGTCACATCCACCCCCCTCCCCTCACCTTGAAGCCCACAAAAACGAGGCAAGTCTGAACACGCTCAGTGGTGACTAGTAGTGCAGCTGGCTTTCCCTCGCGACACGCTTCGGTGACTCCACTGGTCTGGGTAGCCTCTCAAATTAATGTATTGGTGTCCTTGGGGTGCGGGCGAGGGGGAGGCGGGTGGGCGGCTAGAGTACGTCCCTCACTCGTAGGTGGTGGTAATGGAGGGGCGACATGCTAAATAGGGGTGGGACGCGGTGAATGCGGAAGAGGTGTAGGAAAAACGCTCGGACTAGGGGGAGGGAGAGAAAGGGGTATCGGGGCTGAGAGAGGGCGACTAATTTTACAAGATAACTGCTATCCTTGCAATTATCTGCCGATGACACAGCTTAACGTCACTACATGATTGTGAATACCGTTCACCGTCATGGTTGGGTGAGGGAAGGAGGGGATCGGCTTTCGGGCGGGAGGGGCGGGGGCAGTAATATCGGGAGTTGGTCGCTGGATGAGGAGCAGGGGGTTGGCGCCCTCTTATTGTGAGAGAAAAGGGTAATGACAGTTGTTTGATGAGTCAGTCTGTTATTTTAATACTAATAAGCGCCTGTATGCTCTTCTCCTCAGGTAGTTTTTCATCTGCAAGCAATTAATACGTGGACCAGAAAGGTCAATGGGTTGACCTCTACAACATAAACAACCAGCTGTCAGGTATTAATTGTCTTCTCTAACCGCTCCTCCGTGGGAGCTATAGGTGTAGCGATAACGGTCGGACTAGGAAGGAGGGGGAGAAAGGGGTATCGAGGCTGTGAGAGGGCGACTGATTTGACAAGATAATTATGAACTAGTGTCCTTGCAGTTAACCCGCGATGACACATCCATGACGTCACTGCGTGATTGTGAAATACCGTTCACTATCATGGTTGGGAGGGTGTAGTAAGGGGTCTAGCTAGTTGAGTGGGAGGGGGGGGGCGTGAACAGGGGTGGGGGTCATGGGGGTGAGGAGTTTTGCTTGGGGAGGGGTAGTTTACGGGAGGGGTGGGGGTATAGGAGATACATGTGGGGAATGGGGGGTGGGGTACAAACTTTTACGCGCCAGGTGGGCATAGGAGACCGGCGCGTATGCGCGCCGACAAAAGCGTTACCCCCAAGAAGCGTTACCCCCAAGGAAAGTTACATTCGTTTGGGCCCCTCTCTACTACTCCCATCGGTTGGCGCGCAATGACTCATTTCGTCATTCCTTTGTTTGCTGCCAACGAGGTAGCATTAGTAGACAGCTCTGACGCTGTAATACAAATCTTGGTGGTTTATTGAGACGACAACTTAATCAAGCCACATGTGTATATTTAGGGCTCGCCACCTGTCCAGCCCCAGCCCCGAGGCTGTGTTGAATAAACGCTTGTTGAGACAATCTGTCTTCGGCCTTATTAACACCTGGCCCACAGCACTGCTACATGGCGAATTATTCGCGCCTAAACAAGGCCGACATTTCGATTGTTGTCATCGTGTGCGCGGCCATTTTGAAAAAGATCGCGTCTCATGACAGTGGGAAAAACCGATTTTCTCCCTTCATTTAGAGAGTTCCCAAACGATCAATGGCGGAAAAGAAAGACCAGTTGTTACAGCGTGTTGTTGCATTAAAACCATGGTAGATGGTTCAGGATAAAAATATTTAGTCAAAAGTAGGCTATGTTCAAGAATAGATAGCTGCGGGAAAGGGCTGGAAAGAGGTGACTTGACGTTAAGACATATTTGAAGTGTACAGGCGAACTTTGATTAGCCCCGAGATATGGAGCGTATTGGAGCGCAAACCTATGTATGAATGAGGCCCCTGTCCCTGAGCTGGTCGCCCTCTTGCCTTCTTGTCAAAAGCGCCTTAAATTCGCGTTGCATGCTGGGTAATTCGTTGTCTAAAAGCAGGGATTAGATTTTGCGCTGTTTTGCGAAATCGTGTAGAAATCGACCGTTATCGATGACTGATGATTATGTCAACTCTAGAAATCAAACTATTTTGACGGACGAGAGTGTGTTTCACATAAATAATGTAATGGGACAATGCTATCTTAACGGCGTATAAAAAATATATTGTTTCTAATCTTTTATTCTATTGTGGTAGCAAGATTTTTAAACCGTTTAATTAAAAACACCCGGCCGATTACTCTTTCGATCTTCACCGGGACATTTGGCGGTCCGTCTTCATTCCTCTCTGCAACTAATTTTGTATATAACTTTACCTCTATTCACTCTACAATGATCAAAGAGGTACCGATCTCTTGCCCAGAACAATACCTATCCAGTGATATATATATAGAGATAGTCATCTAGAACCCAATTATGCCAAGAGTGGGAGCTCAATAAAACTGTCACAAAACCGGCGGAAAAATTAGCAGGAAATTAGTTTTTAAATATTCACAACTTCGTTAATATTCGTAGATCACTCAAGTTGGCACCAATATTTTTCTCTGCGCGAGATCTTTCGAATGGTATATTTGCATGCCATGTCAAAACAATAACAAATGGTCTGACCTCCCTACCTATATTGAGTATATATGCAGGTTAAAGGTTATAAGCCTTCTATTTAACCTGTAGCCCTGTAACGCGGCCTATCGGAGGCATGGCGGACCGGAGGGCCATGGGTTGCTTATCATGGCTTGCCGCAAGAAAGGAAGAGGGGGCGGGGGGGCGGGGGTTGCTTATCATGGCTTGCCGCAAGAAAGGAACAGGGGGGGGGGGGGGGGGTTGCAGCCAAAAGTTTTTGGATTTCACAAAAACTCGATATATTTATGTGCAGGATGATTTACCACCACCACAGCTGTCCGACTTTACGCCACGCACCGCAATTTGTGCAAACAATAGCGGGGAATGGCGGTACGCTTGCTTCGATGGATATATTGAAGTCTCTACCACGCGGTCTGATCAGGACGGGGGTAGAGCTGGCCCGTAACCAAGAAAAGGGTTACGGCCTAGTCCGATCGCGTCCTGATCTGACCGCGTCCTGATTTGACCGCGTGCTGATCCGACCGCGTCCTGATCCGACCGCGTCCTGATCTGACCGCGTACTGATCCGACCGCGTCCTGATCCGACCGCGTCTTGATCCGACCGTGTGCTGATATGACCGCGTCCTGATCTGACCGCGTCCTGATCTGACAGCTTCCAGATCCGGCCGCGTCCTGATCCGACCGTCGCGTCCTGATTCGACCGCGTCTTGATCCGACCGTGTCCTGTTCTGACCGCGTACTGATCCGACCGCGTCCTGATCCGACCGCGTCTTGATCCGACCGTGTGCTGATATGACCGCGTCCTGATCCGACCGCGTCTTGATCCGACCGTGTGCTGATATGACCGCGTCCTGATCTGACCGCGTTCTGATCTGACAGCTTCCAGATCCGGCCGCGTCCTGATCCGACCGTCGCGTCCTGATTCGACCGCGTCTTGATCCGACCGTGTCCTGTTCTGACCGCGTACTGATCTGACCGTGTTCCGATCTGACCGCGTACTGATCCGACCGCGTCCTGATCCGACCGCGTCTTGATCCGACCGTGTGCTGATATGACCGCGTCCTGATCTGACCGCGTACTGATCCGACCCTGTGCTGATATGACCGCGTCCTGATATGACCGCGTCCTGATCTGACAGCTTCCAGATCCGGCCGCGTCCTGATCTGACCGCGTCCTGATCTGACCGCGTACTGATCCAGTCGCGCGATCTGCCCGCGAGCTGATCCGGCCGCGTCGTGATCCGGCCGCGTCCTGATCCGGTCGCGTCCTGATCTGACCGCGTCGTGATCCGGTCGCGTCCTGATTTGACCGCGTCCTGATCCGACCGCGTCTTGATCCGGCCGCGTCCTCATCTGACCGCGTCCTGATCTGATCGCGAGCTGATCTGCCCGCGTCCTGATCCGGTCGCGTCCTGATCTGACCGCGTCCTGACCTGGCCGGGTCCTGATCCGGCGGCGTGCTGATCTGCCCGCGTGCTGATCTGACCGCTTCCAGATCCGACCTCGTCCTGATCTGATCTGGGGGGGGGGGGTCAACTGGAAACTTGCGACCGGGGGAGGGGGACCACGCTGCCTCGGATAGCGTTCTTCCTCAAAAAGGTTGGGCCCAAGTCTCAAATGGCCTAAATTTTGCATTGAAAAACGGCTAATTCCATCAATATGGAGTGTCTCCTCTCCCCTAATTCTGGGTGTTTCCCCATCCTTGAATTAGGGTTCTCCCCTCCTCTACTTTCAGGTACTACCTCAACTAGAGCTTGCACCCAAACCTGGGGTGTCTCCCCTCCCCTAACGTTCGGTACCACCCCAACTTACGGTGTCTCCACTCCCATAACTTGGAGTGTCTCCCCTCCCCTAACGTAGGTACCAACTCAACTTAAGGTGTCTCCACTTTCCTAACTTGGTTTCTCCTCTCCTATAACTTGAAGTGTCTTCACTCCCCTCATTTGGAGTGTCTCCACTCCCCTAACTTGGAGTTTCTGCACTCCCCAAACTTTGAGTGGGTCCACTCCCCTAACTCGGGGTATTATGTATATACAATATATATATATATAATACAGACGCACTGGTCCGTCCCAGGATATCCATCCCATGAAGCGAGTGCCCGTGAAGTGGCCTACAACAGTAGAGAGACATCATCACAGGATTCCCTAGCCTCAACCTTGCGGCATTGTATCCAAGAGAACAAGACAGGGAATGAGGCACGACTGGACGGCAGTCAAAGCTATACGAACAGTTATTTCCCGCATGTGTTGCATGTGGCTTGCTCAGCGTCTGTAAAATGGTGCAATAAACAGGTGAACTACACACAAATCTGTGATGTAGTTCGCATAGCTTCCAACTTACTGTGAGCTGTCAAGCAAAAAAAAAGCTTTTGCCATGTGTACACTTTTATTTGTTAGCCAATGTTACAATTTTGTTAAATGTGTCATTTTAGTGTTCTATGCGGATTTGTTTTTTAAATTGGCTTTTTTAAAAACAGCTATTTGAATAGCTTAAATTACAACAGTTCCTTGACGGGACTAAGGGTTCTCCTGGTGTGCATTATGATACGCCTGCCCGGTCTTTCTATGTGTTTCGTGCTGGTTATTCAGCTGATGCATGCGCTATCTCTGATCTTCCTGCTGTTTTCATGCCTATGTGGATGAACAATACCTGGGAGGCCAAACGAATTTAGAGCCACCTTTTGCGTTCATATTGCGACACAAGCGGACGGCGAACCGTGGTTAGCTGATAAAGAAATTCGCAATTTCTGATATCATAAGCATACTAGTAAATAAAATGGTAGATTGACATTCCACTTTAACAGCGAGGTTTTAGACAATGAAGAGCGAAAATGCGCCAGAAAGTGTAAGGATTAATGAATGGCTCCATTGGTAATGACCGCCAAATTAGGTTCATAGCTTTTAAGTCTGCAAACCTGTATTTCTTGGCCAAAAGTCTGTCTCACAAGAAACCCTAACTTATATGTTCCGCCCGTTGACAGTTGTGACTTAGTAAACCCAAAGTGGACAACTGGAGAAAAACTCATCTTAGTCTATGCGTCTACGACTCTCACGTGGAATAGGGCTAAAACTCAAAACAGCTAAATTGATAAATGAAACAGAACTTCAATTTTCTGCTAATCCCTGCCTTAAGCTGGCGGGTCGCAGCATCAATATGTTCATGACGTGTGAAAATGTGTATATGTTATATAGCTGGTGTGTGATATGTGTGTGTCATTTAACCAGTGTGCGACTATTTGTATACGTTATATAACCAGTGTGTGATAATTTGTGTATGTCATATAGCATGTCAAAGAATGTAATGTCATATTTCATTATTCTGTCCCCAGGTGGAGCTGTTTTGTGTTTACATCAAATAAACATTTAAGGCATATCTGCACCAGGGTCTGAATCAACCGACCCCAATCAGACACGACACAGGTGCCTCAGAGAAGGTTACATACAGTACGTTGACTATTGTGAAGTAGCAATGGATCAGCAGCCACGGCCACCTGCCGCTGATGACCGGCCACCTGCCGCTGATGAACGGCCACCTGTCGCTGATCAACAAGCACCTGCCGCTGATCAACAAGCACCTGCCGCTGATCAACAAGCACCTGCGGCGGATCAACAACCACCTGCCGCTGATGAACAAGCACCTGCCGCTGATGTCCTAAAGGTGCTGAGTTGGAATGTACATGGACTCCGTAGTCGTGCAACGGAGCCTGACACTAAGCCATACCTGTCACGTTTCGATATAGTGGCTCTCTGTGAAACATGGACTCAACTGGATGACGAAACTGATGACTTCCTTCCGGGATATAGCGCAACATGGCTTCATGGTCAGCGCCGAAAGAAGAAGGGTCGGATCTCAGGGGGCATCGCGGTTTTCATTAAAGATAATATAAAAGAACATGTGAAAATTGTTGAAAAAAGTGTTTACGCGATATATTGCCGGCTTGATAGGGATTTCTTTGGGTTTGAGAAAAATGTTCTGTGTGCCTTCGCATACATCCCCCCTCAAAGTTCTAAATCATTTTATCGTGAAAGAGAAAACCAAAATGGAATAGAGGAATTCGGTGCTGATCTGGAGCGGGTGAAATCGCAGGAAGGCGATTGTGATATATTTCTTGCTGGAGATTTTAATGCTAGAACGGGTGAACTCAAAGAGCCAGATCAATCATCCCGCAACACTCTCGATGGAAACGAATCCAAATTCGGCAAATCTTTTATTAAAGTATGTAGAACAAGCCGTGTTCGTATTTTAAATGGCCGTTTTGAGGGGGATCCTGAGGGCGAGTATACCTTCCTTGCCACTGATGGAGGCTGCAGTACAGTTGACTATATGGCAGCATCAAAGGGTATTCTCCAAAAGGTGAAAGACTTTCACGTTGTGGGTGACCTTGACACATCTGATCACTTCCCCATAGTTGTTGAGTTACAGTGTAAATTACGCTACTCCAGCACTGATCATAATAACGGAGACCGCGGTGTGGATCATCGGAAACTATCTGAACTATTTGAAGAAGAAATGATGGAGACTCCTCTTTCTCGTGAGAGCATATCCGAATTGGCTGCCAAGCTAGTTGATTTTATTGAAACAGCGGAAGTCAACATAAAATGTAAAAGTAAATATATTTGTAACTCGTTCGTATATGTATGGTGCGATCAAACATGTCAGTCACAAAAGGTTGAAAAGGCTGAGGCTTTTCTCAAATTTAAGCAGAGCCGTCCAAACCAAACACTAGGAGATTATGGCAAAGCTAAAAAACTGTATGTCGAACGATGTGATGAAAAAAAACGGAATTACTACTTTAGTCCGTTACTGAATGTTACTCACGCGGTAAGTGCCAAATGCGACAGTAAACTTGCACAGGACAAAATTGGTCGAGTGTTGGGTAAGGAGATAACTCATGAAGAACTCGTCGAGGCGGTAAAAGTGTTGGCGGACAACAAGTCGCCAGGACCAGTTGGTATTATGTATGAAATGTACAAGAATGTTCTTGATATCTTGGCTGAGCCTCTATGTATTTTGTTCAACTCATTATTGAGAGCTAGGCAGTACCCAGAACAATGGGAGTCAGCCAGCCCAAGCCACAGTGCAGGCCTGTCATTGCACTCGATAATGCGCAAGGTATTTACCACAATTCTTAGTGAGAGGCTTGTTTGCTTGGCTGATGAAGTGTGTGAAGCCCAAGGTGCAAACAGGCAAGGGCAAGATACTTTATATGCCATGGCTAAGAAAAACCTCGATAAAAAGAAAGGCCGATTCTATGTGGCTTTTATCGATTTCAGCAAAGTATTCGGCGATAGCGAGTGGGATGAACTATATCAATGTGTAGTCCCCGGGACTTTTCTGGAAAGTATAAGATCGATGTATGAACAACACACAGAATCTGACCGTATGATCAGTCCCATGCTCTTCCTTCCGTACATGAGTGAATTTATAGAGAAGTGCAAGACAAACGGTTGTCAAGATGTTTTTGTTGGTAACAATTATCCGAACATGCTTATGTGTGTTGAGTACGATGGTAATGACAGAGCGGCCGGAAAATTGCAAGAACAGCTTGACGCCCTGAACGAATTTTGTACTGCGCGTAAATGGGACGTAAACGTCAGTGACATTAACATAGTAGTTTTTCGTAGAGGGGCATATAGGAATGCCGAGAAGGATTTGTCTTACCTAGGTAAAAAAATTGATAGGGTAGAATATCATAAATATTTCGAAAACATTTTCTCATATAAGTTGATGTGGTCAAAAGCAGGGCAAACACTTTGCCCTGATCCTGACCTAGTGAGAAGTTCTAGACGTAAAGTACAATCAGACAGCATTCATATTTCATTTAAGCTTTTTAACACCATAACAGTTCCGAGACCGTTGCATGTATCAGCAAAGTGGAGTTATGAATACAGAGCTGACATTAAAACGGATGAGCATACCTTGCAAAGTTACATAAAGTGGAAAAAAAAACAAGCCCGTCTTGATGTGAATAAATGTCGCTGGGCTTGTTAACATGTGTTCAATACTGAGTGGCAGCACTCCAGAGACCATATATCCCAAACGAGGTGATGCACTTCTCAAACAATATGGCGAAACATTTCCTATAAGTAGTGTACGTATATCAGGTCACTTCTGTCTCGTTACGATATCCATGGCATCGTTAATGTTGATGAAAGATACAGTATGCTCCGACTGTGGCAAATAGCTAAATAGACCGGTCCGCATATGAGCAAGCACCGACCACTCTGTGTTTTGAGATGTATAGGCAGATTAGTGATCGTCAGAACACTTTTAGTTACAGTACACCAGCTTGTGGACTTGCATGTTGTATATATTTGTATCATCATTTATATTTTATACATTTATTTGTAGTTTGTGAAGCTATGCATACGCGCAAATTGTCATGGTACTATTCTGTGATACCACGAAGGCCGTTGATAGAGTATAGCATGGTGCTCTCCTGCGTAGGTTGTGCAGCATCGGTATTGGTGCCACCAATACCGATGCGCCGTAACAATTGTCTAAGCATTGGTCGGTCAATAGCTAGAGTGGGTCGTTAGCAAGCCCGCCACCTGGATCTAGATAATAACACTTGTCCATCTCGACGCTAATGGGATAGAATAAGGAATAATCGACGTGGATTAGATGCCAGTTTCGATATCGCAAAGTTTATCGCAAGTTTAGAACTGGCGCTAAACTTACAACGCGCCGTAAAGCGGCCCGCTAGTTGCACACTTGGTCGAAAGGTTGATTTGTTGTGACGAAGTTCACAACTTATTGTATCTTGTGAAGCTCACATAACTGGATTGGTGTAGAAATACTATGTCCGATAGGGGTTGTGAGCAAAGCAAGGGTGCCCCAAAGTTCGGCCCTAGGATCAGTGTTGTTCCTGCTTTATATTAATGCTAATACTTATGAAGCGGAATGTATCTTTTAACATTGTTCGCAATACGACTTCGTTTTGATAAAAGACATATGTGTTGCGTCCAACGTGCTGTGTTAGGCTTTTTGGTTAAAATTGAACTCTGGGCCAAATGGGATTTTTTTCATGGTACATGCGGTCATTACCAACAAAAAAAGGTTGCTATATCTAAATCTGCAGTACAAATGGTATAATGTTGGAGGAAGAATATTAATGTTACGCATTCGCGGATTCGTATCAATTAATGGCAATCGACTGAACTGTCATTCAACAGGTGTACAGTAATCCGCAATGACAGTGTGAATGTATATCGAGATCAATTATTGTAACCTATTTTGTATAATGTTGAAGAAAGGAATATTAATGTTACGCATTCACGGATTCGTATCAATTAATGGCAATCGACTGAACTGTCATTTAACATGTTTACAGTAATCCGCAATGACAGTGTGAATGTATATCGAGATCAATTATTGTAACCTATTTTGTATAATGTTGAAGAAAGGAATATTAATGTTACGCATTCACGGATTCGTATCAATTAATGGCAATCGACTGAACTGTCATTTAACATGTTTACAGTAATCCGCAATGACAGTGTGAATGTATATCGAGATCAATTATTGTAACCTATTTTGTATAATGTTGAAGAAAGGAATATTAATGTTACGCATTCACGGATTCGTATCAATTAATGGCAATCGACTGAACTGTCATTTAACATGTTTACAGTAATCCGCAATGACAGTGTGAATGTATATCGAGATCAATTATTGTAACCTATTTTGTATAATGTTGAAGAAAGGAATATTAATGTTACGCATTCACGGATTCGTATCAATTAATCGCAATCGACTGAACTGTCATTCAACAGGTGTACAGTAATCCGCAATGGCAGTGTGAATGTATATCGAGATCAATTAATGTAACCTATTTTGTATAATGTTGAAGAAAGGAATATTAATGTAACCTATTTTGTATAATGTTGAAGAAGGGAATATTAATGTTACGCATTCACGGATTCCTATCAATTAATGACAATCGACTGAACTGTCATTCAACAGGTGTACAGTAATCCGCAATGACAGTGTGAATGTATATCGAGATCAATTATTGTAACCTATTTTGTATAATGTTGAAGAAAGGAATATTAATGTTACGCATTCACGGATTCGTATCAATTAATGGCAATCGACTGAACTGTCATTTAACATGTTTACAGTAATCCGCAATGACAGTGTGAATGTATATCGAGATCAATTATTGTAACCTATTTTGTATAATGTTGAAGAAAGGAATATTAATGTTACGCATTCACGGATTCGTATCAATTAATGGCAATCGACTGAACTGTCATTTAACATGTTTACAGTAATCCGCAATGACAGTGTGAATGTATATCGAGATCAATTATTGTAACCTATTTTGTATAATGTTGAAGAAAGGAATATTAATGTTACGCATTCACGGATTCGTATCAATTAATGGCAATCGACTGAACTGTCATTTAACATGTTTACAGTAATCCGCAATGACAGTGTGAATGTATATCGAGATCAATTATTGTAACCTATTTTGTATAATGTTGAAGAAAGGAATATTAATGTTACGCATTCACGGATTCGTATCAATTAATCGCAATCGACTGAACTGTCATTCAACAGGTGTACAGTAATCCGCAATGGCAGTGTGAATGTATATCGAGATCAATTAATGTAACCTATTTTGTATAATGTTGAAGAAAGGAATATTAATGTAACCTATTTTGTATAATGTTGAAGAAGGGAATATTAATGTTACGCATTCACGGATTCCTATCAATTAATGACAATCGACTGAACTGTCATTCAACAGGTGTACAGTAATCCGCAATGACAGTGTGAATGTATATCGAGATCAATTATTGTAACCTATTTTGTATAATGTTGAAGAAAGGAATATTAATGTTACGCATTCACGGATTCGTATCAATTAATGGCAATCGACTGAACTGTCATTTAACATGTTTACAGTAATCCGCAATGACAGTGTGAATGTATATCGAGATCAATTATTGTAACCTATTTTGTATAATGTTGAAGAAAGGAATATTAATGTTACGCATTCACGGATTCGTATCAATTAATGGCAATCGACTGAACTGTCATTTAACATGTTTACAGTAATCCGCAATGACAGTGTGAATGTATATCGAGATCAATTATTGTAACCTATTTTGTATAATGTTGAAGAAAGGAATATTAATGTTACGCATTCACGGATTCGTATCAATTAATGGCAATCGACTGAACTGTCATTTAACATGTTTACAGTAATCCGCAATGACAGTGTGAATGTATATCGAGATCAATTATTGTAACCTATTTTGTATAATGTTGAAGAAAGGAATATTAATGTTACGCATTCACGGATTCGTATCAATTAATGGCAATCGACTGAACTGTCATTTAACATGTTTACAGTAATCCGCAATGACAGTGTGAATGTATATCGAGATCAATTATTGTAACCTATTTTGTATAATGTTGAAGAAAGGAATATTAATGTTACGCATTCACGGATTCGTATCAATTAATGGCAATCGACTGAACTGTCATTTAACATGTTTACAGTAATCCGCAATGACAGTGTGAATGTATATCGAGATCAATTATTGTAACCTATTTTGTATAATGTTGAAGAAAGGAATATTAATGTTACGCATTCACGGATTCGTATCAATTAATTGCAATCGACTGAACTGTCATTCAACAGGTGTACAGTAATCCGCAATGGCAGTGTGAATGTATATCGAGATCAATTAATGTAACCTATTTTGTATAATGTTGAAGAAAGGAATATTAATGTAACCTATTTTGTATAATGTTGAAGAAGGGAATATTAATGTTACGCATTCACGGATTCCTATCAATTAATGACAATCGACTGAACTGTCATTCAACAGGTGTACAGTAATCCGCAATGACAGTGTGAATGTATATGGAGATCAATTATTGTAACCTATTTTGTATAATGTTGAAGAAAGGAATATTAATGTTACGCATTCACGGATTCGTATCAATTAATGGCAATCGACTGAACTGTCATTTAACATGTTTACAGTAATCCGCAATGACAGTGTGAATGTATATCGAGATCAATTATTGTAACCTATTTTGTATAATGTTGAAGAATAGAATATTAATGTTACGCATTCACGGATTCGTATCAATTAATGGCAATCGACTGAACTGTCATTTAACATGTTTACAGTAATCCGCAATGACAGTGTGAATGTATATCGAGATCAATTATTGTAACCTATTTTGTATAATGTTGAAGAAAGGAATATTAATGTTACGCATTCACGGATTCGTATCAATTAATGGCAATCGACTGAACTGTCATTTAACATGTTTACAGTAATCCGCAATGACAGTGTGAATGTATATCGAGATCAATTATTGTAACCTATTTTGTATAATGTTGAAGAAAGGAATATTAATGTTACGCATTCACGGATTCGTATCAATTAATCGCAATCGACTGAACTGTCATTCAACAGGTGTACAGTAATCCGCAATGGCAGTGTGAATGTATATCGAGATAAATTAATGTAACCTATTTTGTATAATGTTGAAGAAAGGAATATTAATGTAACCTATTTTGTATAATGTTGAAGAAGGGAATATTAATGTTACGCATTCACGGATTCCTATCAATTAATGACAATCGACTGAACTGTCATTCAACAGGTGTACAGTAACCCGCAATGACAGTGTGAATGTATATCGAGATCAATTAAGGTAATTACCTAGTTTAACATATTTTGTATAAGTTTGGAGAAAGGAATATAAAAGTGGCGCTTTCACAGATTTGTATTAATTAATGACAATCGACTGAACTGTCATTTAACATGTATGTAACATATATTAAAGCAATCCGCGATGGCGATGCGGATCTCAATAGAACGTTCCGGAAGCAATTCTGCCAGGCGCTTGTTTCGGGCAACTCTAGCTCGCTCTACGCTGCATATAGCTCCCAAAGTCGAGAACGGACTAAACACTGTTAACGCTTTATTAGGTAAACAGGGTGTGTTCTAAAACCAAAGACCCACTTGATACAGATAAATATCTTGACTATCATAGGATACCATTTTAAGAAAGAGATGGAGGCATATAAGCCGAGAAAACAGATGATATAAATGCAAACCGGCGTATGTAAGGACTTTCACCACCCTTTGCGCACAGCAGGAAAGCGGTCATATTCCCGGTTTGCTGAGGTCTTCATTGCGGAAATAATGATCTTTATGGCATCTACGTTTTCTCGAGATATTACAAATCTAACTCAGGAATATATATTGTATAGAACACATAACTTGATACCCGATTATAACCTGTTATAAAGCGATCATATGGACTGGTATACACGGTCTTTTCAATGCGAATCGGAGTGGACTAGAGTGACTGAGATTGGCTTTGTTGCGTAGCAACCAGGCATGCCTAACGAGGAGCCTAACAAACAGAACTGTACTTAATCTTGTAAAATAAGCTGTGAATCCATTAATCTTAAAATATGTTTTATCGAGACTTCTTGTGTGTTTGTTCTGTGAATAGCAATGTCATAGAACCAAAACCTATCCCTGATAAAAGTAGTCAAGCCGGGCACCTGAACCAACTCCATACGCATGCATGACAAACGCATGCGGGAATCGGTTTTCCAACCCGAAACACGCAGTGTCTATTTTTGACGATGGATGTCGCTAGGGATATCTGGAACGGCCTGTTTTGTTGTTGAATGATCAAATGTACAAATGAATGAAAATATCTTAGAAACTACATATTCTGTGTATATTTGTGACAAATGAGCACATATATAGTATTACAATCTGTGTACAAGGAATTGTATTGCGAATTGCGTTTCCAATTGTGAATTAAATACAAAATATGTTTAAAGGTGGATGACTCAATTCGATCGTTATGTATGCACCAGTGACCCGTGGCTCTTCTATGTACAATAAAAGTTACCTAATATTGATTGTGAAGCCTTTAACAATGTTTTTATATGGACAGAGAACAATTATTCTACAGCTGCTAATAATGTACTAATCTCATGCCTCTGAAACTAAATCCTGAGATGGTAACATTTTACGTTCAAAAGGAATAACGATAAAAAAATAATTTATTCATATTTTGTACATTAGTGTCTTCTATCAACGATGCCCACCACGTTGCATTGAGAAGTTCATTCTTGAACCACTGGTTCTACCTTACCGATGTGCTCAGCAACGTTGCTTTACCGATTCATATAATACCCAATTGTCTATCCTCCAAATTACAGAATTTTTCGTCCTATTTGTAGCTCACAATAAAATTCAGAAGTGACCGCCAGGCACGATTTCGCCGCCTACCCAGGCGGCAGCCTTTTTTGGAGGCGTGTCCGCGATTGACCAATCACCAGGCGATACTCTAATTTATTCAAACCGGAAATTGCGTCTATTGTGTGAGCAAAACAAGAGCGCGTGATAATCGCTAATATAAATAGCTGCGATTCTAACTCCAATCATGGCATTGTTGCGGAGTCAATGGTCGCAAGACGTATATCAATTTGTTTGGAGGGTACTTTCCATGAAACACTAAGATCTTTCGCTACTGCGCGGCTTAGAACTGCCGCTGTTCATCTGTAAATCGCGGCCCTGATCTCTCGCTCTGCTTGACATTGCTGGGGGTGGGTTGCCTTAATTTTTTTCTCCTTACCACTCGGCTGAAACGAGGCGTTAGCACTCGCCAAATTAATTTTAAGATGTAAACTTTCGGTGCATATCGCATTTAAATTAGGCTGGACACCCGCTTTAATGCATTTAAACCACAGTAAAGTATATACAACATTTTCGTGAATGTAATAAATAATTTAAAGCATCGGTATTAATAATTAACAGTAAGCATCTGTAAGCTGATACTGGCCTGTTTACTAATGATCCAACCAAAGCATTATCAAGCAAGGCCCAATATTATCGGTAGTGTATACTTCGACAACGTAACGTCCCAACAAGGAGACTTTAATTTAATAAATAATTGTCCGCATTACAAAAAGTAGAAATTCTGCAAGGTCAAATATAGCCAGTTTTATATTTAAATAACACCGTAAATCGCAAAATATGATTTTAAAGTTAAACACGCAGCTTATCGCCTGAGCTCTACGCACTGATCGTTATATGTGACAACACATTACCCACTACAGTACAAACACGTATACTTGATACTATCACAGAATAACTGTCTCAGAAAACAAACGTTCTACTCGTCCCAGGACAGGCCGAACTTCTGGAGAATAATAAAACCTTGATACCGCAATTCTTATTTCTGTTTGAAATCGACTTTAAGGTAATTTCAAGTATTGATGATGCGGACGACAGACAGACTGGGGTCATGACTGGGGTGCACGGCCTACTAAGTCGCGCGTTCCACTATTGTGGATAGAGTGTGCTCTGCTTGGCCAGCCCAAGCGGCTGGTGTGTAGCTCCAATCTCACCGATGCGAATTTTTGGTTGTGCAGGACAAAATCCCGATACACTTAAATGATTGCATTATGACCATCATATCCGTCGTTTTGTAATACTGGATACTTCCTGATGAAACAAAAAGGCTGGGCAATAATTTTAGTTCAAGCAATTAAGGCTCTTCAATAAATAGGACATTTAAATATGCAACACATAACATGCGCTGGCTCCGGTCGCGTGTACACCGCTTCACTTGGCCACGTGCCCTCAGTGGTCTCGCTCTTCAGGCGCCCTGTACGTCAGCCCGAGGTGTTCGAAGACCGACTGCTCGGTGGGGCATGGCAAGGGCGTCCCTTTGTTCAGCTTCTCAGTGCCCTGTGATGTAGAGATGAAAAGCATGCAGGGCAGTGAACTTAGGAATGGAATGTTGGTGTTTTAGGCCACTTTTGTGCACATGTGAACTTAGGACGCATGAATGGTGGAATGTTTCAGGTAGACAATGATTAACAGACTTAATAGCAGACTTGAAGTAGCGGTAGACTTTCTCAGAAGATAACGTGGAGGCCAAAAGTGTGATGATGCTGGAGTCGACTGGAGTTTAATAGAGGGCGAGACCGACGAACGACAGAAAAGAATATACTAAGCTATTGTAGAACACGAAAAAAAAAAAAAAAAAATGTTTTCGAAAAAAAAGGGTTGATTGAGTTTGGAAAGGGGCTGTTTCCGTCCGTTGTTCGTCATTTAACGTAGTACTACTACCTTCAGTGGATAAAATCTGCGTGATGTCCTGGTTGGGTCTATAGAATTGACGTGTAGACCGCCTAACTATACTGTAAAATTGGATCAAAGATCAAAAAGATCAAATCAATTGAGATAGGCAAGGTTCCCCGGGCGGCGTTCGTTCTCTTGCTACTGATGGCAAGTTGTGGGCGCGAGACAGTACGGGATTTGTTTGCTTTGATGACGGTTCGGGCGATAAGGCATTGGGAGAAATATTATTACTGTTGGCACCGATATTATGCGCGGGATAAGGTGATAAGCACCGAGCTGTAGTGTTGACACTTATGCGATAGCGTTGACATATAAGAGCGAGTTGATACATCCAAGGTGGACCAAGCAGTGCATCCAGTGGTTCAGTTGGATATACTTTCAAGGCGGCTGCTGGAGCCAATGGGCTCTTGCATGCCGCGGCATAGTGGGACAGACAGCTTCATTTTATTAGTATAGATAACCAAAATGTCTACATGCTAATACTCCATTGGCAGCAAACGCAGTTTTATAAACATACTAAAGCATACATCATAAGATGACGTTTTTGCCATGGCCCCGAACGTGCAATGCTCAATATTTATACCAGCCACTAACGCCATGGCAACTATAAAGCTTTTCATTGTCTATGATTTAGTCTATTTACGACAAAGTGTCTGCTGCCAATAGTGTGTCAACATGGAGAAATATTGTTTGTGTCTTAAAAAAGGATAACCTTGCAGCACACATGTAAGTTTGGTATCATTAAAATTGCACAGTATTGCTTTCTCACGTCAATAAATTTCAGAGTGATTGCAGCAAATTCACAGAATATATGGGCTGAAACGTAAGTCTGACTGTGACTTTAGGCAGGTAAGCCAGCCTTTTAAATAAAGCTACACTATAACCACAATTCTTTTGTGCGTGAGGTCATGTTTCATTGACATCGTTCTATGCAATGTCGCTATGGCAATAATTGTCGATTGCATGGCGGTTTGAATCAGAATACAGCATTTTAGCAGCCTTTCGATTTGATGCTATTGTACTAGTTAACATGACCACCAACTCGCAATAATAGAGTGTTCACTTTTGTTTTGTCATTGATATTAAAACAGATCGTTAGGCTTGAAACACCAGCCCAACACGGAATGGAATGTTGGTGTTTTGGGCCACTTTTGTGCACATACAGGCTAAATTGGGCCAAGGAACCTCCCGAGACGATGAAGGATGAAGGAATGAAACATGCCCCAGATTAGGTGCCCGAGCCCGGATTCGAACCCAGGACCTATTGATCTGCGGTCTAGTGCGCTAACCACTACACCAGGGAGGCCCCCCCAGCCCAACACGGATCTCTAAATTGCCTAAGCTTGGCTAAAGTCTTATCAGGCGTGCTTATTAAGCTTGCCATTTTAACTGAAGGATTAAAAATTTAAAGACAACAAGGGCAGCATTTTCCAACAAGGAATCAAACTCAGTCTTCACTTGTCTTGTGTACGTTGTGACTTCAGCAATATTTTGATTTTCAGATCTTTACATACCCTTCTACTTCTAGGCAGGAGTTCTCACTTTCACCGCAAGGAGGACTGACGGTCACTGAGTTCGGGTATGCGAGCGGAGTAAGCGGATCCATCTCGAACGGGGGGAGGCAAGAACAAGATCGCATAGGTTGATTTCTCCATGGGCGGATCCAGAGGGTCTGGACCCCCTCCCTCCCCCCTTTTTTGAGGAAGAATGCAAAATTTAGGCCATCTGAAGAACGCTATCTGAGGCGTAGACCCCCCCCCCCCCCGCCGGGCACCCCCTGCCTGGTCGTATCTTCTAAAGCTGTTCGACCAGTTGTTTCCTGCCAATTAAAAACAGAAAGATTAAAATTCACATTTATTTTCGCTGACTGTAGATTGGAAGCCATGTGAACTACCTAGGCCTACGTCACATATTTGTTAGTAGTTTATCAGTTTATTCACTTTTACTACGTAGCTTACCGGTAATTTATTCACTTTTTTAGAGATACTGAGCATGCAGGCTCCATGATGCAGGCAATACTTTTTGGTGATATCTAAGTAAGAAGAATAAATAAGTATTGCACTATTAATCAGGCGTTAAAAAGTAACAATTTTATATTCTGGCATGATTTGGGCGGGAAACAACTGTTTGAATAGCTATAAGCTTATATAATGCCTTCCAACATCTGTGCCGATGAACAAATGTCCACCCCGAGCTCGGCTGCGGTAAAAATGCCTAGCTCTGTAGGTTTCATCCTTACGTATATTGCCTTAAAACTAAAACTAATATAAAACTAATACGTACAGGACCTTATCCCTCACTTGCTTCGGCCACTGGTATATATCACCCAATACTGCATGGGTCAGAGTGAGGCCAAGAACAGAAGGAAAAGACCATCTGGGGCATCATATGGCCTATACACCAAACTTTCAAAAATAAAAGGTTTCGAACCTTCAAAACAAAAACAGCTCATGTTGAGCATCTCAACGAAATGCGTGTCCCTGCATCTCAGCTGGCAATATATTAAAGATCGTGACCCCGCTTCTCGCTACCAATATATATTTTACGATGTGGTCAATTTTCGATGCGGTGAATTTTAAAATGGCCGTCATGGATGGCTCGTAACTACATTCTTGCCAAATATGGCAGACGTCCAATTTTCTTAATTTTGATATCACTTTACGAAGTGATGATATAGTACACGATTTCTATCAATTTGTGTAATAAGCGTATGTTTTCGATGGCCTTCTAAAAGTGGATTCGACGTTTTTGAAATGCCTGGCAACCATTATATATGCTAAAGAGACTGGATATGTGTTTATACGTTAATTACCATCGGCATTACTATCTTAAATTGACTACGAGCACTGTCTTTAATATGTTTTTTTGGTATCCATTCTGATCCACATGTTGCGGTTAAAGCAAAGAGTTGTTGGTTTCACATGAATTTATTTCAGATTTGCATCATACACGTTACGCGTGTGATCATTTACGAACGTACTAAATCTTGCGTATAGTCATCAATGCGCGGTCTTTGTTGTATGTGGAGGCAGGGACAATGCGGCCGTCAATGACGGCAATGTCCGCTTCCGGCCACATATTCTGTACTACTGCATGCCATCTTCTATTTTAGAATTTCAATAGTTCAATAATCAATATAGTTCAATAATCAATATAGTTCAATAATCAATATATTTCAATATAGTTCAATAATCAATATATTTCAATATAGTTCAATAATCAGTATATTTCAATATAGTTTAATAATTGTTGGCAGCAAAGGAGCTTCGCGTTGTTCTCCGGATGACATTGTCCACTTTGATAGAACATCTGTGATGCGTGATGCGCGGACCAATTTAAGTCACAATTGAAGTCTACTTTTAAGACACGAATCCCGATATATTGTGCGATCAAAATATGATACCCGTTAGCTTCATTCGGGTACACAATTAGAAATATTTGCTATTATCCCATTTGTCGAGTTAAAACATCAAGAAATAGTGGAGGGCAATAATTCGACGTTTCGTTACTTATATGTAGGTTCCAATTTGAAGAGCTGGTGCGCTGTACCGATGCGATGTGCGCACAAAAAGGGTATAATGTATAATCATACTGTCTAGTTGTTTATTTGGGTAAACCCTAGTTACAAGATATCGCCGAATAAAATGGCGTTCCAGTTTTTATAAATTCAACATATCTAAAGCTTACGTACTATAGTTCGATCTGTCCTTGAACATTATCAAACCAGCTGCATATTTAGATAAACTCTGAACCAGCATCTACGTCACTTGGCGAGACGAGTACCGCTTAATTGATCGTTCAGAGTTGATGTCAACGTTTGTTTAGATTTCGTTAATACAAATTACGGCAATCAATATTTACTCTTCTATGAATAAATTATATTAAGTTAACGAATTACGTTACCAAGGAGCTGGCATTGAAGGGTCGCATTATCCACGTTTTGGGTGAAACTCACTTGGCCGAGCCATGCGTTTCGAGAGATTGCCTAGGTTTTGGTTTTCATTATGTTAAATGGTATAAATGTCGGCCCTAAAAGGAGTGGGGGGGGTATAGTCTATGAGACTCTTGGAAGCGTTGTATTTGAGGCAATTCATCGATGTTTACATTTCTCGACAAACGGCACACCATTTTCCTCGCCTGGTCAGTCCATGGCCTCGTTCGCAAGCGACAGCAAGTCGACTATTTCTTGACCTAGATTTCGCCATTGCGCCTGCGCATTACAGGCTAATGCCGAACGCGGTATAGTCGAAAAGGTTGACAATCTGTCTCATGGCGAAAGTAACAACAATAACAATCACCTTTAACCGCCGCGTGTGTCCTGACCCTCTTGTGCAAAATCCTGGATCATCACTGAATTGTATCACGGATACATTTTACGCTGTGTTCTTTGACTAGAGCCTCACTGTATCGGCTTGGTGACCGGAGGAATACCAAAGACTCCCTCCGGTCCCCCCTCCCCCCCCCCCCCCCCAAAAAAAAATCTAAACAGTAGAGAGAAGGGTACTGTAAACGAGCGTACAGTTAGTCCGATCACGTAAACATTAGCACGAAAACATGATAAGTTGACAAAATAAGCCATTATGTTTGAACCATGCTATATTTTAATTCGTTTAAATGTATATAAACTTGCAAACGAAGTTACAGATCAAGTATACGCCACAAAGATGACGCGAACACCGCTTACTGCTCATTTCCCTCCGCCATCTTGGACGACAATCGACCAGAGGAACCGAGGGTGGCGGCATGGTTCACTCCGGTCGACTAGAAGGTCACTGATCGGCAGCCAAATCGTCAACCATTAGTCGACTAGCGGTCGCTTGCGAACGAGGCCCATATAAGGAGCGTTGTTACGTAACCATAGATACCGCGCGCAGACATGCGAGTCGTGATAATTATTAGATCGCCTCACATTGACAGTCACTCATGAGACAACCGCATTCTGGTTTATCAACTGCCTAACCGCTCATACATTACATAAATCTACTCGGATGGTTATAATTCTGATATGCGCAGAACTTCAGTGGTTAGTTGTGCGGCCAAGGACAGCTTTACCCGATCTTCTGTGTGAGGCGAAGGCAAACGGAAGGTAGGCAGCACGTACAGGCCGTTGATGCTAGGCACTGACGTAGAGCATTAGTTTCCCTGTCTCGTGGGGTCTCGATAAGATCCCGTAGTTACTGTACAACCCTATAAAGCCGGCCACCAACTCTTCTGCTCCGGAAAACAAATTCGCTCTCTCAGGATGGCCACGGGCTTTCAGGATTTAAATGCAAGATAGAATGTACTTATTTGACATGGAGAAGAGGTTGGTAGAACAAAAATTACGGAATATATTGCTTTAACCAATACTCTATAAATTTACAGAGGACGACTGGAAAGTTTCAATGTCATCATCACGTACGAGAAGTCCATTTTCGTCGTGGCCTCGCTAACTTGTAGTGCTCACGATCAAGAAATGATATGCAATATAAATTAGCATTTTCTTGGTGGGTGGAGGCCGGCGCTTAGGTGCGGCCTCGGCTTTAAACGGAATGGAGTCCGGTAGGCGGCGACAAACATTGACAATGTGATTGTAGGGTCCTAAATTGCCGTAAATTTAAGAAAAAAAGATGCGACAACGATACCAATGTAAATCAATGTGAGGCGACGACGTCCATTAACTCTCATGCAGGCATATGGCACAGTCCAGTAACTGTTATTCTGCCATACTAAGGGGGTGATGGGGGGATTAGGGGCGGGGGGCAAGGGGTATTCACGTTCCTCGTTGATCTTTTTCATTTTATTTGATTCGGAAACAAGCAATTCCTCGACACTCGTGATTACCACCTGTAAATATTGAAGAATTGGTAAAATCACAATTAGAATTATATGAATTGGAAACGGACCCCGTAATCGAAAGGAAATCATCATGAACCCGCACCATATTTTAATGGCCCATTCGAAATTCGATATGTGATCAATGCACCCTTGCGTAGCTGTCCGACTGGACCTCTTGCCCTCAGTCCAGACCCCTTGCGTAATTATCCGACAGAGCCTCTTGCCCTCAGTCCAGACCCCTTGCGTAATTATCCGACCGGACCTCTTGCCCTCAGTCCAGACCCCTTGCGTAACTATCCGACCGGACCTCTTGCCCTCAGTCCAGACCCCTTGCGTAACTATCCGACCGGACCTCTTGCCCTCAGTCCAGACCCCTTGCGTAATTATCCGACCGGACGTCTTGCCCTCAGTCCAGACCCCTTGCGTAATTATCCGACCGGACCTCTTGCCCTCAGTCCAGACCCCTTGCGTAATTATCCGACCGGACCTCTTGCCCTCAGTCCAGACCCCTTGCGTAATTATCCGACCGGACCTCTTGCCCTCAGTCCAGACCCCTTGCGTAATTATCCGACCGGACCTCTTGCCCTCAGTCCAGACCCCTTGCGTAACTATCCGACCGGACCTCTTGCCCTCAGTCCAGACCCCTTGCGTAACTATCCGACCGGACCTCTTGCCCTCAGTCCAGACCCCTTGCGTAATTATCCGACCGGACCTCTTGCCCTCAGTCCAGACCCCTTGCGTAACTATCCGACCGGACCTCTTGCCCTCAGTCCAGACCCCTTGCGTAACTATCCGACCGGACCTCTTGCCCTCAGTCCAGACCCCTTGCGTAATTATCCGACCGGACCTCTTGCCCTCAGTCCAGACCCCTTGCGTAATTATCCGACCGGACCTCTTGCCCTCAGTCCAGACCCCTTGCGTAATTATCCGACCGGACCTCTTGCCCTCAGTCCAGACCCCTTGCGTAACTATCCGACCGGACCTCTTGCCCTCAGTCCAGACCCCTTGCGTAACTATCCGACCGGACCTCTTGCCCTCAGTCCAGACCCCTTGCGTAACTATCCGACCGGACCTCTTGCCCTCAGTCCAGACCCCTTGCGTAATTATCCGACCGGACCTCTTGCCCTCAGTCCAGACCCCTTGCGTAATTATCCGACCGGACGTCTTGCCCTCAGTCCAGACCCCTTGCGTAATTATCCGACCGGACCTCTTGCCCTCAGTCCAGACCCCTTGCGTAATTATCCGACAGAGCCTCTTGCCCTCAGTCCAGACCCCCTGCGTAATTATCCGACCGGACGTCTTGCCCTCAGTCCAGACCCCTTGCGTAACTATCCGACCGGACCTCTTGCCCTCAGTCCAGACCCCTTGCGTAATTATCCGACCGGACCTCTTGCCCTCAGTCCAGACCCCTTGCGTAATTATCCGACCGGACCTCTTGCCCTCAGTCCAGACCCCGTGCGTAACTATCCGACAGAGCCTCTTGCCCTCAGTCCAGACCCCTTGCGTAACTATCCGACAGAGCCGCTTGCCCTCAGTCGAGACTCCTTGCGTAACTATCCGACAGAGCCACTTGCCCTCAGTCCAAAGGGGGGGTGGGGGTCATTTTACCAAACATTATTATTGCCTTTAACAAAGTTTCCGTCGACGATTGTGCAAATGAGGCCTCGCGGTTCGTCTGAACCTATAGTCAACAGGTCAAGCGACTAGTGGGGCGGCAGGAGTTTGGGCACCAAATACCAGTCCAGCACGTTACGCAAACACGTCCGGACGCCAGCGCGTCTTGGAGCTCTCCTGTGTGAAGATAAATTGACGTTCTCACGTCCGGACGTATCGGCGTCTTCGCCAAAACCATCAACGGTTTTCACGTCCGGACGCCGGGACGTCAGTGAGAAAACCATTGCATGCATTTACGCCCGAAAGTCTTTACGTCCCAACACGTTACCATTTGTGTAAGGCGTCGTTTAGCATGGAGGGGTGGGGGTAAGAGGGGTATCTCATCTCGGATCACAGAAATAAAATTCCTAAATCCCGCCTCACGAAATAAGCATCGTGGCACTTGACGATCACGAAAATATAAGTAATTCAAAAGAATGTGTACGCCATAATGTGACAGCTTATAGCATTGGCAGTGTGACAGTTGAAATGTTCTGGTGCTCGCCACATGAATTGTCATTTATTATGAAATGGCTTAATGACAAGATACAATAAATCTCGTTTCGCACGTAGCCAGTAGTAATAGGGTTATATATAGCAATAACCTAGCCACTTCTGCCATATTTCACGATTTAAGCAGCATGCGTCTTGCCCTCAAATATCTACGGGGCAAAACAAAGTGGAACAGTAAGACAACGATTTCGTCATTGTAAGAGAATACAAAGAGCTCAATATAGTCTTGATTCTTTAAAGTCATCATTCATCGGTTATTTGGGCTGGATATATACCCAGCTGTATTACCCAAATTGCGTGTCACAATTAACACTCACTACGAAGGTTCATGTACTAAACCAATATTAAACAACAGGTTTAGTTGTCTCATGAGCTGTAATGTATTCTGCTTTTGAGAGCCCGTGATGACGGTGATATGAGTTTTATCTGGTTTACCATGGTCCAAAATGCACATAAATGCATCTTTTGCATATTTAATATTACAAATATTTCCGGCACCCGGAAGTGTGAATACCGCTCTCAACATAGAACGAAGAATCTCTTTCAGCCAGGATTATTTGACGGAATGTTATTAAGAAACTGACAATCCGGATCGGCGGATGTGCGATATATATGACATAATGCACAAAGAAGTGGTAAAGATAACAAAAGACGAAGTGTTTTAGCCAAGGACAGCCTACCAAGAATTATTGCTCTTGCCATGACATATCTTCGCTGGTTTGGGCACGTTCTTCATATGCAAGGTGAACGCATTCAAATTATATGCTCAATGGCGAGCTTGCCGCCGGCAAAAAGCCAACTGGACAACCAAAGCTGATGTTCAATGGGGGTGGGTGTGGGGGTGGAGTCATGGGTTCATCGTCATTGCACTACATTACTACAGTGGTAGGGGTGTGCCGCCCTTGCCGTAGAGAGGAGTTGGAGAGAGAGTAAAGTGCCCGATTTTGTGGTCACTGAGAAAGAAATTTTTGGTTGAAAATGGCCTCTAAAATAGATAATGACAACATTGTGGTTAAAAAGGCATAAAAAGTAGACACTGACATTCATGAAAAAGTGTCTGGAGGATACTTATTTGAACACTTTCGATATCAATTAGACTATATATTCAAGAACTGCAAGTTTGAAGAAAAAAACATATGTAGTACCCCCACCCCCCTCCTCGACCCCGGTTGAGAGAAAAAAGGGGTAATTTGGGCGGCACATATGTGTATACCTAACTATATGTAGTGCCCCCCTCGACCCCGGGAGTGGCAATGTGTAACTTGATACAGCTACTGTCTTAGAAACTCACTGTCACTGAAGAGTATATGTGGTCCCAGGCCCGAATGGACGCCGAAAGGGGCGGGATTCGAACCATCAACCTTCGCATCCAGAGCGAACACCTTACACATTAGGCAAAAGGGAACTCCCCATTTGGCGCGAGGCGCTTGGTGTCTTTCATCCACCGGGCCTGGGTTGAGAGATCACACTCCGCCCTTTCCCCAATCGACTACGACCTCGCAGTGACCGCTACCGTGCACCAGCCGTCAAACCGGACGCTGGCCATATCCTGTGGCACCCAGGTGCCTCTCCATCGGCACCAAATGTAGTATTTCTGGTCCCAGGCCCGAATGGACGCCGAAAGTTGGGGCGGGATTGAACCATCAACCTTCGCATCCACAGCGAGCAACTTACACATTAGGCCAATGTGTTTGACGTGACGTCATCCAGACAAACACATTGCGATCTATTTGTTAAATAATTCTCCAGCAAACTTAAGGCCATTCCGCGGATTCCGTAATGATTTTTTTGTTTGTTTAATATGTCGTGATCGATAGTGTCGAAAGCCTTAGAAAGATCAAGGAAAATACTAACGGGAAGTTGGTTTTGATCCATTGATATAAGGACACGATCTACAACCTCTAATACAGCTAGGTCAGTCGAATGTTTGGAGCGAAATCCGTATTGACTATTTCCAAACAGTTTATTTATGTCAAAGTAACTGTAGAGTTGGTTAGCAATTATTTTCTCAAAACCTTAGACATGGCCGGCAAAATGGATATTGGACGATAGTTGCTAATATCCTTTTCATTACCCTTTTTATGAACTGGTACAACTTTGGCAATTTTCAGTTTAGACGGAAAGATGCTAGTGATTGATTCGTAATAAAGGTCAGGGCTACAGAGATTTCATCTTTAATCAATTTTACAAGGTTAACAGAAAGAGAATCGACGCCTTTACTGTGCTTAGGCTTAAGATTATTTATAACATCGATCACAGTGTTCGTGGAAACGAATGTAAAGTTAAACTCGGTATTAGGCTTGCCTTTAAGATCTTTAAATCGACGAGAAGTTGTCTTTAAATTTGCCTTGGCAAGCTCTTGACAGGCCGTAGCAAAAAATTAATTAAATTTCTCACAAATTGTTAAGCGATCAGTGATTTCATAACCATCAAATTGTATAGACTTAGGGAAGGTCCTTTTATCGTTTGAAAGTTTGAGTAAATCTTTCAGGGTACCCCAGGTCCTCTTTATATCATTTTGCAGCTAAGGAATCGACCATTATAATAATCACGCTTTGCTAAATAAATATTTCATTTTATGATACTGTAGTATTTCTGGTCCCAGGCCCGAATGGACGCCGAAAGTTCTACCCGCCTGGCGGGTTTCGAACCGGCGACCCTTCGCATCCCGAGCGAACACCTTACGCGTTAGGCCAAAGGGAACTTCCCATTTGGCCCGAGGCGCTTGGTGTCTTTCATCCACCGGGCCTGGGCCGAGATATCACACTCCACCCTTTCCCCTATCGACTGCGACCTCGCAGTGACCGCCACCATGCGCCACGCCGTCAAACCGGACGCTGGCCATATCCTGTGGCTCCGGGTGGTTCCGACAACCCAGGCTCGTCTCCATCGGCACCAAATGTAGTATTTCTGGTCCCAGGCCCGAATGGACGCCGAAAGTTCTACCCGCCTGGCGGGTTTCGAACCGGCGACCCTTCGCATCCCGAGCGAACACCTTACGCGTTAGGCCAAAGGGAACTTCCCATTTGGCCCGAGGCGCTTGGTGTCTTTCATCCACCGGGCCTGGGCCGAGATATCACAATACGATTATACGTTTTAGATTAGTTGTATGAGTCTCATATAATGGAGAATCTGGCGGCGTTCCTCTTAGTATTTTATACTGTTTATCTCGGAACTTGATCGATTTCATAATACCCTTAGTTATCCAAGGATTTGATTTGTGCTTGAATTTTCTGAACTTAACTAGTTTAGAAGGAATATGTTTTTTTCTAGCACGAAGGACGGACTTTTCTAGTATTTCGTAATTCACATTTGGGTCAGATGAAATGTCATTATTTAGCATGTTTTCGATTGCCATAGATTCTACTTCTTTTTTGAAGTTTGAAACTGTAACCGGGTCTTGGCAAACAAATTTGACCATTTTCCTGCCAACTGGACGGGAATGTTCATATTTTACACACAAGAAGTAGGGCAGGTGATCCGACATGGAGTTTATAACGACACCCGCCGGTGACTCTGTTAAGTTCTAGCGGACGCCTGTAGATATTTCCAATTACGATATTCTTACTCACAGAAGCAGTTTTCACCTCAATAAATTGACCTTCCCATTTCGTTTTTTCACCAGGTACAGATAACAGTTCATATCCAAATGCACTATCCAAATATATGACAAATCCACCATGTGCACTACACATTTTGGTTTGAGAGATCGTGTGATACCCTTCAAGATGTAAATGGCTAAGATCATCGTCATCTGACAGCCAACTCTCTTGTATACAGATATCATGTAATAGAACTTTTCGTTCTCTTAATTCATCGATGAGGATTCCTAATTCATCTATCTTAGCTGATAATGAGCAGATATTGATACTCAGGATGTTAAAATGATTTTCGTTGCTCATGGTACTTTCTACAGAGTCTACTTCAAAGTAGGGCGAGTGCTTTAGAATACACGCCTCAGGGTCATCAACCTCGGTTTCCTCACGATCGGGACAGTTGTCAAGAATATTAGTTAAAGAATTTGCGACAACGTCAAACAAATCAAGTAGTTCAGACACATAATACCCCAACACAAACCTATGAAAACATTCATAGCAAAAATTCATATTATCAGATTCACATTTGGTCGCCTGTCTTGGTGGCGACGTCAAGAAACAACGCAGTCCACGCGCATGCGTGAAGTTGTACACAATCTGGGCAGCTTATCACCCTTATCATACCAGTTTGCCTGGCATTCAGTGTTTGGACATGTCAATGGGGGCATGTCCGGCATAAAGAGTCTAGGTAAGCTCATTAAACGAGCCGATCTTCAGCTTTGAGACCTTGGTAGCTGTCACGATTGTGCAGTAAAGAAAGATCGCAAGAAGACGAACAACTTGTATCTCTTCATTTATTAGTCTTCTCTCATACACAATCTCCCGGATTAACGTTCATGGGACGAGACACTTCTATGACGTCCCACGACGGGCTAAAATAAAAAAGTATATACATAATGACCTCCCGATACAATATATACATCAATACATCAAATATTAAGAACACATGTATGAATGTACTTATAACGATACCGAATCAACACTTACGTGAATAAACACCCCAAACGGCACACAGCCCAGTAGCACGCAGCGTAACGGCACACAGCCCAGTAGAACGAAGCGTAACGGCACACAGCCCAGTAGAACAAAGCGTAACGGCACACAGCCTAACGGCACACAGCCCAGTGGCACACAGCCTCGACTTGTTGAACTGTCACCTAGCCACCGGTATTTATACCTTACCACATCTCTTAACATCCCATACTCCCTGCACTTAGACACGTACGCCAAACACCACTCCTTCGGCTCAAATCATTTCCATTCTGAAACAACTCAAAGCACTTCCTTCCTTACTACTCCTTCCTATTATCTCACACACGCGCTAGCTCTCACATAAATAAACTCGTACCCAAAATATTCAATTGCCGATACCAAATAACTCTGAAACCAACAACAACTCGGAAACATACAACACGTTACAGTAGCCACCCGGTATAGAGCAGCTTGAGTTAATAATGGTTTGGCACGGCGGAGATTCGTGCGTTGTTTTCACTGTTATTGCTAGAACATGAACAGCTCATTCGAGCCAGGTCCGTTGACGGCCCAACCAAGGTAACTAACCACCTCGTCATGCCAGAGTAAACTACGGAAGCTTCCTGGGGACATAGGTATAACACTTTTTAAGAAGTTTTTTTTTTTTTTTGAAAGTCTCCCCGACTTATTATCTCGGGCGCCCTACTTATTATCTAGGGGGATCGACTTATTATCTAGGGCCCCCTAGATAATAAGTCGGTCCCCCTAGATAATAAGTCGATCTCTCTAGATAATAAGTCGATCCCCCTAGATAATAAGTAGGGCGCCCTACATAGTAAGTCGGTCCTCCTAGATAATAAGTAGGGCCCCCTAGATAATAAGTCGATCCCCCTAGATAATAAGTCGGTCCCCCTAGATAATAAGTAGGGCGCCCTAGATAATAAGTCGATCCCCCTAGATAATAAGTCGATCCCCCTAGATAATAAGTAGGGCCCCCTAGATAATAAGTAGGGCCCCCTAGATAATAAGTAGGGCCCCCTAGATAATAAGTCGATCCCCCTAGGTAATAAGTCGGTCCTCCTAGATAATAAGTAGGGCCCCCTAGATAATAAGTCGGTCCCCCTAGATAATAAGTCGGTCTCTCTAGATAATAAGTCGATCCCCCTAGATAATAAGTAGGGCGCCCTACATAGTAAGTCGGTCCTCCTAGATAATAAGTAGGGCCCCCTAGATAATAAGTAGGGCCCCCCTAGATAATAAGTCGATCCCCTTAGATAATAAGTCGGTCCCCCTAGATAATAAGAAGGGCCCCCTAGATAATAAGTAGGGCCCCCTAGATAATAAGTAGGGCCCCCTAGATAATAAGTAGGGCCCCCTAGATAATAAGTAGGGCCCCCTAGATAATAAGTCGATCCCCCTAGATAATAAGTCGGTCCCCCTAGATAATAAGTAGGGCCCCCTAGATAATAAGTCGGTCCCCCTAGATAATAAGTCGATCTCCCTAGATAATAAGTCGATCCCCCTAGATAATAAGTCGGTCCCCCTAGATAATAAGTCGATCCCCCTAGATAATAAGTCGATCC